>JAPFRF010000004.1:106018946-106318946 GCA_029282475.1 Phrynocephalus forsythii | reverse complement strand
TCAAATCACAGAATAGTCAGAGAAAGCGTGGCTGAACACCGTTGCATCTCCCCCCGGCCTTCCTCTCTTTTTGCCCAAGTTGTGCTGGGAAGAGTGGAGGCATTAGGAAAAGAGGAAGGCCAAGCGGAAGATGGAGTGACTCCAGTAAAGGAAGCCCCAGCCTGGCATTTGCAAGAGCTGAGCAGGGCTGTTTGTCTTATGGAGGTCCCTCATGTCAGAAGCCGCTTCGCTGCATATAAGAACAATTACCAGCAGGCCAGCCTTGGTTGCAAAGCAGGGCCTAAATGTGATTGATTTAAAGAAGGTCTTAAGGGGTGTGATGCCACAGCAGAGTGCCGGACCTGCCACCCGGAGGGGCTCTTCTGCACATCTGTATTGCCCCTGGAGATATTAGTTGAGGTGGGGTGTTGGTTACCACCTGGCCCCAGCCATGCTGCTGCCACCCACCCAAGCTACCCCGTTTCCTCTGGCCAGTTTTGGACCAGAGATTTTGGGGGTTTGTTGCTCTTCCTATGTCCCCACTCCCTTGCTCCTGTCTGCGTGAGGGGAGGGAGGAAAAAAGAGAGGAAAAATGCAGGCTCTCCTCCGAAGCTGCCCGGAGCCCCGTCCTTGTCCTGATTCCTTCTCTTCTGTTTTTTTTTTTTTTTTTTGCCTCCCGCCCCTTCTCTTAAAGGGGCGGGAGGCAAAAAAAAAAAAAACAGAAGCAAGGAGAGCCCCGCACTCACCAGATTAAATACGGACCTGGGGATTTTCACCCTCCTAGAGCAGGTACAAGAAAAGTGTGCTGGGACACGCTTAGGTGGGCGTGGTCGCACTTAATTTCCTGCAAACTCCGGAGCTGGTGGGGAATCAATTGTAAGCTCCGGAGCTGGCAGCCATTTGCTGCGGAGTATAGGGGTCATGTACAAAGGCTCAAAAACAGTCATAAACTTGCAATAGATTTTTATTTTATTTTAAAGCTACCATGGCAGTGTGAAAGAGTCCCGTGGCGCAGTGGTTAAATGCCTGTCCTGTAGCTAAAACTCTGCTCATGATCTGGGGTTCAATCCCAGGTTCCTGGCTCATGGTTGACTCAGCCTTCCATCCTCCTGAGGTCGGTAAAATGAGCACCCAGCTTGCTGGGAGCACAATGTACATTCGGCAAAATTAAATTGTAAACTGCCCAGAGTACTTGTGCTACAGGGCAGTATATAAGCAGAACACTTTGCTTTTGCTTTTTTGAAATGTTGCATTAAACATTCACAGACTCGGAATCCTTCCCCTGGTAGTGGAAGAGCTGGGTGTAATTTCCCAAACAAGCAAGAAAATGACTGGAATTTCTTAGCTCTTCTTTGAAATGTTTGCTTTTGAATTAGTAGGTTTCAAGTATGAATCGGGTCGATGCAGAGCCCACAAACATCCCTCTGACCATGTGGAGGGTGCTTTTGCTACCCACAGAAAATTGTCCATCTTGTTCACACATTCAGATTAAGGACGCCCGGGAGACTGGGGCGGAGGGCTTCTGTCAAGATATGTAAAAGTTGATAAAATATATGTTATGTATATTTAACAGATAGTGGTGAAAGGAATGGTCATTTTTGGAGTCCGTTGCCGGCGAGCTAGAGCTTTGCAGAATGCAATGAGCAGTCTGAGTCTTTGTAGACAGAAAAGAGATTTATTGGTTGTCAACCAAGGGAGCCCCCACTCAATGCAAAGTCGGGTGGGAAGTCCACCCAAGAAACGAAAGGTGATATATTTTATAGGGTTTTCCAGCACCTTTTTTCCCTCCGCCCATCCGAACTTACGTCATACACATCTGTTACATACATCAAACATTAATTGACATCTTAGGCAATTTATTTTGTATTCCTGACACCAATTAAATGTATTCCTTGGGTTCCTAATTGCTGTGGCGTTTGATCTGACTTTCACGGGGCTAGGAGTACCAGTGATGCATGCCAGCTGCTTTTGGTGACAAGCTCTCAAGATAAGGTTTTCTTGGCTGGCTTAGCTATATGTAATTAACTGTAAAGCATCAAAGCTACCAAAATAATTAGGTCCTTGAATCTTATTGCTGGCTCAGCCAATTTTATAACGGAAGTTCCTGCTTCATGCCGGAAAAGCTTGACCAGTATATGTTTGCAGGTATATTGGAGTGCTTATTAATAATTCTACTTCTAAATATATAACTTGTGTGGCTTATATTGTGCAGGGTATCACTTGGGATATGCTGGGGGTTACTAAAATAGCTATATATGCTTGATCTATACCCTTCACTACCCCCTGACGTGTTCTGGAAATTTACGCCAGTAAATTATCCAGAGGCTGTTCCTCTCGGCTCCTGTGATAGTCGTGCAAGGGACAAATAAACATATCAAAGGTGTATGTACAAAAGCGTGAATATTGCTTGATCTTCCCTTCTTACCATTCCCTTGGGGAGGGGTTTTTCATCATGTCTCAGGGAGTGATTTTTCAGTGTTCCTGACGAGAGTTTAGGCAGTGCTGCCAGGAAAACTTTTCCAGCCCTCTTTTCCCAAAGGGCTTATAGGCACAGTTCAAAAAAATGAATTATCACAAAATGACTTGTGGCGTCTCATGGTGGGGGACGCATTTGAACAGGTGAATGACAAAGAAATACCCCTTAATTCACTAGGGCACTTTCTATAGTCAAATGTTAAGTTAACAGATGAAGTTTTGCAATGCCTGGGATGTATAAAGTCCCTCTGGTCAGACCCATAGACTTGCAATGGAAGGAAGCGTTCCACGGACCACAGCATTGTAATTTCCCCTTTTGGAAGATTGTCATGTGGTCACAGCAGCTTCTAAGGTAGGCTCCTAGGGCATGTTATTTGCCTCTCAGGGATACCAAATTCTCAACGTTTAAAGGGGCTGACACAAGAAATTATGGGAACATTGTAATAAAGTTTGCAACCTCAGGCTCATTGTTTGATATATCATGCCTTAAGTTGTGGCAGCTAGGCTGAAAAGCCTTGAAGTTTTCATGCAAATTCAGAAACACATAGGGAGAAATGCATGTTATAGTAGGTCTGCAATTTTCCTGTGCTTGGTCGAGTGAATTCTTGCCAGCATACTCCTTTGGCTGACATAGTGGCTTTAGACTGACTAAGTAGCTAGCCTTGAAACATGATTGTCCATTCTGTCATTTTGCATAAAGAATACATAGGCATTGGCACTTGGTTTCATAAGGACCAACAATATGGCTATCAACCCTTTTGAATGTGTGGTGTGTATAAAACCCAGATTGTAGCAGGCTGTACAGAATTACCCAGTTGTGTTTGCATTCTCAAATGATAGACATTTGCAATGATACTAAATAAAGGTAATATACATATCATGAAGGCTAAAAAAGTCATAAGACACATCTAGATGGTGCCTTTGGAAAACCCATCATGAGCAATAATCAATAGTTATAGTCCCATGATAGAGTCAAGATTGAGCTATTGAAATCATGGCAGAGATGTCTCTATAGCTGACAGTTCACATACAAATTCAGCCCTGTACATATGGGGCAAAAATTAGTTCATCATTGTCTTTGGTGAAGAAACTAATGTAGACAGCTACTCTAGAAAGCCATTGTTTTGTGGTATAAAGTCTCGCGGGCACCCATGGGTGCCAAAATTTCTCTCATTCAATGTAAATTGCATAGAAAGGCAAGTCATAGTCTCTGGCACTCAATGTTTGTGAGTAAAAAGCATTTTCAGTGGCAAAGCATGATCATTACATGAAGTATGAAAGGCACATCCAGAGAGGCACTTCAGCAAAAATTTTACAATGGCTAGTGTCCTTTATACTCTTGGCATCTCCCATAGTCTGCATTTCTAGTGGCAGTGTGACTACCATACAAATTATAAAGGCAAGAGGTGCCACGATCCATACCCCGACCGGTGCTTCTTAAAACATATTGACAATAAAACAATGACAACAAACAACAACATAAATAGTAATAATCAGTGTCTCTCTGCAAGGCTTCAAAGGCTGCAGAATATTCTCAATTGTCGAGACCAGGCAACAGGATGAAATAATTTTGGCTCTATAGGCGATAGTGCGCCAAGAAGTGCCAATTTGTCCTGGTGCGTGTTGGGGCTGAGATGCTTGCATCGCTCAAGAAGAAAATGTGTAGACAGCCATAAGTGTACAGTCTGTGCCAAGGGCTTAAAAACAGTGATGATTTTACCAGATTCAAAAACAGCCACTTCTCTGTTCTGACGAAAAGGGTATAAAGGGGTTAAGTTGCAGATCTGTTGTCTGTACTTCAAAATAAAAGTCAGTGGCTGTTTCAGACCCACTCTCTCCCCCCAGAAACAAACAGAAAAAAAGAAAAAGAGGCAGGAAGACAGGATTTTAATCTGTCAACCTGAGTTGAAAGTGAATCAGCAGGCTGCTTCGGGACCCTCCGAAGTGTCAAATGCACGCTGTCATCTGGGGAAGGATGGGCAAGGAGGCGAGGACCACAGATCTAATTCACGTCGATTCCCTCTGCCCTGGTCGATGCTGGCTGAAGGTCGTCACGGGTCTGGTGAGAAATCCACGGGGTGAAGTCATCGGGGTGAAGTCATCGCGGCGATGGCGGTTGGGCAGCAGGACAGCAGAAAGGGGGTGGTTTCCACTGGAGCCTCATCGCACGCTGGCATTAACCTCTCCGTCTGGCAGTGCCCGATGCTGCACGGTGACGGGGGTGGTGGCGGCGAAGGGGCCTCACAAAGGGGTCCTCAGCTTGGCATCCACGAGCAGTGCCATTAGCCTTCCAACCCACAGTGACTCCTCAACCTGGAGATGATGAATGGGTAGGCTCCACCCTCAGGATATAAAGGGGTTTCTCCAGAGTTTATCTGTGTTAAAAAAGGACAGACACACACACAAACACACACAAATACAGACAAAAACGGCCAAGCTATCTGCAGATCATGGCCTTGTTCTCCAGGTGTGATAGTTCTAGATGCAGCACACTGTGTGCAGATTCCAATGGCGCGGTGTAGCGCAGTCTATCTGAGAGTCTTGAAAAGGAAAAAAAATGTCATAAAAGGCAGAATGGGGCTTTCCTCTTCGTAAAACCAGGATGTGAAGTAGGGGGGCAAAGTCTATGGTGGGGACACATCTGCACATCAGTAGTTATGCACAAGTTCAGCTGGCCCCGATGGGTGCTTGCAAGATGAGTCCGCAGGACCTCACAAGCTAGATGCTCAGGTGTCCCCAAGCAACCACCTGGGACAGATCCCATCCCCTAGTCAAATTGCTCTTCTGCATGGGAATAACAAAAAGGTGTAACTAGCAAAATGTCCATGGGATGTAAAGTAAACTCTTAGTATGAACCAGGTTGTCCCGGTGGGGAGTTGGGACTGGTATGCGGCATGAGAAAGTCACGGAAAAGTTCAGGCAGATACATGAGTTGAAAAAAAATCGGAGCAGCTAGTATAGTCAGATTACCATTAAGTCACCAAGCGCCTGGCGTATGCCCATTTGGAAGTCTTGCAACAGGAAATCTAAACCCGCATCCGTCAGGTGGGTCCCGTCACTTCCTGCAGCGAGCTGCCCGCATCGACTTGGCTGGAACACAGCTGCCCCGGCGGTTTGGGACCCCCTTGGGAGCTGTCTGCAGCGAGATCCACAGGGCGTCTCTGCCTCTGGACTGTCACCTCCCGATGGGGTCGGGGCACTTGAAAACAGCCTCAGGTTCTAAAACTGGTGATGATGGGGTGAGTTAAACAAATAATAAAAATGTGGAAAAATGCACACGTCCTCTATGTCTCTCTTCCCAACAAAGTCAGCAGGATTCCAATGTTGAAATCAGGCTGGATAGTTCGGCATTGGTTTCAATGGAGAGTGTCTGTTAGAGGCGTTTTGAAAGACAGTATATGAAAAGGGCTTTCCCTGTCCTGTGATTAGAAATGAGGGCATGTGGTGTTGGTCAGTGGCAAAACTGGGAGGGTGTTTCTGTGTTGAGGTGAGATTCATTTCCTAGCTACAAAAGGCAGCAACTGCTATGAGGCTTGGGAGAGAAAAAAAAAAAGAGTGAAGACTAGGCTGTGTTTCAGCATGCCTCAAATTCCTCTGGGAGGGGGAGGGAGTTGTCATCCTAGCTTGCCCTGCAAGGGGGGCGAGATCAGAAAAAGAAAGGCGGGGCCGTGGACTTTTGAATTCCCCCGCAGGCTGCATTACACAGCCTGAGGCAAGCAGATAATCTCCTTTAATTACTCTGTGATGAATTAGGTGTGAAATGCACTGAATCAATGGGGCAATTCACTATTCCTGTGGCTTGTGATGTTGTCTGCTTAAGCCTAATTTGAGGAGTGTGGCTTTTGTAATGAATAAGCAAAGCTTCTTAAAGTGCAGAGTGTTAAACCCTTTGTGATTGCAACGCCTTAAAAAAATGTTTGCAAGGCAACAGAGGAGTGAGGAGTGAGGCGTCTCCCCCTCCTTCCGTCCCCTGTCTGTCTACGGCCACAAAGGGAAAGCCAGCCTTGTCAGAGGCTGCCAATAAAAGTTATTACATTGCTTGTCCACCCCAAACCGGGGGGAGAAAAAAATCTTAGGTGGACGTGTAAAATTTCTCTCTCTCTCTCTCTTTCTCTGTACGTGCTCATGTAGTCATTCCCTGCTATTGATTATTTCAAGTTCAGAGACAACATCTCCGTCACCTGCCTCTTGTTGGTGATACAATATAACAGGTCTACCTAACGTATCTAAATTCAAGCAGGCAGGCAACGTCTGTACGGGGAGAAAATACCTTCTGAATGCTTGAAAAATGGAATTCAGGGTGGCGCGCCCTGGGCTCCCGTCTAGCGCTATCTGTTCCCTCTGTTCTCCTTTCGTTATCATACCTGTCCATTCCCATCTCCGTCTCGTTTTCCCTCTGTGCTGCACTTCCTTTGTCCATTTTCTTCCTTCTATCTTTCCTCATTTTTCCTTCATCTATTCATTGTCTCTCCCATCTTTTCTCGGGTCCCTGTCTCTGATTGTCGGGGCTGCAGTCTCCTCCCTCTTTCCTTTAGTGGGTAGAAAAAGTTCGGACTGCCAGAAATCTTGGGGGTTGGGGAGGGGGTTTCTGTCCTGTTCTGGGGCACATGGGGTGGAGGAGGAGTGATGCTGAATCGTTGGGTTCTCATGCAGGGGCAGCTTACTCCCCAGTGTTGTAAACTGCTTGCTGCTTCTCTAAGGCATAAAATTGGCTTGAAAAAAAGTGGATGTTTTTCACCTCCTAAGTTCTACGCACGGGACTTGTTGTTTTAAGAAATGTTAGGCTCAAATGCCCTATGATGTTTTCATTTTAAAATGTCCCTTCAGCTGGTAAATTTCGTTGTGTAACAAGCCAGCCTAATTTACACAAAATATATAGGATGTTGCTTTGTCCTGAGTACCCAAAAATATTCTTCTCAGTGTCCATACTTCCCCTGGTGTTATCAAAATTGCTGGCGGGGTCTTCTAGTTGGTAGAGTTTTTAGTCTCTATATTAATTAACTAATCACGTCCTTGTAAATTCACACGCCTCTGGCTAGCAGGTCATAATTGGTCTGTCCTCCTTGAGGGCTAGAATCTTAATTTGGGATGGTAAAGTCCTGCCTTTTCTTAGTCAGAGGGGTTCTTCTTAAAGTTTACATCCGTTCCATTTAATACCAAAGTCATTTTTTCTGGTGGCTGAATTCCAATGTTGCCACAGTGCACATCAAAAAAGGGGTGTATGATTTGCTTTGGTCTGTCCCCATTTTATATGTTCTCTATGTGTGCCTATGATTTCTCCCACACAAATACCAAACGGAATCGCTCCTAATTAATCACACCACACACACAACACGTGATACTGACGCGGCCTAAGTAGGTCACCCTGGCTTAGAAATCGCGCGTCCGGACTCAGGTCGCCAAGGGGTATGTCCTAGTGATCACCCCGGCTCATTCATACACATCAATCACTGATTCCGTTTGATTCACACAAATCACCCGACTTTTCCCGGCCTCCCAACGTAACTGCGATCCCCTGCCTAAGAATAAATCTTTTTAACTTCTCTAAAATCAAACGGAGTTGATGTCGACACTCCGTCGGTAGTAATGTGGGGCAAAGACTGCCACTCTTTGCCACCGCTTAGATACAGAGAATGGCCATTTCTCTGTAGTTACAGAGGGTATAGAGGCACAGCCCCCTACCCTGAGAAACACACATACATGAAGCTTCTTTTACACAAAATTCAAAAGTGGAATCACCATCCCACATACCCACACATTAATATATCTTTAAACTTTCCCCAGGACGATGGAGCAACACTCCCTCCTGTTTCAAATACTGGGGGTGAACGCTAGGGTTACTGGCTCTTTGCAAAAGAACCGTTCCACCCTTAGAAGATTTCGGGGTCCCTTGACCCGTAATTTCTTCTGGTTCTTGGGATGCTAGGGACGCATTCGTCCCTTCTCGTCTCCGCAACCCCCGGGGCCGACGATAAGAATCCGCAATCTTCACTCCACAGAGCTGCTAGATTCGAACTCACGCCACCCCACAACCAGTTTTTTACCTTACCAGATTTCTTCTGCGCAGTCCTCTCCAGTTCCTTCCCCTTCTGCCGGCATCGGTTTTCCCTCAAGTACGGTATCTCATTCAGTGCTGACAGAGCGATCCTCCTCACAAGTTGGAGGGTCCGGACTAGAATCAGTCTGTAATCAGCACGAACTTCTTACCGTGACTTGAGTCAGACTCTGCAAGCCTCCTAGCAGCGGCAGCTCCTGGCTGGCTCGCCAAATGAAAGGAATGGTCATTTTTGGAGTCCGTTGCCGGCGAGCTAGAGCTTTGCAGAATGCAATGAGCAGTCTGAGTCTTTGTAGACAGAAAAGAGATTTATTGGTTGTCAACCAAGGGAGCCCCCACTCAATGCAAAGTCGGGTGGGAAGTCCACCCAAGAAACGAAAGGTGATATATTTTATAGGGTTTTCCAGCACCTTTTTTCCCTCCGCCCATCCGAACTTACGTCATACACATCTGTTACATACATCAAACATTAATTGACATCTTAGGCAATTTATTTTGTATTCCTGACACCAATTAAATGTATTCCTTGGGTTCCTAATTGCTGTGGCGTTTGATCTGACTTTCACGGGGCTAGGAGTACCAGTGATGCATGCCAGCTGCTTTTGGTGACAAGCTCTCAAGATAAGGTTTTCTTGGCTGGCTTAGCTATATGTAATTAACTGTAAAGCATCAAAGCTACCAAAATAATTAGGTCCTTGAATCTTATTGCTGGCTCAGCCAATTTTATAACGGAAATTCCTGCTTCATGCCGGAAAAGCTTGACCAGTATATGTTTGCAGGGCAAAGATATACATGTGGATACAATTGGAGTGCTTATTAATAATTCTACTTCTAAATATATAACTTGTGTGGCTTATATTGTGCAGGGTATCACTTGGGATATGCTGGGGGTTACTAAAATAGCTATATATGCTTGATCTATACCCTTCAGTGGAAGGAGAATTGTAAAATGGAGGCAGTTAGATTCTGCAGACTCATGATGTTAATTCACAAGTGTAAGAGATAAGTAATCACAGGCATGTTATGTGATGAAGCACAGGTGAAAGAATTTATAGCATCATGATTGTATCAGATTGCATCAGATTGTAATTAGTGATGACTCACATCTGATGGGTACTGAACTGTATAAAAAGCACTAGCTTTCCATTTGTTAGGTGGGTCTGTTATGGTGAGAACAGAACCCCACACTCTGTTTGTCTGTTGTAAATATTGCTTGGTTGTTATGCTGTATATATTTTTTGATGTATGTATGAATATATGAGTTTTACTCTACCCATTGTCATTGTCTCTTCATAACCTAACTCTGCAATACTTTATATCAATACTGACATTTTATCTGCACGCTACTGCTGCACTGCTCTGTGTCAAGCACAAGTAAATATTATATTTGTTGCTTAATTGCTGATAGCTTCTCCTCTCCGGATGCCTCTGCCCAGTGCCACACAGCACAACTTCCCTGCCGTGGGTTGCAGACATCTGCTTGGGAGCCACTTCATGCCATGGATGCAACACGCTGGCATCCGCTTCGGCTGAAAGGAAGCAATCAAACCAATTCTCTAAATGCAGCTGCAGATGGAAAGTGGAGCTGGCAGGGGGTGGGGACAGATTCCTTCCTAGCAATTGTGCCCCTGCAGTTGAGGATGGAGGGATGGGGGGGCAGGCGGGCAAATAGTGTCACCTTGGGCCACCATGTGCTTTTGCAACCAGGATGGGGTGGGGGAACAGGGGTGCTGGTGGTCCTGAAGCGGATGGAACTAGACACAGTGGAGCAGCCCCTGTGACAGCAGGGCTGAGGCAGGGAACATGATGGCATCTCTGTCTCTCACTCACTCTCATAGCCCAACAAAGCTGGCAGTTTAGGGTTCTTCATCTCCAGACTTTGGGGAAAGTCCTTGTTTTGGACCACAAGAAAATCCCACTGGCTGTGACGGGTGTCTGGGTGGAGGTGGAGGACTCTGCGGTCAAAGTGAATGTCTCTTCCATGCTGTCCTCTGTCTTCATGATGGGAACGTGTCCTGAAGAGCAGGCCGCTCTCTTCCCCACAGGCTGGGCCATTTCCCACCTCTCTGAGTCTGCCACCTCTGTTCTGGTTGTGTGGCATGCAGTGGCCTCCATCCCACGGCAGCCGGAGGACGAAGGCATTCCGCAGCGCCCGGACCTCCACAGCCTGCTCCTGCTCCTCCCAGTTCCAGCCTGTGATCTCCTTTCAAGAGGGACTTGGCTGGATCACCAAGACGTTAGGAAGAAGCCCGGCCTTGGGGTTCTCCCGCTCCCTTCTCTTAGAAAAGCCTTCGGGAAAGGGGCCCCTTTCATTGGCTTTTCAATCCATGTATTTTCTAAATGCAGCTTCATTGATAACACAATGTTATAAAAAAAAAAGATCAGCCTTTGCCTGCTCCGTTGCTCTGGAAAAACAAAGGTGGGTTTAAAGGCCGGCATGAACACCCCCTACCCCCACCCCCACCCTCCTCCTCCGTGCCTGCTAAACAAAGGGATCTCCTATCCGACCGCTTCCACAGATAATTAATAATCTGAATTATATTTAAAATTACAGTACCTTCTTTGAGGCTTGGGTGATACGCAATTTGTGGGAAAGGGGAAGAGGCAAGACGGTCGGAAAACAAGGCCAGGTGGAAGAGCCCCTGGAGGAAGGCGGTGATGGAGTGCAAAGCGAAACCTCTAGCCCTCCGCTGACGGCCTCTCTCCCCCCCCCTTGGGCAATGCTTGTCCGAGCATCGTCCTCATCCCTCTCTCCTGACCAGGGTCATCATTCCTGCAGTTCCCTTGTACACACACTGCTCGTTAACATTAATTGAATGTGCACAATTCACTCCCGCTTTACGATCCGGTTGTTTCAGTCTCGTTCATGCTGCTCTCATTTGTCAGGATGAAGAGGTTTTTCAGAGAAGCTGCCGGAAATCCATCCCTGACCCCCCACCCCCACCCCACCCACCCCCAGATCTCTGAAAGGCACGAGCTACGCTGAGCATCTCCAAAAGTCTGGTTCCAGCACACCTTCCTTGAGGAGAATAACCGGCAGGCTCTCCACAGCCAGTTCTCCTCTGTCGTGTGGTGGGAAGCAGGAAGGCACGGAGGGAGAAGGGCGGGAAGCCCTCCATCCAGGAGTGTGATGAACGGAGGGCTGGCAAGCTCAGAGCATCAGACCCTCCTGGGTTAACAGTCAGAATTAGAAATGGGAGCTTCATTTTGGAAGGGGACTGGTTCTAAAACAAGACATGGGAGTGCAGCTGGTGCTCAAAACCCAGTTGCACCCTCTGGAACAAAATCAACCCCTGTCTCACCTTGCTGTGGTTTGCGCTGGGAAAAATTCCAACCCAGAAGCAGCCTCTGATGTGTCATCTTTCCATCTCCCTGATCCTGGCCAATCAGGAGCTGTGCAAGGATATGCTTCATCCCACTACCCTGTCTGATTGGCCAGCGCCAGGGAGAGGGAGAGATGTCACATCGGAGGCTGCTTCCGGGTTGGAATTTCACCTGGGCACAAATTACAGCAAGGTGAGACAGTGGTTGATTTTGTTCTGGAAGGTGGGACTGAGTTCCGAGCGCCAGCTGTGCTGGCGTGTTTCATTTTGGAACCAGTCCCCTTCTGAAATGATACACCCATCTCTAGTCAGAATCTCATCCCCTGCCTCTCTCACACACACAACCCACCACAGGGATTCCTTTCTTCCCCTTACTTAACTGTGCCCGGCAATGTTCTAGCTGTGATATGTCGTCACGCTTTCTGTGTTTGTGCATCTGGGCACATGAGTAAATATAAGAGACAGACCGGACAGACAGACAGACAGACAGAGAAGTAGCGGCACATCTGCCTGCACTGTTGGATTCTCCTTGGACCATGACCGTAAGCCCATGTTTCTGGTGGTTCCCAGCTCATCCGGATGTACCAAGCGCATCTCTGCTCAAACCTCAAACAAGAGTTCTGGAAAGGTTGGCCAGGAAAAGCAAAGGAGCCGAACGTGCCAAGCGCAGTTTGTAACCTAACACGGAGAGTGTTGCCCTGTGTGTGGCATCCTGGAACATTGCACATGCTCTTTGTGCACGAACGCAGCATTAAACATGTCAGAGTGTTCTTGGGTTATGCGCTCACATCACTTATAGGCAGACACTTCCAGTCTGTCTCCAGCAGGCACATGCTCTGTTCCTCCTGAATAATTTTTGGATCCAACAGAACGCAACAGCATTGTAGAACCAGAGGTTCCCAGGGGATGATCTCTCCTCTGCCCTTTTTATTTATTTATTTATTTATTTATTTATAAGCTTATATCCCGCCCATCTTCCCAGTGGGAACTCTGGGCGGCTAACAATATTAAAAACACATAAAATGAGTAAAAAAGCCTACGAGCAGTAAGCAGTGGAGGGCAAGATGGCGGCAAATGGAATAGGGGAGAGGAAGTAAGGAGGTAAAAAAACAACAACTAACTAATAAGGTCACCAAGGCCTCTTTAAAGAGGAAGGTCTTCAAAGCTTTCTTAAAGGCAGGCAGGGACTCCAGCAGGCGCAGCTCACTGGGGAGATGATTCCAGAGAGAAGGCCCCACCACAGAGAAGGCGCGGTTTCGCGTGTGCGTTTTCCGCGCCTCTCTGGGTGTGGCCACTCTCAGTGAGCGCGCCTGCGACAATCTCGTGGGTCTGGATCCGGATGCTCTCTGGGAGATACGCTCCACCAGGTACCCTGGTCCCAAGCCGTGGAGGGCCTTGAAAATCAAGACCAAGACCTTGAACCTGATCCGGAGGGCAACGGGGAGCCAATGCAGGTGGACCAGGACTGAGGTGATGTGCTCATATCTACGGGCACCCACCACCAGCCTGGCCGCCGCATTTTGCACCCGCTGCAACCTCCGGACCAGGGTCAAGGGCAACCCCACATAGAGGGCATTGCAATAGTCGATCCTCGAGATCACCAGGGCCTGCACAACTGTCCTCAGGGAGGACTCATCAAGGTACTGGCGGATCTGGGCGATCCTGCGGAGATGGAAAAAAGCGGCCCTGGAGACGGCCATCACCTGGCTTCCAGGGAGAGGGCCGAGTCCAGGACCACGCCCAGATTCCTGGCCCTGTCTGTAGGCTGGAGGGAAATACCCCCCAGACTAGGGAGGGGGCCATTGTACCGAGACGAGGGCGCCCCGAAGAACAGAACCTCCGTCTTCTCCGGATTAAGCTTGAGCCGGTTATCTCTGGTCCATTCCAATACAGCCTCCAGGCACAGATCGAGGGAGCGAACCGCCTCCTCTGCAGATCATCAGCGTACTGATGACAGCGAACTCCTGATGACCTCCCCCAGCGGCCTCATATAAACATTGAACAGCACAGGAGAGATTGCCTTCCCCTGGGGCACCCCACAAGGGAGAGTCCAAGGAGCTGACAAGACATCCCCCAGCTGTACCCTCTGAGTCCGGTTGCCAAGGAAGGAATGGAGCCAGGCCAGGGCCTGACCACCAATTCCCACCTCCGTGAGCCGGGCCAGAAGGTTACCGTGGTCGACGGTATCAAAGGCTGCTGAGAGATCAAGGAGGACCAACAGGGAGGAGCTCCCCCCGTCGGCCTCCCTGCGGTACCCCGGGGGCCCCAACGAAGGCCACATGGAGGGGTCTCCCGCTCCGAGTGTGGCTTCTCCCACCGCCCTTCTGCTCTCTCCAGCCTGCACAGCATCTGTGGCGTCTGCGGCTCCCCCCCCCCTTCCTCGGCTTGTTCAAGAGGCAACCATCTTGTGATTAAAAACAATGGGGCCTCCTTTGCTTCCACCTCGGATGAGCTGATGAAATTTTAATGCCCTAAATGGCTTTGCCAGGGCGGGGCCAGGTGCCCCTAGGAATGGGGAGGCCGGCAGGACACCGGGAGAGGACCGGCTGGGCTGGAGTGCCTGGCTGATGCAGCCTCCGTGTCCCCAGCACCACTGGGGTGGGTGGGTGGGTAGGGGTGGGGACAGATGCACTCAGAGAAAGTGCCAGGTTATTACTGTTGCCTCCGGCAAGCCGAAGCCCCCTCTCCCAGGGGGACAGGGAAATGGCAACTGCTCATCTGCATATCTTTATTTATTAAAAATGCCGGCATATGCTGAGTAAGCCATGGATTAATGTGCAAGCTTAGCTGAAAAGAGACACCACACACACTCACCAAAAAAGGAGCTAACAGTTTATTTGGGCTACTTTGACCAGGAAGAAAGACGGAGCGGAGAGGCAGTGGAAACATTTACAGAAACTATTCAGAAAGGTTTTGAGGGGTATCCCTCTTCAGCATCCCTGGAAGGAAGCTGGCCCCACCTGGAGTATTGTGTACAATTCTGGTCACTGCATCTCAAGAAAGACAGAGTGGAACTGGAAAAGGTGCAAAAGAGAGTGACTAAAATGATTACTGGGCTGGGGCACTCCCCTGTGAGGAAAGGCTAAAACATTTGGGCCTCTTTAGTCTGGAAAAAAAGGCGCCTGAGGGGGGAATATGATTGAGACATACAAAATAATGCAGGGCATGAGTAAAGTGGATAGAGGGAAGCTCTTCTCCCTCTCACAAAATACCAGAACTAGGGGACATCCACTCAAACTGAGGGCTGGGGAAGTGAGAACAGACAAAAGAAAATATTTTTTCACCCAGCACATTGTTAGTCTATGGAACTCCCTGCCACAAGATGTGGTGATGGCATCTGGCCTGGATGCCTTTAAAAGGGGATTGGACAGATTCCTGGAGGAAAAGTCCATCACAGGTTACAAACCATGATAGAGATGCATCATCTCCAAGTTTAAACCGGACCAGATGCAGGGGAGTGGTATCATGAGACAGATATTTAGTCTCATGCGCTCCCAGAGGCATCTGGTGGGGCCACAATGTGAGATACAGGAAGCTGGACTAGATGGGCCGTTGGCTGGATCCAGCATGGCTCTTCTTAGGTTCTTAGGTTCTTATATTCTTATGTTCTTATGACCTGGGGCCTTCCAGAGGTCATCACCCCCCCCCAGCAACCTCTGGAGAACCACGGGCTGCCCACGCATGCAATGATGGCCAGAGAACCGCGCTGTCGCCAAAACTGAGTTCCGTTTCCTCGGAGCGGAGGCTTTAAACTTTAACCAATTTCCCAGAGGGAGAGGATTTAGAACAACACCAAGTGCGCCTTTGGGAGATTTTTTTCTGCAGAATAGGAGACACACTAGCTTGCCCTCCTAGGGAAAAACATGTTTCTCAGGGAAATAGAGAAAGCAGATTTGGTGTTATAATATCCCCCCCCCAATCCCACCACTCGTTGATTAATTACCTTTCGGTATAAAAGCCCTGGCAGAGAGGTCTCTCCACAGGTGCTACTATTTTTACCGTCTTTACTGTTTTGTTTTGTTTTAACACTGTATCAATTGTCTGTTATGTTATATTGTGTTTTGATGATTGGCTCAGCCTACTGTAAGCCGCCCAGAATTCCCTTGGGAAGATGGGCGGGGTATAAATCCAATAAATAAATAAATAAATAAATAAATAAATAAATAAATAAATAAATAAATAAATAAATGCCAGTCATCTCTGAGGAGCACATCTGACAAGCCATGGGGTCTTTTACAAAGCACCCTGGAAACTGGATTTCCAAAGTCCAAGGAGCAAGATACGAAAATGATGGTGCGAATTTCTCACTTTCTGGTGCTCACAAAGCTGGGGGAGGGGGGTCAGGCACAGCTTGGCCCCTTTTGGCATTCCTACCCTCAAGGCAGTCCATGCACTCCCTTCCCCCACCCCATATTTGTTCTAACTGTTTTATTTAATTGTTTGTTATTGTTTATACTGTTTCTGTTGTAAACCGCCCTGAGTTCCTCCAGGAAGACGGGCGGTATATAAGCCCAATAAATAAATAAATAAATAAATAAATAAATAAATAAATAAATAAATAAATAAATATGAACTTGGGCAAAGAATACGGCCACACAGAAATACAGAGGTTTTCTAACTGTGCCTTCTCCCTGGCATGGTCAAGTCCTTCTCTGACCGCGTGGCCCCTCAAGACTGGACAGAGCAATGGACTCTCCATAGCCGGCGCTGAGCAGCACTGTGTGGGCTGCGCTTCCTTCCCATCTCCCAACCCTCCTAAGCAGGGGGTTATTGAGGCAGGAGGGGTGGCAGGAACCGTGGCTTGTGGTTGGGGTAGCCACGGGCGGCAGGCAGAACGAGGGGGCCTTTCTACTGGCCAAAAATCCTACGCAAAAAAAAACAGACACACACACACACACACACACACACACACACTTCACAGCAGGGCCCACCATCTGGAGGCAGGAGAAGGAGAGGCAGGCTACCCTGAGCTGTGCCTTGGTTTGATTTTAAACGACCTTCACTGGATAAGCCCCAACCTTGGATCCTGCCCGTGATCCCTCAGCCTCCCTTTGCCTTCTGAGCCCATAAAACAGGGTTGAGATGAGATTCTCATCACCCACTTGGTTGGCTCATTTCAGCCTTCTTCATCTGCCTGGCCATGTTTAAGCCACCAGATCTGGTGTTCCTGCTGGTGCTCCACCTTTTCCCTTCCTCCCTCCCTCCCTCCCTCTCTCTCTCTCCTCTCTCTCTCTCTCTCTCTCTCTCTCTCTCTCTCTCTCTCTCTCTCTCTCTCTCTCTCTCTCTCTCTCTCTCTCTCTCTCTCTCTCGTGCAGGCCTGGCTGCTGCTACCTCATTTCCCACATCCTCTGCTTTCACTACAAATGTGATTTGCCAGATGTGATTCCCCCTCCTCCCTGCCGCTTTGGTCATGTCTTTCCTTGCTGTGAAACAGATTCATGAACCAAAGCACTGAGAAAGGAGCGCAGCTGGATTTGGCTGTCCCTGCATGATGGCTCAGAAGGGAAGCCACCGAGCCTTTCTCTTCTTAATTGAAGCAAAACAAGTTGAGGAGCTGTGTAACCATCACAAAAACCAAATACAAAAGTGGAACAGGTGATACTTTTAGGCTACTATAAAAATAACAAAAACATTGCTACTATTTCAGGGGCAAACTCTCCTTCCTCAGAGAAGTACCCATAGGTTATAACATGACAAAAGATGGATTTGCCAGTGGTAAGGTCCTTGGCAAGGTGGGGGAAAAGCCAGGCAGTTTCTTAGTTGAGGCTTGGAGCTTGGATGTTCTTACTAGGGTGAGCAGGGTGGTGGCAGGCGGGTGGCAGGGGGGCGGGGCGGGGCGGGGGCGGCAGATGGCGGGGGACAGCGACGGGCACGGGGGGCGGTGATGGGCACGGGGGGCGGCGGGCAGACAGCGATGGGTGGGCAGGGTGGTGGCGGGTGGGTGGCAGGGGGCGGGGCGGTGGACAGTGACGGGCGCAGGGGGTGGGCGGTGATGGGCATGGGGGCGGCAGGCAGACGGCGACAAGCGGCTGGCGGGTGGGGAGGACGGACAGTGGTGCCAAGCGGCGGAGGGAGCAGCGGGGGGGCGGCGGGCTGGCCAGCACCCTCTCTCCATTTTGGCGCCCTAGGCAACTGCCTAGTTTGCCTTAATGGGAGCGCCGGCCCTGCTCATTCCTGGTATCTTTTTAACCCCTTCTCCCAGAATCCCTTTGCTCCTCTTCAAAAAGGAACCTTTCCTAACTCTGAGCAAAACCACGCCAATGGGGAGCAGCACACCCTGCGGGAGGGTGGCAGAATCTGAAATGACAAGGAAAAGGAGGTGCCCCTGAGTGGTAGTGGGGGGGGGCACAGTAAATCAAAGAGTCTCCCCCCACACACACACACACACACACACATGGCTTGAGAGCCAGGCACCGCAAGCCCCTCCTTCCCAGCAGCCGCTCTTCCTTGAGGCCTTCCAGCTGCTGACCCCGGAGCCTGTGCCCTGGACGACCACAGCTGGGTGACAAAGTGTATAACCCCATTAGGCAGATATGGATTTGTTATGCTCAAGGAAATATATAAACCACTAGCAGAGATTAGCAGTGTTGTGGAAGAATAAATGCATTTAGCGGTTAAGGAGCTAGGAGACAAATGAACAAGGCAATAGAACTTAGTTCCAAACGTATGTTACATATGTACATATGACAAAGAATAATATATAATAACAATATGCAAAGCACAGCATATAGAGTAGATGCAGCGGGGCGTGGGGAAAGCTGCCTCTCACCTTAAGCAGTCCCACTTTACATTGGTTGGCCTGCTATTGTTAGCCCCATCAGATCCTTGATGAAGTGAAGGTGATCAGAGTATTCCACCTGGCGCTAATCATCCTGACCTTACAGGCTCATAATTCCTTGCACCTGCGTCCTAGACCTCATACACATTCTTGTCTAGCTCATGACATGGCACAATTTACAGAATCCATTTTGTAATCTGTTAAATGACATTCTGTCAAAACTACAATCTATTTAATGACAGGCGGTGGTGGAACAGCAGGGAAGGCTGGCCAAGAGACCACCACACCCAGGGGACTGTCGCCCGCACAGGGTGTGTGTGTGGCTGCTTCTGCTTCCGCAGACGCTGGTGCCTCCGATGCCCCGCTGTGTCACGCTGCCAGCGCTTTGCCTTCTCGGTCACAAATCCGGCTCTGCAGGCGCTCTTGTGAGCTCTGCCAATATCGGCAAAGGATTGTGTGTCGGAGAAAGCTGTCCCCTGGGGAGCCGGGGAGGGAGCGCCAGCCGAGCGGTGGGTGCGCAGGCCAGGCGTGTGACGGTGGCAGAGGAGCTGTCCCGTCAAGCACACCCCATGGAGATGCTCGTGCTGCCGGGCTCTGCCTTCCTCTGTGCCAAGCAGTGACGCTCCAAAGCCCGGCACTGGTTGCTAATCACACCGAGATGCAATTAGAGGCTATAATTTCAGGTTCATTAGAGGGATTCCGTAATCAACAATGCAATTACTTCAGCTGCCCTTGGAGAGGAAAGCAGCGCTGATGAAGGAAAGATGCAGCTTGAGTCGGATGAGATGAAGCAGGAGGGAGAAAGGAGGACCCAGCAGTCACCGGGGCTCCGTCCTCCTTCCCCAGATGTGAGGGGAGATGGCCCTCCAGAAGGCCCCCAAGCAGGGCATGGACATGAAGGTCCTTCCCCTGGCCTTTGCCCACCCCACCACTCTGGAATGTTCCAGAGAGAGAGAGAGAGAGAGAGAGAGAGAGAGAGAGACTCACTCTAAACACGGAGGCGTCATTTGGGACTGAAGGCCATAGGCTGACATTTCCCCAGCAACTCTGCATGGTCTTTTCCCAAGAACTCCTGTTGCATTGTGGTGTACATTTTTAAGCCACAGGAACTCAGAGGGTTCATCACTGTACAGTCATCCCCTAACTAAACTCTCACAGGAGAAACGGGAGGCTGCCTTTTTCAATCGGTCCAATCAGAGCAACTGAACTGAAACTGGAAGACAAACGTTGGCCCTGAGAAACTCTTTTTCCTGACTTAGTCTGCAAGATCCTTGCAAAATCAGTCCCCGGATTATCTGTGCAACAGTAAAGCCTGTGTAAGTCCCAGCCATATCATGCCAATCATTTGCGGTCAAGTATTTCAAGACTTATAGCAAGCCCTGCTAGATCCTCTGTGCAGCTATACGGTTCTTGCAGGTTCTCTTCCCAGTCCCGATCCCTCGTGTGTTCTGGTGAAAGGTACAGGAATACCGGGTCCACTGCCTGCAGGCAGAGGCACTGCAAAATGCAATGAGCAGTCTGGGTCTCGAAGACAGGAAAAGGATTTATTTGGTTGGCAACCAGAGAAATCTCACTTGATGCAAAACAAGTGAGAAGTCCACCGAACAAAGGAAATGCAGTATATTTTATAGACTCACAATCACTCTTCTTTCCCCCCGCCCGTCCGAATTTACGTCACACACATCTGTTACATACATCAAACATTAATTGACATCTTTGGCAATTTATTTTGTATTCCTGACACCAATTAAATGTATTCTTTGGGTCCGTACCTGGGTACGTTTGATCTAACTTACACAGGCTGGGAGTGCCTATATCCTTGGCATCATCTTTGCCAGGGAAGCGCTCCAGGTGAGCTCACAAAGAGAGAAACAGAGATAAGATTTTCTTGGCTGGCTACATGTTAATTAACTGTGTGTAAGATAAATTGGCCTCTATACAGCTACAACTTAATTGATGTCCTTGGATTCATTGCGCTTGCTCAGAGACATTCCAGATCTACAACGGATGTCTCTCCTTTTAGTGGTCTGCCTTGCCAGAAGGTTTTGACCAAAGTTTGTTTTGCAAGGAATCAAGGTTCGTCTTGTGACATGAGAATACACACGTGATGAGAATATACATGTGGATACATGTGGAGTGCTGAGTGGATATCACTATCTTTAAATATATAATTTGTGTCACTTGTGTGGCTATATATAATACATTGCTATTGAGGATTGTCAATGCCTGGGGGTTACTAAAACAGCTACAGATGCTTGATCAATACCCTTCACTGGGACCCCCAAACACCCAGCCCAAGGCCACACAACTGGGAGGGAAGAGCATTTGGTCACCAGCAGCAGCCCTGACACCTTTGGATGTTCTTAGCTGCCCTTTTCCTGAGAGGCAGAGGCAGGACTTGAGGATACCAGCTACCACTGCGTGCGTTTGCCCACCGAGGGAGATCATAGCCGTTGTTTTTAAATTTGGTGTTCAGGCTGATAATTCTTGTGGGAAATCCTTGTGAGGTCCAGCAGCTGCAATGTGCAGACAATTTAGCTGCGACAAATCACATTGCCCGGGGTGCCTCGCCAACAGACTGAGTCTCATCACTCTAGTGATTGCTCATGTACATAATTATTCACTATTTGTATTGCATGTTATTAAAATCTGGTCAAATTTATTCTTTTAATGTTTTACATTTCACACATATTTTAAATTGGCCTTGAGAAGTCTTATGTAACAATGTTGTACCCTGCTGTGCCATACAGAATTTTAAAAATGGAAGTTTTGTACCTATATAGCAATATAGAATTCTTATGCCGTGGCCATTCCTTAACCGAGACAAAGTCCAGGGTCACCCTGAAAGCTAACACGTTTTGATTGGCTTGTGGTCTTTTTTAGTGGCTGTCTACCTCCGCAGGAGGCCACTGGACTCCCTGATGGTGTGGTGGCAACAGATGAAGATGGCTCCTTCACTAGAGCAAGCAAAGGGCCTAACCTAAAGCCAAGCAAATGGACCGCTTTGAGGTGGGTCCTCTCTCAGCTGAAGAGGCCAGCCCAAGATTTCTGGTTCAGAGAGAGAGAGGAGGAGGAGGAGGAGGAAGAAGAGGAGACAAATGCCGCTCTCTGTGGAAGGAAAGCAAAGCCAGCCAAAGCCTGGAGGGCGGGGAGGGAGAGGCATCTTGCCCCCCCCCGCCAGCTGAGAGAAGCTGGGCCCCAGGCCAGATGCTCAGGAAACTGGCAGGCAAGAGAAACATCTGCCTCAGGAAGCCTCCTCCTCGAGAAGATGGAAGGCAGTCATGAGCAGGCCATCTGCCCACCAATGAGCGGCAACCCCTAGTAGGACCAGCAAAGGGTCACCATCCGACATGGAGAAAGACAACGGCATTGGCTGAAGCATCAGACCAATTGCAGCCAGTGTGCCGACACTTCAAGGCTCCAGGCCAAGGCGATGGGCTGATGGCGGGCAGGAAAACTCACACGCCTTTGCCTAGGGAGAGGTTTGTTTCTAGCAGCCCCCATGCCGGCTATTTATTTGTAGGCACATCTCTCTCCTCCAGACACTCCAAGGAAGCTGAGCTGTGAAGGCCAGGCTGGCCAGGACAGTATCGATCGAATAAACTCTTTAAATGTCAATTTGTTTACAATCATCAATCCACGCTGGTTCATCCAAATAGAACCCACCTTTTATCAGGCTACACACACTTAGCAAATGAAGCTACATTTTGCAAAGGAAGGATTTTGCCCTGAAATTACGCACAGGGGGAGGCACGAGGAATGAGAGGGGCTTTTTCTGAGATCACAAGCAAACCGGCTATGAAGTCATTCATCATTCTACCCTGACCACCACAACATTCGGGTCCAGCTATTTCCTCTGGTATGAAACTCTTCTTTGAAAATAAACCCCTTCAGGCACAAAATGTCATTTCGGGGATCTCTACATAATGGCTGGAATCCTGTTGCTTAGAAGATTAAATCATACCAGAGTGGGCCCACGGAATCAGTGGGGAACTGGGGCATCCACACGGCTCTGTTCGTCCTGTTGATTCCCATGGGCCTCCTTACGATGGCCTCCAGCTGTAAGCCACAGGATTTCAGCCCTTGCTTTATTGAGGTCTTACAGCCAGGGCTGTTTCCATTTTATATGCTTCCAAGTCACAAATGCAAATGCAAAAACAATCTTTTGGGGGAAGGGGAAAGGGACTTGGAGCCAGAGATGGAACAGAGGGGAGAAGACAGTTGGTCCTGATATGGATATGATAGCCATGTTTAAATATTTGAAAGGATGTCATATTGAAAAGGGAACAGGTTTGCTTTCCATGGCTTCAGAGACTAGGACTCGGGGAAATGGTTTCAAACTACAGGAAAAGAGATTCCATTTGAACATTAGGAAGAACTTCATGACAGTTAGGGCGTTTATACACGACCCCTAAGCTCCGCCGCAAATGGCTGCAAGGTCCAGACCTTAAAAATGTTTACCCACCAGCTCCGGACTTTGCAGACAATTAAGTGTGACCCCGCCCACTTTAGCGCGACCAAACAGCAGTTTTCTTGTACCTGGTCTTTGATGGTAACAAATATTTGATCCGGTGTAAGGATAGTGAGTGCGGGGCTCTCCTGGCTTCTGTTTGTTCTTTTTTTGCGCCCCGCCCCTTTAAGAGATCACAATGCTGTCGGGAACAAAACGGAGGTAAACCGGCAGTCTTTTCTTTCTTTTTTCTCCCTCCCTCAGGCAGCCAGCAACCAGGAAGTGCGGAGGGGGGTGGGGACAGAGGAAGAGTGACGAACCCCTAAGATCTCTGGTCCGAATTTAAGTGGCCAGCGGATCTTAGGGGTCGTGTAAAAAGGCCCTTAGAGCTGTTCAGCAGTGGAATATGCTGCTACAAAGGAGGATGCTGGAGTCTCCTTCCTTGGAGGTTTTTAAGCAGAGGCTGGATGGCCGACTGTCGGGAGCACTGTGATGGAGGTTCTTGCATGGCAGGGGGTTGGGCTGGATGGCCCTTGAGGTCTCTTCCTGAAAGGAATGTGAATTTTGGGGTCCGTTGCCGGCGAGCTAGAGCTTTGCAGAATGCAATGAGCAGTCTGAGTCTTTGCAGACAGAAAAGAGATTTATTGGCTGTCAACCAAGGGAGCCCCCACTCAATGGAAAATCGGGTGGGAAGTCCACCAAACAAAAGGAATGCGGTGTGTTTTATTGACTTACAACTACTCTCTTTTCCCCCTCCCTTCCGAATTTACGTCATATACATCGGTTACATGCATCAAACATTAATTGACATCTTTGGTCATTTATTTTGTATTCCTGACACCAATTAAATGTATTCCTGGGTTCTTAATTGCTGTGGTGTTTGATCTGACTTACACGGGCCAGGACTACCTGTGTCCTTGGCTGCTGACAGGTGATCCATGCCAGTTGCTACAGGCGGCTGAGCTCTCAAGATAAGGTTTTCTTGGCTGGCTTAGCTACATGCAATTAACTATAAAGCATCAACGCTACCAAAATAATTAGGTCCTGGAATCTTATTGCTGGCTCAGCCAATTCTATAACGGAAGTTCTTGCTTCACGCCGGAAAGGCTTGACCAGTATATGTTTGCAGGGCAAAGATATACATGTGGATACAATTGGAGTGCTTAATAATTCTACTTCTAAATATATATAACTTGTGCGGATTATATTGTGCAGGGTATATGCTGGGGGTTACTAAAATAGCTATATATGCCAGAACCATACCCTTCACTACCCCCTGACGTGTTCTGGAAATTTACGCCAGTAAATTATCCAGAGGCTGTTCCTCTCGGCTCCTGTGATAGGTGTGCAAGGGACAAATAAACATATCAAAGGTGTATGTACAAAAGCGTGAATATTGCTTGATCTTCCCTTCTTACCATTCCCTCGGGGAGGGGTGCTTCATCATGGCTCAGGGAGTGATTGTTTAGTGTTCCTGACGAGAGTTTAGGCAGTGCTGCCAGGAAAACTTTTCCAGCCCTCTTTTCCCAAAAGGGCTTATAGGCACAGTTCAAAAAATGAATTATCACAAAATGATTTGTGGCGTCTCATGGTGGGGGATGCATTTGAACAGGTGAATGACAAAGAAATACCCCTTAATTCACTAGGGCACTTTCTATAGTCAAATGTTAAGTTAACAGATGAAGTGTTGCAATGCCTGGGATGTATAAAGTCCCTCTGGTCAGACCCATAGACTTGCAATGGAAGGAAGCGTTCCACGGACCACAGCATTGTAATTTCCCCTTTTGGAGGATTGTCATGTGGTCACAGCAGCTTCTAAGGTAGGCTCCTAGGGCATGTTATTTGCCTCTCAGGGATACCAAATTCTCAACGTTTAAAGGGGCTGACACAAGAAATTATGGGAACATTGTAATAAAGTTTGCAACCTCAGGCTCATTGTTTGGTACACCGCGCCTTAATTTGTGGCAGCTAGGCTGAAAAGCTTTGAAGTTTTCATGCAAATTCAGAAACACATAGGGAGAAATGCATTTTTCCTGTGCTTGGTCGAGTGAATTGTTGCCAGCATACTCCTTTGGCTGACATAGTGGCTTTAGACTGACTAAGTAGCCAGCCTTGAAATATGATTGTCCACACTGTCATTTTGCATAAAGAATACATAGGCATTGGCACTTGGTGTCATAAGGACCAACAATATGGCTATCAACCCTTTTGAATGTGTGGTGTGTATAAAACCCAGATTGTAGCAGGCTGTACAGAATTACCCAGTTGTTTTTGCATACAGGCTAGCCCAGATGATAGACATTAGCTTAGAAAAACCAATTTTTAGCCATAAACCATAATCAATAGTTATAATCCCATGGTAGAGTCAAGGACGAGCTATTGAAATTAAGGCAGAAATGTCTCCATAGCTGACAGTTCACATACAAATTCAGCCCTGTAAATATGGGGCAAAAATTAGTTCATCATTGTCTTTGGTGAAGAAAATAATGTAGACAGCTATTCTGGAAAGCCATTGCTTTGTGGTATAAAGTTTCGCGAACACCCATGGGTGCCAAAATTTCTCTCATTCAATGCAAATTGCATAGAAAGGCAAGTCATAGTCTCTGGCACTCAATGTTTGTGAGTAAAAAGCATTTTCAGTGGCAAAGCATGATCATTACACGAAGTATGAAAGGCACATCCAGAGAGGCACTTCAGCAAGAATTTTCACAATGGCTAACAATAATAGACAATAAACAATATCATAAACAGTGATCAATACTTAACGTCCCTTTGCAAGGCTTCAAAGGCCGCAGGGCATTAGCGAAGGTCTGAAAGCAGCGATGACTCCATCAGATTTGAACCCCGCCAAGTGTCTGTCCCGGCGAAAAAAAGGGGTTAAATTGCGGGTGCGAAGTCTGTTGGCCGCAATCCAAAACAAGCGTCAGTGGCCGCTAAGCTCCGTCTCCCCCCTCAGAGACAGACAGAGAGAAAAGAAAAAAAAAAGAAAAGAAAAGAAGGCAGGCAGACAGGATGCCAACCCGTCAACCCGATGTGCAGGGGGAAATCAGCAGACGGCAGTGGGGCTCTCCGAAGTGCCAAATGCAAGGCGCCCCCAGGAACAGGTGTGGTGACCACAGGCCAGGTTCACTTTGTCGTCCTCCGTCCAGGGTGAAGTCATCTAAGGCAGTGCTCCCCAACCTTTTTATCCCTGCGGACCGGTAAATTTTTGATAATTTTTCCGTGGCCCGGGGGTGGGGGTGGGGGTGGGGAAGGGGGAGATAAAGGAATGCGAATGCGGGGTCGGGCCGGGAGAGAGAGAGAGAGAGACGCACACACGCACGACCGCGCCACGACCTCTCACCTTTGCAAACCGGCCAGTTGGGACTCTTCCTTTCTGGGGAGGCCCGGCTTTGCTCGGGGACCGCCGCCGCTGACGGGGCCGGATCCTTCCCGCGGAGGAGGAGGAGGAGGAGCAGGCACTGCCTTCGGGCGCCAGCGGAGACACCGGGGAAGCGCGGGGCAGCGGCGGTGGCAGCAAAGAGCCCGGGGGAGGCGGCGGGTGGGGGGCCGAGGGGGCTGCCGTGCGCCCCTCCCCCTCCTCCTCCTCGTGTGGGGCTGCCCCGCGGTGGCGAGGACCCGGTGGGCGGCTTTCTTTCTTTCTTTCTTTCTTTCTTTCTCCCTCCCTCCTTCCTTCCTTTCTTTCTTTTTCTTTCTCTCTCTCTCTCCCTTCCTCTTTCTCCCCCTTTCTTTCATTCTTTCTTCCTCCCTTCCTCCTTCCCCTTTCTTTCTTTCTTTCTTTCTCCCTCCCTCCCTCCTTCCTTCCTTCCTTCCTTCCTTTCTTTTTCTTTCTCTCTCTCCCTTCCTCCTTCTCCCTTTCTTTCTTTCTTTCTTCCTCCCTTCCTCCTTCCCCTTTCTTTCTCTTTCTTTCTTTCTTTCTTTCTTTCTTTCTTTCTCCCTCCCTCCTTCCTTTCTTCCTTCCTTCCTTCCTTTCTTTTTCTTTCTCTCGCTCTCTCCCTTCCTCCTTCTCCCCCTTTCTTTCTTTCTTTCTTTCTTTCTTTCTTCCTCCCTTCCTCCTTCCCTTCTTTCTTTCTTTCTTTCTCCCTCCCTCACTCCCTTCTTTCTTTCTTTCCCTTTTTCTTTACCCCCTCCCTACATTCTTTCTTTCTCCTCCCTCCCTCCCTCCCTCCCTCCCTTCTTTCTTTCTTTCTTTCTTTCTTTCTTTCTTTCTTTCTTTCTTTCTTTCTTTCTTTCTTGCGGGGTGGGGCGATTGCATGGGGCGCAGCGGCGGCGGGGATGGGGGCGATTGGGGGGATTGCGGTGGCGGCGGTGGCGGGGGGGTCGCGGCGGCGGCGGGGGCAATTACGGGGGTTGCGGCGGCGGCGGCTCCCGGGACGGCCCCGCGAGGCCGGTGACGGGGGCCGCAAGGCGGGGGCAGCAAGGTGGTGGTGGTGGTGGCGGCGGCGGCGGCTCCCGGACGGGGGATTGGGGGATTGCGGCGGCGGCGGGGCGACATGGGGGTCGCGTGACGGCGGCGGGGCGGGGACAATTGCGGGGGGATGGCGGTGGGGGGCGGCGGGGGGCGATTGCGGGGGGGCGGGGAAAACATCCGGGCCGGCCCGCGACGCCCCCGCCCGCCCCAACACAGGCGCAGCGGCGGCGGGGAAAACATTCGGGCCGGCCCGCAACGCCCCCGCCCGCCCCCAACACAGGTGCAGTCCGGCGGCAATGGCAGCGGGGGGCTCCGCCCTGGAGCTCGGCCACAGGGAGGGGCCAAAGGGCGCGCACCCCAAGGGAGGAGGAGGAGGGGCACCCACCTGCTCTTCCGACCGAGGGGGCCCCCTCCTCCCCGCTGGCCCCCCGCGCACCCGGCCCCCAGGGCAGGGGGGTTGGGGCCGGGAGGAGGCGAGGAGGGGCAAGCGGGCCAAATGGGGTTCCTGCTGCTGGTGGTGGTGGTGGTGGAGGGTGAGGAGGAGGAGGGCAGAGGAGGAGGAGGATGCGCCGCTGCCGCCGGCGGGCAGAGGAGGGAGGCAAAGGCAAATGCGGCGGCGGCTCCTCCTGCGCTCCTCCAGCCTTCCTCCTCCACCGGCCGCCTGCGGGAGAGAAGAGGAGGAGGAGGAGGGCGGCGGAGGAAAAGGGGAGGAGCCTCCCCGGCCTCCCCAGGCGGCCCGGTGCCGACCGGTCCACGGACCGGCACCGGTCCGCGGCCCGGGGGTTGGGGACCACCGATCTAAGGCATGGGGCAATCTACAGCAGTGGGCAGAAGGCGTCACCGGTCAGGCCTCTCTCCCTCTTGGTCGTGGGGTGTGGTCCACGCAGGGTGAAGAGGCTGGCATCGCTGGGTACAGGGGTCCACATCGATCGAACTCGCGGAGCGAAGTCATCTCGAAGATGGCATCAAAAGTGGGTGAGGGGTGGCCTCATGAGAGGTAGCGTTATGGAGTGCAGGAGAGTCCCCATCGCAGTATCTACGAACGATGGCATCAGCTGTCCAAACCCGATCGACTCCATGACCCAGAAATAAGGAGCGGATAGGCTGCTCTCCCAGTGCGAAAATCCCTGCCTTCAGGGTGTATCTGGGCAAAAAGAAAGAACACACACACGGACACAAACAGACAAACACAGAACACAAACACACACAAAATGGCCCCTTCGCCGTCCTTGTGCCGCAGGGCAGGGTGGCACAGTCTATCTGACAGTCTTGAAAAGGAAAAATGTCATAAAAGGCAGAATGGGGCTTTCCTCTCCGTAAAACCAGGATGTGAAGTAGGGGGGCCAAAGTCTATGGCGGGGACACATCTGCACATCAGTAGTTATACACAAGTTCAGCTGGCCCCGATGGGTGCTTGCAAGATGAGTCCTCAGGACCTCACAAGCTAGATGCTCAGGTGTCCCCAATCAACCACCTGGGACAGATCCCATCCCCTAGTCAAATTGCTCTTCTGCATGGGAATAACAAAAAGGTGTAACTAGCAAAATGTCCATGGAATGTAAAGTAAATTCTTAGTATGAACCAGGTGGTCCCGGTGGGGAGTTGGGGCTGGTGTGTAAAGGCACAGAAAAGTTCAGGCAGATACATGAGTTGAAAAAAAAAATCGGAACAGCTAGTATAGTTAGATTACCATTAAGTCACCAAGCGCCTGGCGTATGCCCATTTGGAAGTCTTGCAACAGGAAGTCTAAACCCGCCTCCGTCAGGTGGGTCCCGTCACTTCTGAATAGGTAAGGCCGAGAGAGTGTCAAAGCTGGGTGGGCAATCACAAAGCCAGAATTTTTGCGCATAGCTGCCGCTACCGCACGATTCAAGGCTGTCCTAGCCCTCTCTATTCTGAATGGATCAACTGCCCCTCGCCAGATCAGGCGGGGTATGATAGAAGACCAAATGATTCGTGTATGTGGGTACAGTTGCCTAAAAGTACGCAAATCAGCGGTGATACGTAGAGCCAGGGCTGAGCCTTCCGTCTGAGCAAGATCATTTCCGCCCAGATGAATGAGCAAAACATCAATATGACATTCAGAAGCCAAAAGAGTAGCAGTTTCAAAGAATGCAGCCCAGGACATCCCTCGTATTCCCTTCCAAATCAGTCTAACGCGGCGTCTAAGGCAGAGATTAGCGCCCCAAGCTGAGAGACGGGCGTAGCGGGAGGCCCAAAATATGAAACTGTGGCCTATAATTACAACACGGCGGGTCGTACAATGGAGCGGCCGTAAAATAATCGAAGCATTGTGCCCTCTGGGGTCAAGGATTGGGGGTACAAATTGCGGAGAGGGTTGTGCAACAGACGTGCTGGGCAAAGCAGAGTCTCCCTCCTCTGGGGTCTGGGGTGGCTGGCTAGGAGTTACACACTGAGGTTCAATTGGGGAAGCCATAGGCACAAAATGTACACAACCACAGAGAGACAGAGAAGAGCTTATTGTAGTTTGAAGAGGTCTAAAGTAAATAGCTCCCAAGTTACTGCGAGTCTATGTCCGGCTAATGTCCTGCTTGGAAAAGAAGGGGTTAAACTTCAGGCGGAAATATTCAGGGCAAGCAGGATTCTGGGAGAAGGAAGCTGAAGAAACTCCACCCCTCTGAAAATCAATGGCAATGGCCGCTGGTGAGGGAGAAGAAAACAAAGCAAGGCACCCTCTTTTGCTCCTCTGGGGTCTGAGGGGACACACTAGGAAATTCAAGGAGCCTTAATGGATCTCATCAGCGGAGGTGGTCACTGGAAATATCTCACCCTGCGGCGAATTGTCCCGCAGCGAAATTCTCAGGGCTCCTCCTCTTTCCGGACTGTCGCCTTCCGAAGGGGTCGGAATGCTTGAAGCAGCCTCAGGTTCTAAAACTGGTGATGATGCGGGTGAGTTAAACAAATAATAAAAATGTGGAAAAATGCACAGTCCTCTATGTCTCTCTTCCTAACAAAGTCAGCAGGATTCCAATGTTGAAATCAGGCTGGATAGTTCTGCATTGATCACAGTCCCAAGGTCAATGAATTTCAATGGAGAGTGTCTGTTAGAGGCGTTTTAAAATATATTCATTTCCTTGCTACAAAAGGCAGCAGCTGCTATGAGGCTTGGGGGGGGGAATGAAGACTAGGCTGTGTTTCAGCATGCCTCAAATTCCTCTGGGAGGGGGAGGGAGTTGTTATCTTAGCTTACCCTGCAAGGGGGGCAAGAGCAGAAAAAGAAAGGCGGGGCCGTGGACTTTTGAATTCCCCCGCAGGCTGCATTACACAGCCTGAGGCAAGCAGATAATCTCCTTTAATTACTCTGTAATGAATTAGGTGTAAAAAGCACTGAATCAATGGGGCAATTCACTATTCCTGTGGCTTGTGATTTTGTTGTCTGCTTAAGCCTAATTTGAGAAGTGTGGCTTTTGTAATGAATAAGCAAAGCTCCTTAAAGTGCAGAGTGTCAAACCCTTTGCGATTGCAACGCCTTAAAAAAAATGTGTGCAAGGCAACAGAGGAGTGAGGAGTGAGGCGTCTCCCCCTCTTTCCGTCCTCTGTCTGTCCACGGCCACAAAAGGGAAAGCCAGCCTTGTCAGAGGCTGCCAGTAAAAGTTATTACATTGCTTGTCCACCCCATCCGGGAGGGAAAAAAAAAATCTTAGGTGGACGTGTAAAATTCCTCTCTCTCTCTCTCTTTCTCTGTACGTGCTCATGTAGTCACTCCCTGCTATTGATTATTTCAAGTTCAGAGACAACACCTCCGTCACCTGCCTCTTGTTGGTGATACAATATCTAAATTCAAGCAGGCAGGCAACGTCTGTAGGGGGAGAAAATACCTTCTGAATGCTTGAAAAATGGAATTCAGGGTGGCGCGCCCTGGGCTCCCGTCTAGCGCTATCTGTTCCCTCTGTTCTCCTTTCGTTATCATACCTGTCCATTCCCATCTCCGTCTCGTTTTCCCTCTGTGCTGCACTTCCTTTGTCCATTTTCTTCCTTCTATCTTTCCTCATTTTTCCTTCATCTATTCATTGTCTCTCCCATCCTTTCTTGGGTCCCTGTCTCTGATTGTCGGGGCTGCAGTCTCCCCCCCTCTTTCCTTTAGTGGGTAGAAAAAGTTCGGACTGCCAGAAATCTTGGGGGTTGGGGAGGGGGTTTCTGTCCTGTTCTGGGGCACATGGGGTGGAGGAGGAGTGATGCTGAATCGTTGGGTTCTCATGCAGGGGCAGCTTACTCCCCAGTGTTGTAAACTGCTTGCTGCTTCTCTAAGGCATAAAATTGGCTTGAGAAGAGGGGGGGGGGTTCCTGGATGTTTTTCACCTCCTAAGTTCTACGCACGGGACTTGTTGTTTTAAGAAATGTTAGGCTCAAATGCCCTATGATGTTTTCATTTTAAAATGTCCCTTCAGCTGGTAAATTTCATTGTGTAACAAGCCAGCCTAATTTACACAAAATATATAGGATGTTGCTTTGTCCTGAGTACCCAAAAATATTCTTCTCAGTGTCCATACTTCCCCTGGTGTTATCAAAATTGCTGGCGGGGTCTTCTAGTTGGTAGAGTTTTTAGTCTCTATATTAATTAACTAATCACATCCTTGTAAATTCACACGCCTCTGGCTAGCAGGTCATAATTGGTCTGTCCTCCTTGAGGGCTAGAATCTTAATTTGGGATGGTAAAGTCCTGCCTTTTCTTAGTCAGAGGGGTTCTTCTTAAAGGTTACATTCGTTTCTGTTTCACTTAATACCAAAGTCATTTTTCCTGGTGGCTGAATTCCAATGTTGCCACGAAGCACATCAAAAAGGGGTGTATGATTTGCTTTGGTCTGTCCCCATTTTATATGTTCTCTATGTGTGCCTATGATTTCTCCCACACAAATACCAAACGGATTCGCTCCTTAGGCAATTAAATGTACATCACACATGCACACACACGCTTCTGGTGCGACCGACGCCAGTCTCCTGAACGCCGAACCTGCGCACCCACAGACGCTTCGCCAAGGGGTTTGGCTAATTACCCCGACCCATTCACTTGCATTCACTGAATCCGTCTGCTCACACAAATCTCCCACATTTCCCACTTCCCCACCTAACTGCGATCCCCTGCCTAAGAATAAATCTTTTTAACTTCTCTAAAATCAAACGGAGTTGATGTCGACACTCCGTCGGTAGTAATGTGGGGCAAAGACTGCCACTCTTTGCCACCGCTTAGATACAGAGAATGGCCATTTCTCTGTAGTTACAGAGGGTATAGAGGCACAGCCCCTTACCTTGAAAAACACACATACATGAAGCTTCTTTTACACAAAATTCAAAAGTGGAATCACCATCCCACATACCCACACATTAATATATCTCTATAAACCTTCTCAGGATGCTGGGGGCGAATCCTAGGGATGTTGGATTTTGCAAAAATCCTCTCCTCCCTTGGGGATTTCAGGGTCTCCTTGCCCGTTAATTTCCCCTGATTCTTGGGATGTTAGGGTCGTGTCCAACCCTCCTCCTCCCCGTACCCCCCCGGGGGATGTTGGACTCGCAATCCTCTCCTCTCCGTAGAGATGTTGGACTCGAACCCTCTCCTCCCCTACTACAACCGATTGTTTTCTCCTTACCAGATTTCTTCTGCGCAGTCTTTCCCAGTTCCTTCCCCTTCTGCCGGCATCGGTTTTCTCTCAAGTACGGTATCTCATTCAGTGCTGACAGAGCGATTCTCCTCACAAGTTGGAGGGTCCGGACTAGAATCAGTCTGTAATCAGCACGAACTTCTTACCGTGACTTGAGTCAGACTCTGCAAGCCTCTTAGCAGCGGCAGGTCCCCGGCATCTTCACCAAATGAAAGGAATGTGAATTTTGGGGTCCGTTGCCGGCGAGCTAGAGCTTTGCAGAATGCAATGAGCAGTCTGAGTCTTTGCAGACAGAAAAGAGATTTATTGGCTGTCAACCAAGGGAGCCCCCACTCAATGGAAAATCGGGTGGGAAGTCCACCGAACAAAAGGAATGCGGTGTGTTTTATTGACTTACAACTACTCTCTTTTCCCCCTCCCTTCCGAATTTACGTCATATACATCGGTTACATGCATCAAACATTAATTGACATCTTTGGTCATTTATTTTGTATTCCTGACACCAATTAAATGTATTCCTGGGTTCTTAATTGCTGTGGTGTTTGATCTGACTTACACGGGCCAGGACTACCTGTGTCCTTGGCTGCTGACAGGTGATCCATGCCAGTTGCTACAGGCGGCTGAGCTCTCAAGATAAGGTTTTCTTGGCTGGCTTAGCTACATGCAATTAACTATAAAGCATCAACGCTACCAAAATAATTAGGTCCTGGAATCTTATTGCTGGCTCAGCCAATTCTATAACGGAAGTTCTTGCTTCACGCCGGAAAGGCTTGACCAGTATATGTTTGCAGGGCAAAGATATACATGTGGATACAATTGGAGTGCTTAATAATTCTACTTCTAAATATATATAACTTGTGCGGATTATATTGTGCAGGGTATATGCTGGGGGTTACTAAAATAGCTATATATGCCAGAACCATACCCTTCATTCCAACTCTACAATTCTATGATTCTATGATTCCCCAGCTCTTCTGGATCTGCTGGTAGGAAAAGAGAGAGAAGGAGAAAGAAAAGGGTAGGCAGGGTGATACTGGATAGTGCGGGCAAAAGTGGCCAGGCTACTCCGGGAATCTGATGAGGGACAGTCCAGGGTGGGACCCACCTCCAGCTTTTCCAAGGCACCAGAAATGATGGCCACCATCATCTGGGCTTTTAGCCACTGGACTCCAACAAGGCCGCACTGAAAAGCTCTGCCATCAATCCCCGAACTTTCACCCTCGTCAGCCTCAAGTCCCGCTGCTGCTGCTGCTGGCCTAAGCCTTCTGTCCAGAGCAAAGACACAGAGAGTGGGGCCAACAATGGGGGTTGCATGAGTTGGAGCGAATCTGGCCTCTCGCCCTTTCCTCCACCCCCTTATCAGCCCTTCAGCCCCACAAGGAAGCTCTGCCTGGAGCCCGTGGATGGTTTTCCTGGAGAGGGGAGAGAAGCAGCAGCAAAGGAGGAGGAGGAGGAAGAAGAAGAAGAGGAAGGCTCAACCTCACCCTCCTCTCCCCAAAGACTTCCCACCCATTCCAGAAAAAAGTCTCCTTTTCTGCCTTTCGAGCCTTCTCTGAACATGTTTGGAGAGGGTTGATATGGGAACCCTGGGAGAAGCCCCTTCACATGGAAAACTCTTCCAAAAGTGTAGGTTGGCCTTGAGGGCAGAGGGAGAAGGAAGGAAGGAAGGAAGGAAGGAAGGAAGGAAGGAAGGAAGGAAGGATATAGCATATAAAGGAGCAAACCCCACACCCTGCTGCCTCCATTCCTGCCTGCTTCCTCTTTCCACCCTGAGCACCAGAAGTATTTGGGAGGAAACCTGGGGCTCCCCGACCTCCCATGAATTTAGTGTGGTTCCCCTCTGAGCTTCAGGACAGCCAGAGCCTGGTGTACAGCAGCAGAGGCTAAGGAGAGTGACTTTGGGGCACTTTGGATGCAGCCACCCACCCCTGGAGCTGATAAAATGATGCTATGCGATTCTAGGAGCCATGGTCCCCCAAACCCATGCTGGAGCTTAGGAAGCCACCGCTGCCTTGGGGCAGCAGAGGACTGGTGGAACGCCTTCAGAAGGGGTGACTTTGCCAAGGGCTTTTTTTCCTTCAGGGCACTGGAAGCACCAAGCCGGGAGCGTGTAGGGCACCTTTGCCTTCCGGGCAGCTGCAGTCAGTGATGGCCCCTCCAGAAGGAATACATACCTCACCTCCAAAAAGGGGAAAACTGTCTTACCTAGCTCTTGGTGCCCTCCTTGGCTGGTTGGCCAGCCTTCATCCAGGTTCTGGGTCCGTTTGCCTGGATTCCTCTATAACTGTCTAGTTTAATTCTGCAACTAAGCAGGACAGATATAGACTTCAACGGATAATTGGAACTGCGGGAAAATTTATTGCTACAAATTTGCCATCTATTGTGGAATTGTATGCCACACAAGCTAAAAAGAGGGAGATGAAGATATATACAGATTCCACACATCCTGGACACAATCTGTTCCAACTGTTACCCTCAGGATGACGTTTTAGGGCATTGCATACTAGGACAACTAGATATAAAGATAGTTTTTTTCCAAGTGCTATCAAACTGTTGAATAATTAATTTTTTTCTTTTCTTCTTTTAAAATAATAGGTTATATTGTGTTGTTGTACTGTGTTTTTATTGTTGAATATATGATTCTTATATTTCCTTCTTGCATATGGAGAGCATTTTTTACCAAAACAAATTCTGGGTGTGTCCAGTGGCCAATAAAAGAATTCTGATTCTGATTCTGATGCCTCTCACACCTGTTCCCATGTTCAGCTGGCCCAGAAGCTCTTCTGCCCCAACCCCCTGCCACACGATGTCCCAAGGACCTGCACCCTGGGCTCACATTTGAATTCAGAAACCTCAGGAAATGGGAGGCCGCTGACCTGGCAAACTTATGCATGGCAGGTGCCCATCCCCACCCCCACCCCCTGTGAAAACGGGTTCAGAAGTGGTAGGTTTTCTCCACCAATTGTCAAGTCCTCTGGGCCCCTTTCCCTCAATTCCAGTGCTCCACTCTCTCCATCTGCCAAGCTTAATCTCAAGGCAGCACAAAATGCAGAGCATCCATTAGGAGGATTATTGTTATGATAAGCACCGACTTGGTTTGGATCGAAGGTGGACCGGCTAATTAATTGGTAGGAGAAATGATAGATGGGTCAGGGAGCTGGCACCCTCCTGATCTGCCTGATTGATCGGTTGCTAGTCTAGTGGATGGAACAGATTCCCAGCCACTGCCATCCCTGCAGGATTATGGAATTGCAATATTTGGTGAGCCTCTCCTGTACGGTACAGATTATAGAATCACGGGATCATTGAGTTGGAAGGGGCCAGTAAGGACACCCAGCTCAATCCCTGTTCAAGGCTCCTGCCCTGGCCTGGCCTTGGAGACAGCAGGAGGAGAGCTGAGAACATTTTCAGGCTGCAGCTCCCAGAATTCCTTAGCCAGCAGGGAGAGTGACCAGTCTGGCTGAGGCACTCTGGGAGCGATATTCCGAAGGGGAAGAGAGGAAGGACTGGGGGGGGGTGTCTAAGGGGGTTGCAAACTGAACTTGGTGGACCACAAATTGAACATGAGTCAGCAGTGTGATGCGGCGGCCAGGAAAGCCAATGCAATTCTTGGTTGCATCAACAGAACCATAGTGTCTAGAAGATCAAGGGAAGTGATAGTACCACTCTATTCTGCTCTGGTCAGACCCCACCTGGAGTCCAGTGTCCAGTTCTGTGCACCTCAATTTAAAAAAGGATGTTGACAGCCTCGAGCGGGTGCAGAGGAGGGTGACCAGGATGGTTGAAGGTCTGGAAGAAATGTCATATGAGGAACGGCTTAGGGAACTGGGAATGTTTAGTCTTTCAAAACAGAAGGCTGAGGGGGGATATGATAGCTATGTTTAAACATTTGAAAGGATATCATATTGAAGAGGGAACAGGTTTGTTTTCCATGGCTTCAGAGACTAGCACTCAGGGCAATGGTTTCAAACTACAGGAAAAGAGATTCCATTTGAACATTAGGAAGAACTTCATGATGGTTAGAGCTGTTCGGCAGTGGAATAATAGGCTGCCCCAAAGGAGGGTGGTGGAGTCTCCTTCTTTGGAGGTTGTTAAGCAGAGGCTGGGTGGCCACCTGTCGGAAATACTGTGATGGGGGTTCCTGCATGGCAGGGGATTAGACTAGATGGCCCTTGAGGTCTCTTCCAACTGTATGATTCTATGATTCTATGATTCTAGCTGCAAGTGGGAAAGAAAGGTTCAGCCCGCGAGGGAAGAAGCAGGGCAAGACAAATACCAGGCAGGGAATTTAGTTCAGAGGGAAGTTGCATTGCACACAGAAGGAGTCAGGATCCAGCCCAGCATCTCCAGTCCCCAGGAAGAGGAATCAGTTGGTGATGGGGCAGACCCTTCCCTGCCAACAGTCCCAGAGAGGGCCTTCCCATTGCAGGACAGAATGCTAAGCTTGCCTGACTGGGTATAACTCCACTGAGCCCCACTGGACTGTTGCAGGGGGAACAAAACACTCCCCAGCAATCTTCTGGAGCTGTTGATTAGAGGTCACAGAGGCACAGGAAGCACCATGTTGGCATCAGAGGTTTTGGAGCAGCACCCCAAGACATCCAAAACTTGCCATGGGGATACCTTGCTCTGGTCTCAGGATGGGCAGTGTAGCATCCATGTCTGTTACTAGGGGTGAAGGCAGGTGGGCTTCAAGGAGCATCCAAAATCTGCTTCCCAGCAGTGAGCAGCCCAAGCGGCCAGCTGGTACCCACTTATAGGTGTGTGTCCCTGCTGCCTGTGAGCAACCTCAGGTCAGCTTGCAGAAGAATAAAATCACTGGAACCCCTCACCAGCCCCTCGAATCTGCAAAATGTCAAAATCCCCCTTTTAACTTCATGCTAGATGAAGGGGGATTGGCTGGGTTTCTGTTTAAAGGATTAGCTTGTTTGGAAAGCCGGGCTGTGTGGGCTTCTAGGCGGACATCTCAAAGAGAGATGGGAGGGGGTGGGGGTCCAGGATTCAGAAGGCTTTGCCCTCTACCATGCCAGACTTCAGTTACCCAAAGGACTCGGATGTTAAAAAGAAGCTCCACAGAAGGTCATGGAGGAGGAGGAGGAGGAGGAGGAGGAGGAGGAGGAGGAGGAGGAGGACGTTTCCACGTGGTGAAGGACTTCCCTGCCTTACTAAAGATTTGTTTATTTACAATATTTCTATCCTGCCTTTCTCCTTAAAAAGGCCTTTGGAAACTCCAGCAGAGTAAAACCACCCACAGGAATTGTGCAAACACAAATAACCACACCCTCCTCGTTGCCTTTCCCTGGGAGGATCTGGCATCTGTCCGGCACAAGGAGGGGCAGTTCTCCACAGCGTGTTCAGAGGGAAGAAGAGGAACAGCAAGGTGGAGTTTCCCTGCGCAACAAGATCACTGCCTGAGCATCAGCAGTTCATCACCTCCCCCAGACAAACAAACAGAGGGCCCCATCCCTTCGAATAGCCAGCGTGGGTTTGCTCCCCTGTGGAGAGCAAAAGAGGCTGAGAGGCATGCATGCATGTGCACATGCGCGCGCACACACACACACACATATATATCCCGGGGGGGGGCCTGTCTGGCACCCTGATGTGTCTGCTGCAACATCAGTGCTGGCCTTCTTTTGCCTCCCAATGGTTGTCTGAGCCCTGGTAGCTAGTGCTGCACGCTTGGGTGCTTCAGACAGCAGGGTGACCCAATTCCCTTCTTAACCTTTCCACCTCCTTGTTAAAATGAGAACATTAAAAGCGTTCCTTGCAAGCGTCAACTCCAGCTCTTTTCTCCAGCAGCAGACAGAAGGTGGGAAATGTACTTGCCTACTTACGCAGGGCTGGGAGGTCCTTTGTCCTCACGCCAGGAGAGGAAGGAGCATGAAATGTACACGGGGTCCCTGGTTCTGGCAGCCCGGCATCTGTGCAGCTGCAGTAAAAGATATAATGGACCACAGTGTTCAGCCACTCAGGTGCGATTCTAATTTAAAGACATGTTTCTGGCCCAAACCTCAGGGATGATGCCCTTGAAAGTGTGTGTCTGTTGTGGGGCGGGGGAGGCATGATAAAATATGGGAGTTATCTTTTTGGACTCTAGTCTCAAGCATCATTTAGCCGACAGGGCCATCGGCCTCTCTAGCGGGAGGACTCTCAGAGTTGGGGTCTAAAACCGTTGCCATCTGGCAGGAGATATAGGACTCTTAGGTCAAGGACAAATGGACTAAAGAACAGTTTTTATCCCAGAGTGGTATCTAGGTTAAATGCGATGGTTCTAGCATCATCCTAAGCAGTTTTCAAGTAGTGTTTTAAATATTGTAAGTGGTTTTAAGAGTTTTTAATATCTTATACGGTGTTTTATGTGTTATGTGTTTTGTATGGTGCCTTGTCATTTTGAGTGTGTTGTGGACCAGCACTCAAATGTCGTGTATATCTTACATATGCATAATGACAATAAAATTCTATTCTATTCTGTTCTGTTCTGTTCTGTTCTGTTCTGTTCTGTTCTGTTACAGTAAATTTTCCCAGGTCTGGCCAAACCCTGACACTACTGCTCGGTGGCCCCTGCGAGGGTCAAGTGCCACCCTCCAACACTTTCTGTGCCAGTTTGTCACATAGAAACTGAAGGAAGGGTATGAAAGGAAGCGTGCTGGGCCAACATGTCGCATCTGCATGAATGCCTGTAAGGTGCGCCTTTTGGGATTTTGGCTGGGAGGGAGGGATACTCTGACACCCTGAGAATCCGGTCTCTCTACAAAGCTTTAATTTCCCCCAGCGGGATTCCCAACCCTAACCCTCAGCCACCATAGTCCATGACTGGGAACTTGGGAAGAGCAAGCCCTGAACATCTGGAGGGCCGTAGGGCAAAAAGTCTGTACCAGTCAAAGGTTGGGCTCCTGCCAGGTCTCACCCCTTGATGACAAGCCAAGTGGGTGCCCTGAGCTAGCAGTCGCTTCCAGGCCTGAGCCTACCACTCCAGGGAGAGACTGGCGTGAGGACGGGGGGGGGGAGGGAGGGGAGGGTCATTTGAAAAGGCAATGGCCCCTGACTTCTGCCAAGTCCTCCTTCCCTGTCCCTCAGCCAAGTCCCCACAGAACCCTCACTGTATAAAAATAATAATATAACTACTAGTTACAATGACTTGATGGTCGAAAGTAATTAAAGATACCTATCTTCCTTGCACAGAGTTCCTCTCCAGCTCTGTGTCCCTAATTGCTGCTCCGTCCCTCTACTCCTAGGCTGCCTGGCTGTCTTGCAAATTCTCCTCTGAAGGCGATCCAGCTGGCACCGGCACCTTCCCTTCCTTCCCAGGTGCTTTCTGGTACAACAGGAGGAGGGAGGGAGGGAGGGAAGGAAGCGGAGAGAGATTTCCAGATCCTGGAGCCTCCCTGCCTCTGGTCCCCAAGCAGCCTATGGCTCCCCCCCTCCCAATTACAGAGGCTTTTAAGGAGCCCGGTTCTTGCCCAGAGTACATGTTCCTCCTGAAATGGCTCTGCTACCCCATAACCCTGCCTGAAGGCGTTTGCATGGGGCTCAGTGGGCACTCCAGCTGCAAGGGAGGCGGCAACTGGCAAGCCAGCAGACACCTGGGACTGGGCCCTGCTGATGCTCAGAGGCTGGGCTCCTGGCCCAACCCTTCTTGCTGGCTGGACCTTGCCCACCTTGCGCTGCAGACTTCAGAAGCTGCAGGAAGGCCCGCCCTTCCTGGAAGCAGCATCTTCCATTGATGCCCTGTTCCCATGCAAGTGGCCTCCCAGTGCCTCACCCAAGCCCTGCTGGCCGAACTAGTTTAGCCCCCATGCCCCCACACTGGCAAGTCAAGGGAGGCCTGGGCTGCCCCAGCAGCGGTGCACAGCGCTTCCTCTGTACGGAAAGATGATTGGGGGACCAGGTTCTGTTTAAGGGGCCAAAGAGGGTGCAGCTGATGTGGGTGGGTAGTCAGCATTTGAGATGCCATTTGCCAGCAGAGGTCAAGCCCACAGCAACAAGATCCCAGGCTAGAACCAGATGACCACATTCTGACACCAGAGATGCCCACCGCCCTTCTTCCTCTGGAATCAGCAGGGAGCTGTCCACGGTGCTGCATTTTCTCCGGTGATCAGCTAAAAGAAGCAGCAGGCGAGACGTGGGGCACCTTCGAGATACACCCAAGCAAGGGTATTTGTTGTTGTTGTTGTTGTTGTTGTTGTTGTTGTTTTTGTTGTTTCTTTAACAGACAAAGCTCAGGGCAGCTCCATCTCTGACCATCACTGGCAGAGGAAGGAGTTAATACCTTTTCTTTGTATTGCTGTATCAACAGCCAGTGTTTCTGCATCTCTGAGAGGAGATGGTCCTGGGCTCCACAGAATCATAGAGTTCAGCCTTTACTCATTGTAGGAAGCCAAGACAAATCAGATCTGATAGGGAGTTGTCCTTCCTTGAGTGCTCCCAGTGTTGGGGTGCTCATCACCTCCCGAGGTCACTGGTGCTGTGGCTGTATGGTTCTAACAAGAAGCCTTCCTTGAGACCCAGCTTAAATTGGGCTTCCTGGAACTTGAGCCTGCACTCCAATACGGCTGAGAACCCATCCTGCCTCTCTGGGTTAATGCAACCTTTCAAGCCTTTGAAAATTGCAATCGGTTTTTTGCCCCTGTCTTCATTTCTCAAGACTAAACACACCTAGTCTTAACTCCTTGGGCTTGGTTGCCAGTCCCCTGATCCTCCTTCTGGCCCTCCTCTGCAACCACATCAGTTTGCTTGCATCCTTCTTGAAGTGCAGTCTCTAGACATGGACGTCATGCTCAAGATGAGGCCTTACTTATGGTATATAGAACAGAAACACTTCATGATATTCAGAGGATCTATTTCTGTTAATGCATCCTAAAATAGCTTTGGCCTTTTTTTTCTTTTTTTTTTTTTTGCAGCCACATTGCACTGTTGGCTCATATTCAGCTTGTAATCTACATCCATTTCAAGGTCTTTCTCACTCGTAGTATTGAGACAAGTACCCCCAACTTGTATTTGTGCACTGAGTTTCTTTTCCCTATGTGCAGAACTTTGCACTTATCCCTGTTAAATGCTGTTTTGTTCTTTTCAGCCCAGTGCTGAAGCCTATCAAGTTCTTTTTTGAATTTTTTATGAATGATTAAACCCAATGTTGTGTCATCTGAAAACTTGGTAAGTATTCCTGGCACCTCCTCATCCAAGTCATTAGTAAGAAAGTTGAAAGAGCTCTGTGGCCAGAACTGAGCCCTGGGGCAACACACTTGTTACCTCCTCCCAGTTGGAGAAGAGGCCATTAATCATCACCCTCTGAGTATGATTCTGTAGCCAACTGTGTATCTACCTTACAGTTGTTCCATTCATCCCCACCTAGTCATCTTGCTAATAAAGATATCATGAGGCACACTGTCAAAAGTTTTGCTGAAGTTATATTCTGTCTAGAAGCTTCTCAATACCTACCAGGTAGGTTACCCAATTGAAAAATGACATCAGGTAAGGATTTGTTTTTGACAAATCTGTGTTGGGGCCAGAGTTTTTCCTAAAATGTGTTTGTTCAATGGTTGTTCAAAATGTTTGGGGTGGTCTGGAAGTTGAGTCATGGCAATCGGACTTCTTTTATTGAGAGACTGAAACATTTCTCTGCTCATCCAAAAAGCTTCATCAGTTCAGGGTGGTGTGGGAGAGAAGATTCATTCTGAAATCTTGGCACGCGTTCCACTGAGTGTCCCATCTGAGCAGGGAGGCGTGCATTCTTTGCTCTGTGTCTTGTCTACAGGGCTTGGCCAAGGCCGTGAATCTTGTGGTAAAAGAAAGTTTGCCCAGCCAGATCCCAATAATCTTTCCCTCACTAGGTCTGTTCCAGGCAGCCAGCACCCTTTTCTCCTCTTTGCCTTCTGCACTTTCCCTGCCCTGCCCTGCCCTGCCCTGCCCTGCCCTGCCCTGCCCTGCCCTGCCTGCCAGGAAGGAAGGACGGAACAGGGCTACTGGCAGATTCTTAGGTCCTGCTGAGCCAGCAAGCATCAGGACTAGTTCTCCATTCATTGGGCATCACAGTCTTGACTTCAGCTGGCAGAGGATGGGCAGGGGAAGGAAGGAAGGAAGGAAGGAAGGAAGGAAGGAAGGAAGGAAGGAAGGAAGGAAGGAAGGAAGGAAGGAAGGAGACCGTGTCCCAAGGAAAAGGGTACTCAGGGGGCTGCTTGTCCAGGAAGTGGGGGGAGGGGCTTCCTTTGCCCATGTGATACAGATGCTTCCCCAAGGAATGGGACCCAGGGGAGGGTGTGAGGTAGTGAAATGCTGTTTCTCTCCTCCGCCCCCTCATGCTTTCTCGATCGCACAGCGGTTGGTAAGGAAAAGGAAGAAGCATCCAGGAAACAAGCTGTGACTTAAGGAAGGGGATTTTGCAGAGGATTGTAGGCAATCAAAAACAGCACAAAGAGACTTATTTAAATATCAGCTGGCACAAAAGGCCTTGCCAAATGTAGGCCAAGAAGGGAAGCAGACGCATTCCTTAACTGTCTGTGATTCTCCCCCGGCACAGCCCGGAGTGCCAGCGAGGGCCTTGTGACCCATTTTGGCTCCGTGGATCCCTGCCATGGAACCATGGAAGAAGGTCTGGGCAGCCTACGCATGCCCTTTCGAAACCAAGGGTTGGAGTGGGGGCTGGAGGAGCATTTTCACCTGTCACCAGGCAAGGCTCCACATGTGCTCCATAGGTTCAAAAGGCAGCCTTTTCTTCAGGATGGGCCAAGGTGACCTTGGTCCTATACAAGATTCCTGCAGTGATAGGTCCTTAAAATTCACAACCACCCAGAAAGGAATCGGCCTCACCTCCCACTCCCGCCCACCATTGGGCCAAGTGGACATTTCTGCAAATCAGCGGGCAGCCAGTCTTTCCTGAAGTGAAGGGGACAGCACACGTTGGATGTTGGGACATCACCTCCCTGAGGGGAGGGAGGTCCTCCGTAGGTACCCATGGGCAGGAGCAGGGCAAGGAGCAGGGAGGCACCCACGCCCTCAAGTCCTGCCTGGGGTTTCCTGGAGCCCTCTGGCTGGTGACTGCGTGAAGCAGAATGCTGGGCTAGAGAGGCCCCAGTGGGTCCTGATCCGGGGCCAGGACTCTGCTTCACTCTTAACACAGCAAACTGGCAACAGCTGAGCTCCAGTGCCCGAGGCCTGCCTTGCAAAAGATGTGGCGTAAATGGAGACGGTGCAGGAAAAGGTGCGCTTCCTCCATTCCTCTGGTTTAAGAGCTTTCTGCCTATCTTTAAAGAGTTCAAAAGCAGCTGGCAACGGGTGTATTAAACACTCTAGGGAGCAAATCCCTTCCCAGGGTGTACTATTCGTCTCACCTTTGACTAGATGTGTGTAGGATTATACTGCTAAGAATTCTAGTGCAGTACAAGCAGCAGAATATGCCAACAGTTGGGGGGTTGGGTAGACAGGGATGCCTGCAGATCACCACAAGCCAGCTCAACAACCAGGATGGCGCTTGCCTGGCAAAGATGGAAAGAGTCACACTCCTCTTGTCGCTTGCCCAGCCCCAGATGGGACACATGTGGGGGAGGTTGGAGAGACTCTGGGAGACTCTTGGACAGGGGTCGGCAGGACCATGCAGGCCTGGAGACCCCAAGCTGTGTCGGGCGTGGGAAGGGCACTCTAGCTTACTGGCCATGAGGTCCCAGCCAAGATGCTGGTCCTTGGTCCTGAACAGCATGGGGGGGGAGGCTGCCACAACTCTGCACCAACACCACCCTTGTTGGCACAGAGTGGGTGCAGGTGGCGAGGTCCTGCCATTCCTTTGCCAGGCTGCTGTGGTGAGGCGCTTGCCACTGACCCTGTGGAGACAACTGGCGAGGGTTTCCTGGAGGCAGCCCTGCTGAAGGCTCATCTGAGTGTATGGACACACCACTGCGTGCTCCCTGGGGCAGAGACTGGACATGCCATTTTGAACTACAGCTCCCAAAATGCCCAGGCAGCAGGCAGGCAAGCAGGCTGGGGGGGTGTCTGGGAGATGCAGTGCCAAGAGGTATTCCCCAGTTCTGAAAAAAGGGGGTGGGGCATCAGGCCCTCCTTTTTGGGTCCTGGAAGATTACATCTTCCTGACCCATCCCTCCTTAGATGTGCCCTCCTACAGTTGCTAGTACCTGCCCCATCAAGCCTGGCTATGGGTTTGAGGGCGGCAGAGGGGGCACCAGGTGGGCACAGAACAGGGCAGGCAAGGAAGCTTCTTGAGCTGCAGCCCTCCCAGTCCCTGACCATTGGCCATGCTGGCTAAGGGCCCCTGGGATTGGCAGTCCGAAACATGTGGAAGGCACCACGCCACCTACCTCCGGGACCAGAGACGGAGCAAAACGTTTGTCCTAGAATCTTAAAAGAGTGACATTGGGAGGGGCCTGCTACAGGCCCATCACGTCCAACCCCCTGCTCCAGGCAGAAATACTGGAACTCCTCCCCCATATTTGCAGGTCGAGAACCCCTCACTGGCAGAGAGAAAGCCGTCCCTGCTGAAAATCCCTAAGGGTTTTCAGCAGGCGCTTCCCTCGCCTTCCCTCGACTGGGGACTGGGATACCTCAAGCACCGTTTTGGAAGGCGAATGGGGTTTCTCTGCAAGGGGTGGGCTCCGTTTGGCCCTCAGACGTTCTGCTCAGCATGAGCTCACAGACTCAGCAGCACACAAGAGTGCTGGCAGGGCCTGCATTTCCCCGACGCCAAGCCCCTCGCTGGCCCAGCAACACCCTTGCAGAATAGCAGCGAGCCATGTCAATGTGAAAGAGCCACCTTGGGTTATGACAACACACAGGGGACGCCAGATGAAGTGAACTAATTAACAGACTGTGTCTCGTCCACAGCTCAAGCCAGTCTGAAGGTTACAACAGAGATGGGGGGGGTGCAAAGCATCTTCATTTGCTGTTCGCCTCCTACTGCAGCCCCACTGCAGCCGGGGGTGGCGGGGCTTGGATGCCAGGCAACAGGCTGGAGTGAGATTCTGTGAATGAGACAGCAGTCGCTCGTCTGAGCGAGAGTTGCTGGCAGCCTCCGGGCCATCAGCCTAATTAAATGGCAGAAAGACAGCTGATTTGGGGAAACTTTTTCTTCTTTTCTTCTTTGTTTTTTTTTTTTTTTTTAAGGAAGAAAAGCAACGTGGTTTCAAGGGAATATTTGCTAAGAAAGATCCCTAGAGAACGGTCAGTGAAGCAAAAAATGGCTGCATCATAGTTCCATGAAAGGAGGCTTGCAGAGAATGGAAATAATGACGTCCATGAAAAAGCTACGTCTCTCTCCTGCCACTTATCTTTTCCATGCCTACCAGTGGAAGAGGAGCCATCTCTGTACACACACACACACACCATCCTGGGACTAACAGGTCCAGACATGCCAGGACTGGTCCTCGGACCCCATCCAGAGATTTCGAGTCCAGGACTTTCAGCCACATGAGGGGAGTCAGTGCAGGATTGTGGCAAAGACCTGGGTTCAAATCCTGCCCTCAGCCATGAAATTCACTGGCTGGCCTCAGGCCAGTGATGCTCTGTCCCACTGGATCCCCCTCTGCTCACCAGGTTTTTGAAGTGATCAAGTGGGAAAGAGGCGAGGAAGGCATGATCCCAGCCCCCTTTTCTCCTCCCAGGCTCCCACACGCACCCCTTTGAGGCTGCATCACTGGCAACACCCGACCCCAATGCAACCAAGAGCTTACAGGCCCTTTCACTGAATCCCTATAGCCAGCCTGGAAACCAAACCTGGAAACACACTGGCCATCCAGTGGTTTTTGCCTGCTAATCTGATTAGCCACGTCCAGATCTTCTCCAGTGCAAAAAATATCTGGAGAGTCACCGTTTCCCAGCTAGGGAGAGGCCCCAGGCACAGCTGGACTATCCAGATGTCCAGAGAAGGCCCACCAGCAGAAGTCTCCCACCTATCACTGGCCTGTGCCTGTTGGCCTTTGCCCATTGGGCAGAACCCTGACATCCACACCGAGGGAGGATCAGCGCGGTTCTCAGTTCCCCTGGCATCTCTTCCAAAAGCCAGAATAACAAATGCAGCCCCGCAGCCCTGCAGCCCAGGTCCATCTGTCCGTCTGTCCATCCATCCATCCGTCCGTCCGTCCGTCCGTCCGCCCGCCCGCCCGCCCGCCCGTCCGTCCGTCCATCCATCCGTCCTTCCCTCCCTCCCTTCCCTTCCCTTCCCTTCCCTTCCCTTCCCTTCCCTTCCCTTCCCCTCCCTTCCCAGGGATCCTCCCCAGAAGGAGTCCCTTGCCTGCCTGCACCCTCCTGCACGCTGGTCCAGCTGAATCCCCATGACCAAAATTCCACCAGGCTCTGCTCCCTGAGTGCCATGGGGGCTTTTTCTTGGCCTTCTCTGCTGCTGCCGCCTCCACCACCACACCACAGCTTTCCTGGCCTAGCTCACCCTGCCTGCCTGCCTTCTTTGCCCGGAGGAAGCCAGCAAGGAGGCTGCTGTGGGCATTCTGTGAGCCTCCTTGTGTCTCTGCTCCCTTTGTGTGTGCCGAGAAGGTGGCAAAGAGGACCCGCCTGGCTGGGCTCAGGCCTCCTGGCCTGGGTGGCAGCTCCATTTGCAGTGAAAGGTTCGGTCAGAGCCTGAGAGGGAGCCTTTCCAACTGGGGCAGCCCAGGCTGGCAGAAAGCAGCACAGAGGCACAAAGCGGGGGGGGGGCAGTGGGTTAGCCTGCCTCCCCCCCCCAATCTGCCAGCTGTGCACCAAAGCAGGACTGTGGGATGTGTAAGCGTAGACAACCCCAAGGAAGCCCATGCTTCCCAGAAGGTCAATTAGCAGGTGCCCAAAAAGAAAACAGCCAAGGGTGCTCACCTAAATCCAGGATGGGTAACCTGTGTCCCCCTCTCCAGCTGCTCTTGGAGGGCGCCTGCCCAGATCGCTCACCCAGAGGCTGTCATAAGAACATGAGAACATGAGGACAGACTTGCTGGAACAGGCCGTCACAGCCCATCCAGCCCAGCATCCTGTCTCACACAGTGGCTCACCATTTGCTTCAGGGTATTCCCAGGCAGATGTCTTCACCTGGTTATGATTCCCTGCAAATGGCATGGAGCGATATCCTGCCTATCTCTCCAACCCGGAGGTTGTCCTTAGGCATCCACAATGATAGCCATTGATGCCCTTGTTCTCCATGAACTTGTCCAATCCTTTCTTAAATCAGTCAAGGCTGACAGTAGTCACCACCTCTTCAGCAAGGAGTTCCACAGAACAGTGATGCTCTGGGTGAAAAAGGACTTTCTCTTATTTGTTTGAGATCTAGCACCCAAAAGTTTCATGGAGTGACCCCTAGTTCTACCGTTGCAGGATAGGGAAGCAGCTGTCCCTTATCTACTTTGTCCATACCTTGTATGATTTTATAAACTTCAATCAGGTCACCTCTTGGTCAACATCCTTCAAGAGTAAAGAGGCCCAGCCCTTGCAGCCTCAGATGGTAAGGAAGGTGTTCCAGTCCCCGAATCATTCTGGTTGCCCTCCTCTGCCCTTTTTCCATTTCCAGAATATCCTGCTGGAGGTATGGTGACCAGAACTGTACATAATACTGTCCTAGCATGAGTTATGGGGAGTTGCCATCCAGGGACACCTGGGCAGTCAGAGGTTCACCAACCCACTGAGCACAGCTGCCCTAAGCTACCAATGGGGTCCTGGGGGGGGGGCACACAGCGGATCCCTCTGGCTGCTTGGAGAAGAACTCTAGTTCACCAGGAAGACCAGCAGCATTGCTTCAGCTTGGGCGGGGGGGGGTGACCGCCACGTGTCCGCGCGCCCTGGTGCAAGGACCGAGCCGACTGCCCGCCGCCCATCCCGGGGAAGGGGGGCTCCCCCGCCCTTCCCCTCCCGGCATGTGACTCTGCGCATCCCTCCCTCCCTCTTGTTCGGGTCCGTGCGCGCGCGTCGCTGCGCCCGAGAGAACGAGGCTCCCGCGGTCGGCGGGCGGGGGGGCTCTGCTCGTCCTTCCCTCTCCGGCTCCGGCTCCGGCTGCCAGGGCGGGTGCACCGGGCTGGGCTGCGCGCCCCCCCCTCTTGCCCCTCGGCTCCCGGGATCAGGGCCGTCGAGCCGCTCCAGCGGGCACCCTCGGAGCGCACCCTCGGCCCCCTCCTTGCTGCTGCCCGGCCGCCGCCGCCGCCGCCGCCGCCCCCTCCGGACTCTCGACGGATCCCGGCCTCCCTCTCGGTCCCGGGCTCTCTCGCTCTCTCTCTCTTTCCCTCTCTCGGGCTCGCCGGGGCGGAGGACGCCACCCGGGGAGGGGCCGCTCGTAGGCGGGGGACCGGCGCCAGACCCGCTCAGGTAAGCGGCTCTCCGGGGGCGCGGCGGGGCTGCCGGGGGGGGGCAGCGGGACGAAGGGGGCGCGAAGGCCAAGCGGGGACCGAGGCGCAACCCACGCCCTGACCGGGGGTTTTCGGCGAGGCGGGCGGCGGGGATTCTGCGGCGCTCCAGGAGCCGGGCCAGCGAGGATGATGGCCGGTCACGTCTGCTTAGCGCGTCTGGGGGGGGGGGATGCCGTCCGGGCAGGATTTGGGCGAAGTGGCGGGGGGCGGGGGGGAGCCCCGTTGGATCCTGCACGGGCAGCACCGCCCCAAACGCGAGTCGGGATGCTCAGAAGTAACAGACGACGACCAGCAGCGGAGGGGAGGTGGGGAGAAGGAGGGTCGCCTCTTGGAAGCCCCCCAGGAGCCCCCCGCCCCCCCGTGCCGGGTGGGGACCCTTCATGCTGGGGTTGGCCGGAGGCTGCGGAGGGTGGTCCAGCGATGCCCCTGTTATGGGTAGAGTCCTTGCCCCACCCACCCCTCCGGAGAGGGGCATCTTTAAAGGTCCCCTCCCACCCCATCAGCCAGCTAGAGAAGCCCAACATGGAGCCCCCACGGCCACAAGTAGCCCTCGGCGGCCAGACAGAGCCTGCGCCTTCTTCCAGGCTGCAGCTGCAGCTGCCTGGCCCTCAAGGGTGTTCTGTTGGGCTGCGTGGAGGGAAACCAGCGAGGAGGCGGCCCCTGCAACTGGGTGGAAGGTGGGGGCAGCCTGGAAGGGAGGGGGTGCTTGCCTCCCCTTTGCCCCACCAAATGTGGTCTGGCTCACAGTTGTGTGTGCTTCTCCATGGAGAACGTCTATAAGACACACATGCACATACCTGCACGCACGCACGCACACACACACACTTGTGCTGATAGTCAAGATGGTGAACATCCTGGCAAGGGTCAGGAAAAAAAGCAGACCCTCTGTGGGAGGATGACAGAGCCCAGAAGACCCCACCTGGGCCCAAGGGCCAGGCTCTGGTCATGGACTCACAGCCGACATGCAGGCAGCTCCCCGTAGGCTTCGGAGGGTCTCCTTCTACAGGACCCTTCCCCATTCCTGCCTAACCCCTGAATGACAGCCAGAAAAAGTTGACTGCTACTGGGAGCTGAGAAAATTTATTTATTTATTTATTTATTTATTTATTTATTTATTTATTTATTTGTTTGTTTGTTTGTTTGTTTGTTTGTTTGTTTGTTTGATTGATTTGATTGATTGATTGAATGTACAGGCAGGCAAGCAGGCAGGCAGGCAGACAGACAGACAGACAGACAGAGATTACGGGACACCCTGACATGCCAACTCAGCCAGTGGCACGTCCCACGTTGTCTGGGAAAAGGAGCCGTTACTCCACACAGGAGAGGCGTGGGGACCTAAAGAGAAGGGAACGCTGCATTGGTGGCTGAGTGGCGAACCATGAAGGCTTGATGCCCGCAGTACCCGTCACCAGGCACTGGGAAGAAATCAATCAGGTAGGGTCTCGCCACAGCAGGGAACAGAGAAGGTCAGCTGGAAAGAGAAATGCACTAGTTTGGGTGGAAGGGGTGGTGACCAAATCCAGACGGCACTGGCATCCCACTTCAACCACGGGCTGGCTGAGGTGGGGCTGGGTCACTATTCGATAACAAAGCTGGGCCTCAGCGGAGCCAGCCAGCCACCAAGTGACAGGTGCCAGAGCCGCCACCGCTGAGGTGCTGCATGTGACCCAGAAGGGCCAGATGCCCTTCATTTGAGAGGGCCCTGCAAAGCTGCAGCGCTTCCAAAGACACCTGGATGGTGCTTGAGGGGGAGGGGGAGGAGGAGGAGTCGTGGAGTGTCTTGGGGAGGGGTGCTCTAGTGCCCTGTTGGCAAACCTATGGCATGGGTGCCAAAGGTGGCCCTGTCCCCTCGAAGCCCTTTCCTTGGGCACCCGGCATCACCTCCTTCACAGCCACCTGTCTTCAGGTGAAATTGCTGTATTGGCACTTTGCGAATAATGAGTGGGTTTTAAATCCCAGTTTGGGCACTCGGTCTCTAAAAGGTTTGCCATCACTGCTCTACTGACTCCAGAGGCAACCCCCACCCCCACCCCTCCTGCTTCCAGGGTGAGTTCGAGGGAAATGCACAGAAGTGGGTGCTTTCAAGGCACAGGGAGCAAGACTTTTGCTCTCAACAGCACCCAGTTCTTTTTTCAAGCCTTTGGAAAACCGTGCTCATTTCTGGCTCTGGCTGTCTGCCAGGAAAAAACAGGCAAGGCTAGGTACAGTAAGGCATAAAAGGAGCTCGTTGCTCACTGATCCCATAGTTCATCCATCTCTCCGTGTTTCTTGCAATAAAATGAATTGGCCCCAGAGGGCGTTTTCCTGAAAGCCCATCATCTGAGCCAGGCATTAGCCGAGCTCAAACCTCAGCAGCCGGATCGGAAGGCTGGGTGTCAGCCTTGGAATGAGTGGAATAGGACAAGCCCAGAAGAACAAAGAAGGAGGGGAGCGTTTAAGAAGAGAGCATGAGAGCACGCGCAGAGTGCTTCCGCTCCCTTGCCTCCGTGTTGGGACATTCAAGTCCTAGGATTATGGTTCCTCTGTTTCTTGGAACAAAGGTTTTGGTGGCTCCCTCAGAACTCAAGAATCTATGGGGACATGTGCTGGCTTAGGTGAATTGTTGACTAGGCACAGTCAACTTGATAAGGCTAATCGCTGCTGCCCCTGCAGCTTCTTGCTGCTCCTGTCTGGAAATTGCCTGTATCCAAATGGTGGGTTGGCCAAGCGAGTGCAGGCGGGGAAGGGGTGTGGCTCAGTGAGAGCACTGCGGTGTGGCTCACAGAAGCACCTCCATCAGGCTGACGTCCCCGAGAGAGGCTCCAGTGGGAAAGGCCAGGTGGCTGCAAGTGACAGGAAAGACCTTTGCGCCGGAGGAGGAGACCCTGGAGAGCCCCCAGGGCTGCCACACCTAGGCTGGGTGGGGAGTGGGGGGAGCATTCCTGCTGGAAGTGTAACAGTGTCTTTGTACAGGAGAGCATCTTAGAGCTTCCGCTGAGTTCCCAACTAAATGTGCCTCGACCAAAAGTTCCATCACCTCTAAAATTTCTCCCAACCGGGCTGATCAGGCTGTAGTTACCTGGGCCTTCTTTTATCTTCTTTTGTCTAGATCAAGGAAAGTGATAGTACCACTCTATTCTGCTCTGGTCAGACCCCAACTGGAGTCCTGTGTTCAGTTCTGTGCGCCTCAGTTTAAAAAGGATGTTGACAACCTCGAGCGGGTGCAGAGGAGGGCGACCAGGATGGTTGAGGGTCTGGAGGAAATGTCTTATGAGGAACGGCTTAGGGAACTGGGAATGTTTAGCCTTTCAAAAAGAAGTCTGAGAGGGGATATGATAGCTATGTTTAAATATTTGAAAGGATGTCATATTGAAGAGGGAACAGGTTTGTTTTCCATGGCTTCAGAGACTAGGACTCGGGGCAATGGTTTCAAACTACAGGAAAAGAGATTCCATTTGAACATTAGGAAGAACTTCATGACAGTTACAGCTGTTTGGCAGTGGAATAAGATGCTGCCCCAAAGGAGGGTGGTGGAGTCTCCTTCTTTGGAGGTTGTTAAGCAGAGGCTGGGTGGCCACCTGTCGAAAATACTGTGATGGGGGTTCCTGCATGGCAGGGGGTTGGACTGGATGGCCCTTGAGGTCTCTTCCAACTCTATGATTCTAGGATCCTAGGATTCTTCTTTTTGAAAAGAGGGACCTCACCTGTCCCCTAGGAATATCCAAAGATTACAGACAGGAGCTCTGAGATTACATGGCCCAGGAGATTTGAATCCATTTTACAGCCCTAGAATCATGGAGTTGGAAGGGACCAGTGAGGCCATCCAGTCCAACCCTCTGCTCAAGGCAGGAATGCAGCATGAAACAAATATGATAATCTCTAGTTTCCTCTTGAATGCCCCCAATGTTGGAGCACTCGCCTTCCTCCTGCTCTTACAGTTAGGAAATTGCTGCACGTTCTGCATTCTGGGGTGGTCAAGAAGAGATCCTCCCCTGTATGACAGCCTTTCCGGTATTTGCTCTCCTGTCGCCCCTCCGTCTCCTTTTCTCCAGGCTAAGCACTCCGGGTTCCTTCCATCCTCCGTTGGTTTGCAGCCTCCTGGCCACCATAAGTGGCTACTAGGTGTTCCCACCATACCTCCTCTATTGCTTTCCCGAACCACCGTCCCGGTTCCCTCCCCAACTGCCTCCGTGTTCCTTGCTTTGGGCTGAGCACTGTTTTCCTTTCAGGAGGAGATGATGAAGGCAACGCCAGAGTTCAGCAGTTCCACCTTCTTATTAATGGAGCCCATTAATATTTCTCTGCCGTTTCCATGCAGCACACCTACTGCTTTCATCCTCTGGCTGACAGCCGAGCTGAAAAATCCTCTTAAATGTTCTGTACTCCCAACCCCTTTGGTGAGTCTGAGCTCATTCAGAGCCACAGCCCCCCCCCCCCACCCCACCAGCCCTCTCCTGGCCATGGTGGAGCCCTCCTTGGTACACTTCCTTGGGGGGGGGCTGCCCTTTCCACCTCTTCTGCCTGCCCCCTTTCACACCGTAGCTTATCGGAAAAGCACCTTGCGCATCCCACCGTTTCCTTAGCTGTCTCCTGCTTTTCTTTCTTCCTGGAACGCTTTCAGATTATCTCGTCAGTTACTGATGTTTAAGAGTTGCCTCTCCATCAGGGACTGCCTCCTATTGGACTTTATCCATCTGAGGATCTCACCCAGAGCTTCCTTAAGCTTCCTGGAATCCGTTCTCTGTGTGTACTACCCTCAGCAAAGCAGGTCCCAGGTATGTGTGGTCACTTCCACCCTGGACTCGTGGCTGTTTTCGTCTCCTCGGCCTCTTTCCCCCTGTCTGGTGGTGAGGATGTGACCAGTCCTAGCTGCTCTGCCTGTTCCTTCCTTCAGTTCCTGGGAGATGTAAGCCAGGGAGGACCTTGCTGGATCAGGCATCCCAGGCAGAGCTCAACTTGCAAAAACCGTTGGGATCGTGGAGGTCTGCCGTAGCTCCTGTGGCTCTTCCATTTAGACCTTGAGTAGTCCAATCTGGGTGTCCATCCTGCAAATTCTCTTATCTGGCTTGGAGGTCTGCGAAGCCCCTCCCCCCATCCCACCCAGTCATGCCAGTGCTGTTTCCTTCTCCTTTGATTTGCATCCAAACGTTCTCCGCCATCCTTCCGTGCTCCAGATCCATCGTGCCTTTTTCTTGCAGGTGTACACTTCCTTTCCCTATAACGCTCCTCCTCCTCCTCCCTTCCTGTTTAGTCTATTCCTTTTGAATACGTTCTACCCTTCAATTACTCCATTCCAGCCGTGAGTCATCAGTAGCGAGAGGAGAGCTGTTTTTTCTAATCTCAGTGTAAGAGCTTCCAACAGGTTCTCGGGGCTGGCAGAAAGGTGATCTGCTCTGGTACGTCAGAGATGTCCTTAATTAGGGGTGTGCAGGTATGTGTTTTGGACTACAACTCCCAGAATTCTGCAGGCAGCTTTGGGGAATTTGTGGAGTTGTAGTCCAGAATGCACAAATGTGCACCCTTCTGATCCTTGCCTTTGGAAAGTCTTCATACGCCCCAGATTCCCTTTTGTTTCCCAGGCCCCTCTCCATTTCTGATCGAGCTATGGGTTCTGTTTCATCCCCCTGTTCAAGAATCCTGTGTTTCCTCTCCCCCCCACTCCTCCTGCCCCCACCCCTTTTGCAGTCTGCAGCCTGGCCACAGACAGGCGCTCGTGGATCTGTCAGCAGGATCAGCTTTGCTGCCAAGTGATGCGTGTGTGATCTGCTTGAGAAGAGGCCGGGTTGTTTTCTGGCATCAACCGTGTTACTAAGGCGGATCTGGCTCTCCTTCTCTGTACAGCGCCAGGGAGTGGGCCATCTCCACCCGTGGGGCTGCTAAACACACTCTGGACTCTCAGCGGTTCTTTGGTGGGCAGAAATTCAATGGGTGCAACTCCCAGCACTCTGCTCAAATAGCTGGAAGGCTGTACCTGTTGAGCATCCACCTGTGCAGCTGCTGTGACAGAGCTGGGAATAGTCCGTGGGCTCAGTGAGCACAAGCAACATGGGCTTTTCCCCCTTTCTTCACGTCAGGAATTGTGCTGAGCATGGTATGAGACGGGTGGCTGCAGTTAGGTTGGCGTGCCGTGTCTCAGAGGGCAGGTGGTTTGCCTCGGAGCTCGCTCGTGGATGCCTCAAGGGAAATGTCCACTTTCCGAAAGGGCTGAAGCTCTGGAACGAGGCAGTTGGGAACAAAACTTGGGTGCCCCCGCCCCCCAAGCCTGCAAGGCAGCAGCAAGGCAGAAAGGACAGCCTAAACCTGCAGGGGGCAGCGGGCCTTCAGGAGGGCTGGCGGACCAAAGGCAGAGCTTGGGGAAGCCTCCACTGGGTCAGGGTCGGGCTGCCTGGGGCGGAGTGTGTGTGTGGGGGAGTCTGAGAAGAGCAATCCAAACAACGGCTGGAGAGCTCAGGGGTTCAGGTCCCTGGCATACAGGACCTAAACAGGTTGGGAGCGCGATTCCCCCCCCCCCGGGCCTCCCTGAGAGGGGCTGGGTTCCATGTGCCACTAGAGCCCCTTCCATCTCTGCAGTTCTAAGAAAGTGATTATCATCATCATCATCATTTAAAAGGAAACTCTTCCCAACTCTGAACAAACAAACCCTGTGGCGCAGTGGTTAAAAGGCCTGTACTGCAGGTAAAACTGTGCTCACGACCTGGTGTTCAATTCCAGATTGCCAGATAATGGTTGACTCAGCCTTCCATCCTTCCGAGGTCGGTAAAATGAGTACCCAGCTTGCTGGGTGGGCAATGTGTAGACTGCATTACTTTAATTAAAACTGCAAACCACCCAGAGACTACTTGAAATGGTCTGGGGTGGTATATAAGCAGAACGCTTTGCTTTGCTTTCTGCTTTTGCAAGGGGACAACTAGTTCTCCCTGGTTTTTCTGGGGCCCTCTGCCTCCTAACACCAGACAGTTCCCTCTTTTCTTTAAAATAGCCCCTCCCCTTGCCCCTCCTGGGCTCTGGAAAGGGGGTGCTGGGTGGGGAGGTGGGTGTGATGAGCAAAGCCCCCCTCCCTCCCTTCCCCTGTGCAACTAGAGGCAGGCATGTTCAATAACCCAGTGGTTGTTCTTTTTTCCACTCTGCCAGCCCCAGCCCCCACCACCTCCGCCTGAAGGACAAAAGGCACTCATTCAAAGAGGAGGATGTACACCTATTAGACAGAGAAGAGAGGTGGTTTGAGAAAGGGGTCAGGGAGGCCATCCATGTGAGCATTGAAACCCCCTCTCTCAACAGAGGTGGGGGGCTCAGGCACAGTCTATCTGCTGCTTTTATCAGGGTGTGCTTTCAACAATCCCCAGACAAACCAAAAATACTTCATGCCTCCACCACCAAGGCTATGGCTAACAACCTATAATTTATGGGTGTTGGGAAGGTTGTAAATGTGGGCCATTGTTCATCTAATGGGCCTATTGAGACTATTGTCTACTTAACGAGCCTATTCAGGCCATTGTTCATCTTATGAACCTACTTCAGACCAGGGTGATAAGAGGTCAAAATGAACTATAAGATGGAGGACTCACAACTAGCTTTCCTCAGAGTGACAAAGCTGTTTGCATGAGCAGTGAAACGTTTCTGTTTCTCAAGAAAAAGAAGTCCAGTTGCCATGACTCAACTTCCAGAGCCTTATTCTAGTGTTGTGTGATAGGGAAAATAGCTTTTCCGTACCTAATTTGTCCACACCGTGTATGATTTTATAAACATCAATCAGGTCACCTCTTAGGCGCCGTCATTCAGGCGCCGTCATTCAAGAGTGAAGAGGCCTAGCCGTTGCAGCCTCAGATGGTAAGGAAGGTGTCCCAGTCCCCAAATCATTCTGGTTACCCTCCTCTGCACTTTTTCCATTTCCAGAATATCCTTCTGGAGGTATGGGGACCAGAACTGTACACAGTGCTCCAGATGGGGCCTCACCATAGATTGGTCATATGTCACCCCCTCTGCCTCCTGGCCTCAGAGGCTGTGTGCCTCTGCCGATCAGATGTGCAAAGAGACCCCAGAACTCTCCCTTGCTGTTTAAGGGTCTCCCAGGGGTGAATCCTTGGCTCCTGAAGAAAACAGCTGGCCACCAGACTGCCCTGAACACTCTCCTCTCTTTCTTGACTTCAAGCAGAGTTGTACCTGGTTGGCCCATGGTGGAGGTATCCCCAGGCTTTGCCAAGGATAGCAAGTAGACATGGGCACGACCAGAAAAAATGACGTTTCGAGCTTTCGTTTGTCGGAACGGGTCTGTTTCGGGTCGTTTCCGTTTGTCACGAAATTTTTCAAAAATTTGTCGTTTCATTTGTCGTTTGTCGTTTGTCGTTTCCGCCACGATTTAGCGTGATTTTTGACTTCCCAGAGCATAGGGGCGTCCCGCAATCAGGGCCGGCGCTAGGTGTTTTTGCGCCCTAGGCGGCAGGCGGGCGGGGGCGGGCGGCAGAGGGGGAGGTGCGGGCGGGCGGTGGTGGCGGGGGGCCATGGGCAGGCGGCGGCTGCGGGCGGGCGAGTGGGTGGGCGGCGGCACGGGCCGCAGGCGGGTGGCGGCGTGGGCGGACGGGCGAGTGGGCAGTTAGGATATCACTTAGGATAGAGGTTCTGTTCTTGGCTTGCACCCCAAATGTGTGTGTGTGCAAGCAAATTGAAGTTGGGAAAATAGAAAATAAATGGTAGTATATAATATATATTTAAAATAAATCCACACCTCCCACTCCCAGTCGAACCTCCCCCTTTATCCAATATCAGAAAAAAATCCTCAAACTGCCAGAGAAGAAATAAAGAATAAACTGCTATTCCCTTCAGCAGACAAAGCTGCAGGGAATCAAAGAAATTATTTTCTAAATTCAATTCCCTCCCTGCCTGCCTAACTTAAATCCTAAAGCCTCCAGCCTCCCTCCTCAATCTTGATCGGATCACACCAGCACCAGCAGCCAGCCCTCCTCCCTCAACCACATCCATACACCCGACTGCGATTTCTGGAAGGTGCCTCGGCTTTTTATGCCCTCCGAGACATCCAGAAGTGTCAGTCAAAAACCTGGCGATGCCATTAGTGGAATGGTTCAAAAAAATTGCATGGTCCTATCCCATGCCCAGCCCAAATAGGCAGGTCTAAAAAAATAAAAAATAAAATAAAATAAAATAAAATCAATACGACGTTTTATTGCTATAAAAAACCCACTGCTGCTACTATAAAAATTCAGGCATTTAAAATAAATAAATTTCACATGTTTCTGTGGTGATTTGGTGTGTTTTTTTACCACAATTTCAAAAGAAAAAATGCGGTCGCCATTTTGGATCCCCCCCCCACCGCATGGCATGGCGAGACGACGAGGATGACCCCCCCCCCGCCTGGTGCAAGCAACCCAGTGAAAGAATCACCCACTATTATGGGAGCCGAGGGTTGAAAAAAACACGCCAAGGATCAAAGGAACGGAGAAAAACTTTAATTCGCTGCAGCAATGGCACCCAGCCGAATTTCAGTCGGAAAACTGGGGCAAAGGACGTGAAACTTTTACAGTCTTTATAGAAAAACATACGCCAACACCCCTTCTCTATCAGGAAAAAACAAGGATACATCTGGGCGCTGTAGAACGCCCACAAAGAACAAAGAAAACTTCAAAGGATACATAGTTTGCACATTGTTAACACCCCGTTAACACCCACTTATCACCCACTTATCAAGGGAAACACACAGTGGACGCTATTAATCTTGTTCTTCAGCGCCCCCTGTCATTGCAGTTCCCGGAAGATTTCGCGCTTTCCCTGAAAAGCGCTTGACAGCCCCGTATCGATACATCGATGCACGGATGTCTGGCTATCTTGCGCAGGGGCCCCATTGTTCTGGAGACCTTCTCACGGAGATAATTGTTGTCCAGTAGTTTTATGGCCTGTTTATCTTACAGGACAGCTTTGGGGAAACAGTGTAGTGCTTTGTGCAACAGTTTGTGAAGGGGAGAGGGGTGAATTAAAGGACATAGAGCGAATTAAGAAAGGGACAGAAGCACTGCCATTTTATCTACAATGACAGCTTATAAAATATAAAGTATATTGAATAATCATCTCTATCACCAGGACAGGAGAAGGGGGGGGAAAGGCCGGGGACCCCCCAGAAACCACCCCTCTGGTAGGTGGCAAAGCCTCAGGCAGGCATATTTTCACCTGCTTTTTTGGCCGGGAGTCGGGTTTTTAAAAAAAAAAAAAACTTTTAAATTTTTTTCTGTGCTTCACATCGCGCAATCGCTGCGATGCCACAAACGGAAATGAAAAACCCGACCAAATTTTTCTTTTTTCAGTTCGAGTTCGAGTTCTGACGGCTTAATTATTGTTACCGTTTCCGTTACGTAATGGAAACGATAACCGAAAACGGAAACGACAATTTCGCCGAGTCGTGCCCATGACTAATAGCAAGTGATCCTGCCTGGAACCCTGGAGCAATGACACAGCCATTGCCAGTTCTAGCTGATGGCCGTGGGCTAGCTGGACCAAGAGACCAGGGAGGCCTTCAGGCCGATCCAACAGGTTTCTTGTGGTGTTCTTATGAAGGAGAAGCCACATGTGGTCTCGGAGCCCAGGCCCACGCTATGCTGGTCTTTCCGTACAGGGCAACGTGCCTTTATGCATGCCCAAGTGAGAGGCCCTCAAGCCAAAGGAGCCAGCCTCAGCGGAAGTGGCGGCCCTGAGGCTTCTTTCCAGTGACGTCTGCCAGCTTTCTGACATCTTGGCACCAGGGACAAGATGATAAATAGATAAGGAATACCTGGACTTCAGTAAGGCCTTCGATAAGGTTCCTCATGGTATTCTTGCTAAGAAGTTAGTAGAAAGTGGGATAGATAGTGCTACTGTCAGGTGGATTTGTAATTGGTTGACTGATCGCACCCAAAGGGTGACCATAAATGGCCTCTCTTCAGCTTGGAGAGATGAGACCAGTGGGGTGCCCCAGGGTTCTGTTCTGGGTCCAGTGCTGTTCAATATCTTTATTAATGACTTGGGGGAAGGAATAGAGAGTATGCTAATTAAATTTGTAGCTGATACCAAATCGGGAGGGGTTGCTAATTCCCTACAGGATAGGATGAAAATCCAAAAAGACCTTGACAGATTAGAGTGTTGGGCCAAAGCTAACAGAATGGATTTCAACAGAGGGAAATGTAGGATGCTGCATCTAGGTAAAAAAGAATGAATTGCACAGATATAGGATGGGAAATACCTGGCTGGAAAATAGTACCTGTGAAAGGGATCTGGGAGTCTTGGTGGACCACAAATTGAACACGAGTCAGCAGTGTGATGCAGCAGCCAGGAAAGCCAATGCAATTCTTGGATGCATCAACAGAAGCATTGTGTCTAGATCAAGGGAAGTGATAGTACCACTCTATTCTGCTCTGGTCAGACCCCACCTGGAGTACTTTGTCCAATTCTGTGTGCCTCAGTTTAAAAAGGATGTTGACAACCTTGAGCGGGTACAGAGGAGGGCGATCAGGAGGGCTGAAGGTCTGGAAGAAATGTCATATGAGGAACGGCTTAGGGAACTGGGAATGTTTAGCCTTTCAAAAAGAAGGCTGAGGGGGATAGGATAGCTATGTTTAAATATTTGAAAGGATGTCATATTGAAGAGGAACCAGGTTTATTTTCCATGGCTTCAGAGACTAGGACTCGGGGCAGTGGTTTCAAATTGCAGGAAAAGAGATTCCATTTGAACATTAGGAAGAACTTCATGACAGTTAGAGCTGTCTGGCAGTGGAAGATACTGCCCCAAAGGAGGGTGGTGGAGTCTCCTTCTTTGGAGGTTTTTAAAGCAAAGCAAAGCAAAGTGTTCTGCTGAGTGGTAGAAGGTGAAGTGGGAAACTCGGGAGCCGGGGGGGGGGGAGGTAAGGCTGTTCAGGATCCTTTGCAGTCTCCCAGAGGATGATGTCTGGGATGGAAGTCATGGGGCACCAGCAACTTATTTTTGACCCCCACCTTTCCTGCCCCTTCAAGTGGAGACGCCTTCCCTGAGGGAGGTTGCTGCCTGGGTCTAAGCCTTCAGGGCTCTGGTCTGGTTTTGTGCCGGGTCTTCCTTTGTACCCCACCCCACCCCCCAAACTCCTCAAAAGACTTCTACTTGTTCCTTTTTATTTATGCATACAGTACAAACAACATAATATAAACAAAATATACATCAATCAACTACAATCAACTAAAACAAAAGTAAAATGAAAGTAAAAATAGCCAGGTGATTACTTAAATAAAAAACAGAAAAAAGAAGTTAAGCGGTAAAAAGAAGAATAGTGTCTTACTAGATGTTTGGGAAATCAGGAAAGGCCATTATATACAACTTTTTCAATAGTTTTTGAAAGTTTGAAGCGAGAGTGCCAGGTGAATTTCTGGAGGTAGATGATTCCATAACTGGGGAGCAACCACCGAGAAGGCCGGACTGCTTGTTACAACTTTCTGGGCCTCCCAGATGTCCTGCCTGGCTAGCACAGGTGATCCGGGCAGTTCTTCTTGGGAGGAGCCGCTCCGTCAGATACTGAGGTCCCAAACCGTTTAGGGCCTTGTATGTTAACGTCAAACCCTTGAAGGCAATGCGGTAGCGTACCAGCAACCAGTGCAGAGCTGCCAGCAAGGGGGTAATATGTTGGTGCCTTTTTGTCCTGTTAAAAGTCTGGCAGCTGAATTCTGCACTAGCTGCAATCTCCACATTAACATCAAGGGCAGCCCCACATGGAGAGCACTACAGCAGTCTATTCTCAAGATTACAGTTTCTTCCCCACCACTTACAGGTGGCCTGATGTTATTATCTTCCCATTTGTGACTCAGCCAAAGCATGCAGGCTGGCCATCTGTTTGCGGGGTGGGGAGCTGATCTCCTCTATGAATTTATCTGGGGCCACAGCTGGCTTAAAACCAGTTTAACCAGCAGACAGCCTGCCTCTAGCATTGACTTGATGTTCCCCTAAGACACTTGGAGTTCTGCACCCTCCCTCTGCCGCTCTTGACACCCCCCAAAGCAGCCTCCTCTGTTTCATTGTTTGCTCCAAGATGCAGTCAAGAGCATGGCAAATGGGGGAGGGGGAACAAGAATCATTTCTTCCAACCCCTCCCTGGCCCAGGAAGTCCATGGCTCAAACATCTGCTCAGCCTCATGCAAGAGAGCCCTGCACACACACACACACACACACACACACACACACACACACACACACACACACACCTTTTGAGCCCGTGGCCTTATAGACCCCCTTCCAACTTGGTTCTTCTGTGATTCCTCCGTCCTCCATTCCACTCGTTAGCAGCACTTAGATCCCGGAAGTTTGATGTGAAATCTCCTGACTTGCTCCTGGCATCTGCTGCTTAGGCTCAGCTTCAAGAGCCGTCTGCCAAACCTCTGGGCACAGTCCAGCTTGCTGATCTCCTTCTTGTAATTTGGATATTCAGAACTCAACACATCCTTCCAGGGGAAGTCAGGCCAAAGCTATAGAGAGGGGCACGGCTACATCTCTGATTTGGGAGTGGGAATGGGGAGTGGTCCATGACTATTTTGGAACCCTCTGAATACCAGATGGGTTTTTCGCATGATGGTTGAAAGAAAGAAAACAACGTGTGCGACTTATATTCTGCCCCATAGCACTTAATGTGCTCTCTGGGCAGTTTACAATTATGCAGGATACAGATTGCCGCCACTGCCGCCCCCAGCAAGATGTGTACGCACTTGACCAATCTTGGAAGGACGGAATTCTGAGTGAACCTTGAGCTGGATATCTGAGGCAGAACTTGGGTCATCATGAGCAGAGTTGTTTAACTGCTGGGCCACAAGCATCAACTCACCCCTTTGGACCAGTTGATGTCCAGGTCAAGATGCCAAGACTCACCAGAGCAAAGCAGGAGGTCCTTGGAGCAGGCTAGCAGAGAGGAACAGCAGGCGCAGGAGAAGGAGAGTGGGAGAAGGCTGTTGCCTTCAAGACAGGTTCTTGCACCCAAAGGTCCCCCAGCCACTCGGCTACCCCCGCCCCACTTGGTCGGATCCATCTGCCAGCCCCTTCCGATTTCCAGGCAAAGGAGCAAATGAATTTCACTTGCACAGAAGGACCGGCCTTCCCTGCTTTGTTCCAACGGCAGATGAAGCTCCCAGCTAGAATCCCATTAAAGTACAAGCTGGACGTACATTAATGGGGAAAGAGGGATGCTTTAGGTCCGCCCCCAGCTCCGTGGGCAATCTGTTCATCTCATGTCATCGTGGCTAGGCAGAGCATCTCCAAGGGAAGGCAGGGAAGGCGTCTCTTCCTCTTCAGTCCCACTGGGAGCTGTTCTGCTTTGAGCCACGCTGCCAGCAAGAGGGCAGCCACCTCGCGGAGAGAAATTAGCGTCCCCTTCTAAAGCAGCAGCCGACCAGCCTGGCCTTAGGTTGAGGCGCGTCCGCCTTCCGTTTTGGGGCTGCTTTAGGACCCACTGTGGGCTCCACCAAACCTCCTCTATCATCATACCACCCACATCTGCAGGCCATCAAGAAAACCCAACCGAAGGAAAGCATTTTACAACATAAGAACATAAGAAGAGCCATGCTGGATCAGGCCAAAGGCCCACCTAGTCCAGCTTCCTGTACCTCAGAGTGGCCCCACCAGATGCCTCTGGGAGCACATGAGACTAGATATCTGTCTCCTGATACCACTCCCCTGCATCTGCATGCCCCAGTTTTAAGCCTGGACATGACACATCTCCATCATGGTTTGTAACCTGTGATGGACTTTTCCTCCAGGAATCTGTCCAATCCCCTTTTGAAGGCATCCAGGCCAGAGGCCATCACCACCTCCTGTGGCAGGGAGTTCCACAGATTAACAAAACGCTGGGTAAAAAAAATGTCTGTTCTCATTCTCCCAGCCCTCAGTTTGAGTGGATGTCCCCTAATTGTGGTATTTTGTGAGAGGGAGAAGAGTGGCTGTTTGATGATGCTGGACAGCGGGCAAAGGTAAGAAGCAGCAGAAGCATGCTTTTAAAAAAACAAAACAGGAGATGGGTCACACACAGGTTGAGCGTCACAAACAGTGCAAGTGAAAGACATGTGAGCCGTGCAGCCCCCCTCCCCCCAGCATAATTTGCTCTCCATCATGATTTGTCACCTGGGATGGACTTTTCCTCCAGGAATCTGTCCAATCCCCTTTTGAAGGCATCCAGGCCAGATGCTATCACCACATCCTGTGGCAGGGAGTTCCATTTTGTTTGATATGAATCAATGTTTTCTGGGTCTGCCAACAAAAAGTCCAGTGGCAAGATACTACAAGCTACTGAAGGCAAGCACTCACCTGTGTCAGGGGCCTACTGAGGATCCAACCTCTCCCACGAGGGAATTTTCTCAGAGAAGGAAGCTGGCACTTACCTGTCAATGGCCTCCACCACAAAACTGAGCACACACTAAAGGCAAGACCAGGTAGATTTTTTAAAAAGCAGGTGGTATGGCAATGTCTTTCGCTTCTCTCCCAAGCAGCTCTGTCAAAGGAAAGAGCAATAAAGGAAGGAAGGAAGGAAGGAAGGAAGGAAGGAAGGAAGGAAGGAAGGAAGGAAGGAAGGAAGGAAGGAAGGAAGGAGGAAAAGAAAAGTTCAATAGGAATGGGGGCAAATGTTCTGGCTTGGCTTCCAGAATTGGGCTCCCAGAGGAGGGGCAATGATTAAGAAAAGAGGGGAACTCCAAGTCTTTAATCGGTAACCAAGGAGGGAAGAGATGGGATTGGGGAGACTAGATCAACTGTCCTTGAGTGGTCCCCAAACTCAAGGAGGAACATCTTGGGGGGACAGAGCAGGGTTGTGAAAGTGAAAGACCGAATCGCGGGAGTAGCTGCTGCTTCCACAGTTGACTGCTCCCATTTCTTGGATTATCTTAATTCCCCCCCTCCCCAAATTGTTTGCCCCCTGGCACAGCTGCCCACTTGACTCTGCTTTAGGAAGCCTGTGAAGGAATTTAGCTTCTGGTTGCAGCCCCTGTGACATGTTGCAGTGTGGGTATTCCAAAATGATAGTCCTTTGCCCCATGCAAAAGAGTTTTCTAGGACTTGCAGTGGGGGGAGGTGGGGTGTGTGTGTGGAGGGGTTTCTGAAACCTGAAATAACCGGTCAATCAAAAGGCCAATCAAGGAATCGGGTCGCAGCCTGTGCTGCATGGGGTGATGCTCCCTCCAAAAACTCTGGTGCACAGCTTAGGGGAGCCCCTGGATTCCTCTCTCAGCCGGGATGCCCAGGTCTCAGCCGTGGCCAGGAGTGCCTTTGCACACTTAAATCTAGTGTGCCAGCTGTGCTTGTTTCTGGGGAGGTCCGAGCTAGCCACAGTGGCACACACATTAGTTACATCCTGTCTGGACTGCTGTCACGTGCCCTACAAGGGGCTGCCTTTGGAAAGTGTGGGGAAACTTCAGCAGGTCCAAAGTGCAGCAGCCAGACTGTTAACTGGGGCTGGTCACAAGGAACAAGTAACCTCCCAGCTGCAACAGCTCCGCTCACTGTCATTGTGTTTTTGTGCACAATTTAAAGTGCTGGATCTAATCTATAAAGCTTTAAATGGCTTGGGTCCAACTGTCCCAAGGACCGCATCCCTCTTTACAGGACTACCCAAGTGTTGAGGTCATCAGGAGAAGCCTTTCTCTTGGCCCAACTACCCTCACAGGTCCTTCTGAAGGGGACGCAGGGGACATAGGCTTCTCTGTGTGGCTGCTGCTCCCAGCCTGTGGAACTCCCTCCCACTGGAGGCCCGGCTGGCCCCATCTTTGCTCTCCTTCTGCAAGCAGGCAATGACCTCTCTCTTCAGGCAGGCTTTCCCCGGTGACTGGCGACCTGAGTGGCGTTGTCCAATGGATGGGTGTGTCTTGTTGCTTTTAAATGTGCTTTTGTTTACCAACTTTTAGTGTGGTGTTTGATCCTTTTTAGTATTTGGGTGCTCACTGGTGTTAGCTTTAAACATTGTGTTTAATGTTGTAAAAGCTGCCTTGGGAATGTTCCACATTTTGGGTGGGTGGGTGGCTCTATACTATGGATGCCGGCTCACAGATACCCCATTCCCTCCCCGTGTGTGTGTGTGTGTGTGTGTGTGTGTGTGTGTGTGTGTGTGTGTGTGTGTGTGTGTGTGTGTGTGTGTGTGTGTGTGTGTGTGTGTGTGTGTGTTTCACCCTCCTTTTCCCCGCCACCTATAGCTCTGCTGTCCCTTTCCATGGTGTTCTGTCATGTGACCGTGGCCACTTTGAAATCCCCCTTTGCCTTGTTGGGACGTGGGAGGGGAAGTCAGCCAGCAAGCCATGGGTGCATCAGGCAGGAAGGCTTGCATGGATGGCTCAGCCACAGGGATTGATCAGGAACACATTGGCTCTCTGTGATGATGGTGATGGCGATAAACAAAAATTGTGTTTATTCAGGGCAGAGTGCTGGCATGCGGCTCACCTGCCAGTTCCTGGGGATGGGATTCTGTGTTTCCCTGGTAACAGGAGACAGACTCAATCTCACCCAAAGGTGAAATCTCACCATCAGACAAAAACGAAGGGTGGGGCTGGTGGGGAGGGGCCTGGTGGGGCATCCCATGAAGGCTGCTTCCTCGGGGCCCATGGAACCGAGCGTCCCTACATGAAGGGAGTGCATGATGTGTCCTGGAGGTGGGCTGGAGATTAATGCCGCTGCTGTGTGTGTGTGTGTAGCCATGTATGGATGTACACAAGCTAGATAAATACATGTAGGTACATTGTTTGTGTGCAAGTATGCATATGTGTGTACATGCCTTGAGCTTGGTGGGGAACAGTGGGGTATAAATATCCTAAATGTTTGCCCAGCTCCCAGATGGATTTGGGGCCAAAAGCCAATATTTTTAGCTATGTCCAGGCAAGGTAGCTTGAACCATAAGGATCCGGCCCGCATATTCAGGAGTATCTCCTGTCCTATGAGTGATGGAGCAGATTCAGTTCAGAGATGGAGAAGCAAGTGGGGTCAAAGGTCATGGCTGGAGGATGGGGCCCTGCAGACATCCAGGGACCTGGGTTTCCCATGCCCCTCCCAGAATGCTGCTGCTGCTGCTGCTGCTGCTGCTATGTGCTCCCAAGTCACGTCCATCTTAAGGTGGTCCTAGTAGGGGTTTGGAAGCATGTGAGATGCCCATGGCATGGCTTCACCAGCAGCTCTTCCTAGACCCCTAGAAGAGTAATATTTGCTCTTGTGCCTCTGATCCTGCCCTCTCCCGTTGCCTTCCCTCTCTCCTATAGGCAGTTCTTGATTCAGAAATTAATCAGGGGGAACTGAGTTCCCCAAAAAATCAAATGGCATCTTGTCCTTTCTCCTCACACAAATTAATGAATGCCAGGGGTTTGGGAAGTTTCACTTGGAGGGGCGGATTTTCCCCCAAGCCATTATCAGACATTATTAATGGCTTTCACATATTAATGGAATTGCACCTAACCGTCTCTGGAAATTGTGTTAAGAGATTCCTCCTTCCTCCTGAACCCCGAGTCCCCAATTTTCATTTTGTTACTAATAGGCCTAACGAGCAGGATTGTCCTGGAGCCAAGGCAAAGGCAAGAAGGGTGGACTCTTCCTGAGCCGCAAGGCATGAGTGGCCAGGTGGGCCTTCATTGGGGCCATGTTCCTGGGGGTGGGGGGGTCATCCTTGCTGTGGCTGGATTCTGGGAATGCACAGATCGTGGCATGAGCTTACTTCACAGAGGACAGTTTTACTGTGTCCGCCTCAATGATTTAACAATCCAGAAAGGCAAGAGGTAGAACAGGAGAAAACCTCAAGAAGAGGAGTGCGCAGCTGGCCAGTATTAAGAGCATTGGATGTTCATATGCTCCAACCTTCCTGCTTTGTTACTCATGTGGAAGGTAAACGGCATTAACACGCAGTCACTTCTAGCTGGCAATGAATGAGTCACCGCAGGGATTCTGGGGCACTTGGAACACATTGAAGGGTCCCAAGAGAGACTCATTCATTGTCAGCTAGAAGCATCTGAATGTTACAGGTTTGCCTTTCACACGCACAGCAGGACACCCAAAATTCAGCCGCACCTTCAAAGCTGACCCTATACTTACTGAACAGACTTGACTGATTGGGACTGGGAGGCTGGAAATTTACTGCCTGGAATCCTGTTGCGCAAACGTACACCCTAACCCTAACCACAACACACACACACACACACACACACACACACACACACACACACACACACACACACACACACACACACACACATTCTAGAAACCTCCAGGAATCCCTTCTGTCCTAGAGAAGCCTTGGGGAACTGCAGGATGGGGAGGGGGCACATTTGGTTCTCATCAACTGCCACCGATTGCAGTCCCCAACAGTCATCCAACCTTTGTTTAATAATCTCCAGGAAGGGGAGTCCTCCAGCTTCAGAGGTGATCTGTCCCCAGGGCCCAAAATCTCTCAGTATCTAAACATAGGATCACAACCTCTGCACCTGTCACTTGAATCCATCGGTTCAGAGGCTGCTCTTTGGAGCTGCAGAAAACAGCCTGGACCCTCTGCAGTGAAGAGGAGTAGGAACTAACCCCAGGAGAAAGGGGGTGGGGGGGGAGAGCCCAAGAGTACCAATCTAAAATAGATCTTTAAAAGCAAAGTGGGAGAGGATGCCTGCCTGCCTGCCTGCCTGCCCCCCCTTGCCCCCTGCCTTGGTGCCCTAGTTGAACAACCAGATCAGGTGGAGGTGACAGCGGAACACCTCTCCTGGAAGACAGAATGGAGGCTTAAGCCTCAAAGCCTATCAGAATGGGAACAGACCTTGTGTTTCTGCTGCGGGGGGGGGTGGGGGAGGGGTTCCTTAGGCTCCTGGATTTCAGGGAACCTTATTAGTGCTGCTCTGCCTAGAAGCTGACGCGGCTGCCAGGGCAGATGAGTTACTGGCAGAAAATCTGCAAAGAGGATGTCAGAGCAAACCAACCGGCTCCTATTTTAGCAAAACCCAGCAAGTGTCACTGCTTGATTTAAAGGAAGGGGAAGGCCATCCTTGTGCTAATGAGAACTGCACGATGGCTTAATGTCCCAGCACAGCTGTGGAGGGCTTTCCATCTCCAAGTGAATCTGACAAGCTGACACTCAACCAGGGCAGCCTCCCTGTTTGAGCTTTGGGGGTGGTTTGATCATATATGATTGACAAGCAGCTGGAGGAAACTGAGGGTAAAATGCTGAGATCAAATGAGTCAAGCTGAATGGAGAGCAACTTAGGGTGCTTTTACACGACCCCTAAAATCTGCTGGTCACTTAAATTCGGACCAGAGATCTTAGGGGTTTGTCGCTCTTCGTGCATCCCCACCCCTCCGCACTTCCTGGCTGCTGGCTGTGTGAGGGGAGGGAGAAAAAAAGGGACAAAAGAATGCAGGCTTACCTCCGGTGCCGGTGGATGCCGCCCCGTCGTTGTGATTCCTTCTCTTAAAGGGGCAGGAGGCAAAAAACAACAGCAAAAAGAAGCGAGGAGAGCCCGGCACATCCGCATCAAGATTTTTCACCCTTGGAGAGCAGGTACTTGAAAGGTGCACTGGGACGCACTTAGGTGGGCGTGGTCGCACTTAATTTTCAGTAAACTCCGGAGCTGGTGGGTAAACAATTTAAAGCTCCGGAGCTGGGAGCCATTTGTGGCAGAGTTTAGGGGTCGTGTAAAAAGGCCCTTAGCCTGGCTAACCCAGACAGGGTTTTGGTGAGCCTTCTGAGAGATCCCGGACACAGAGCATAATCATCACTGCTGTGGCGGGGTGTGCTCTCCAAACACATTGTGCAAACTTGTCCTGATTCTGAATGTTTGCATTGAACCTGTTTAATTCCCCAGACTCTGAAGTACTCTGGGGAATTCAAGATGAAAACCAAATTCCCCAGGCTGTGCACAGAGAAAAAGCATGCTGACCTGGAGAGGTAGAAAGTCCCAGTAGCTGGGCTGGCTTCTGGTACTTGCCACCTCCTCAGAATAGCTTGCTTCAAAAGGTTTTGTAGTTTATTCAAAAGTGGGAGGGGAGAGTCAAAGGGATAAAAAGGCAAGAGTTCAAGAACAAATGGGTTTACAAAGTAAGTAAGAGCAAACATGGACACAGACTAACAGCATTTAGACAGGAGACATACCAGACAATAATAAAAGCAAACTCACACCTGAGGGAGACATGGCGGCATCCCACTGGATGTGCACAGAATGCAGAATCCCAACTCAGCCTCTGATGAGCGCAAAAGGACTCTGCCTCTACTTGAGAACGGAACTGAGTCCCTTGAAGCAGCCAGTACAAGAAGCATGGCTCTCCTAAGAGGTATGCTGAACAGACACACACACACACCCATTCACCTAACACACACACACACACACACACACACACACACACACACACACACACACACACACACACACACACACACACACACACACACACACACACACACACACCCAATATGAGAGAGCAGGCCATTAAACACCTGCTGCCCATTTATCTCAATTTCCTGTGATGATTCCTCTGGAGAAACGGCAGCTTTTTTGACAGCCCCAGACCCATATCGCTCCCTGGGGAGAACCTAGGTCAAGTCATGGCTACTGGTGTTCTTGTCTGTTTTGGGTCAGCTTTGCTATACAGTATCGTCTAATGAGCAAGATAAGGAGGGAGTTCCAACTCAGTCTTTCCTTTGAAGTGTTCAACAGCAGGAGATCAGACATAGGTGTGAAGTCTCCATTTCCACCCTGGCCCTTTGGCTGCAGGGTCAATTCTCTGAGCATAGAAGCGTCCAGAAACTTAATTTCACAATCTGCACACCCCATCTTCATTATCCCTTCACAATATGCCTGCCAGAGACTCTGAAACATGACAATATACTTATTTATTGATCTCCATGTGTACATCCAGGCAGGTCTTTCTTCTTGACTCATATCAGAGCAGTACAAAATTTAAGATTATGTATTAATGAAATACAGGTTAAGAAAATAAAATGTTGAGAAAATAGACTGTCTTTGAACAGAAGTAGAATACTTCATTACTGTTATCTCAGCCATTTGCTAGATCTTTTGTACATTTGGTGGGTTGGAGCATAAGTTGCACAGGCAGAAGTGCTAGATTGATTTAATTTCAAAGTCTGTTAAGTGATTTTCATGTGGTGGAAGCCCCATGATGCAGTGGTTAAATGCCTGTCCTGCAGGTAAAACTGTACTCACAACCTGGGGTTCAATCCCATTTAACCGGCTCAAGGTTCACTCAGCCTTCCATCCTTCCGAGGTCAGTAAAATGAGTACCCAGATTGCTGGGGGGGCAATGTGTAGCCTGCATTACTGTAATTAAACTGTAAACCGCCCAGAGACTACTTGAAGTGGTATATAAGCAGAACAATTTGCTTGTTTTGCTTTTGGTCCACCTGAGTCTTCTTGTCTGCATCCATTCCTTTAGCCAGGTGTGTTGTTTCTGTTCTTCATAGGTTTAGCCTAGCCTCTCCTGTTCTGATATTTAGAAACTGAGAGGTGTGCTGTAAACCTTTCCCCCGTTTCAGCTGTTGAAATAAATGTTGCATTAGTTTATCTCATTCACTGTTTGCTGACACCTCTCAACACACTTCTTAGAAGGGCAATGCCAGCCAAATAATAGACTTTTTCAGCCAGACAATCATAATCCTGCATGATTCACTAAGAGATACATTCACTTCTTTGGCATGTGTTGATTTATGCCAGATGGCATCAGCACATTCTTCTGTAGAATAGCACAGGGGCAAAGCAGTCACCCTTAGCATTTGAGGGTGTGCTCCCGAGTCTGACCCAGCCGGTTTCCCAAGTATGGTGGCAACTTTCTTTTTGGTGTCTGAGCAATGTTTTTGGAGGTCAGGGGTCGACCCAGAGTGATGCCCAAATACCTTGGATTTGGGGCAGTGTTCTAAATTGGGACCATCCCAGCTAACTCAGATCTTCCGCTCGGCTTCCCTGTCCTTGAGGTGGAAAGCACAAGCCTGTGTTTTTCAAGGGTTCGGTTTCAGCCGGTTGTTTTTTTTTTTTTTCTAATATAAGGAAAGCTTGTCCAATGCAGAGGCAAGATGGAATGTCAAGGCAAGATCACCAGCATAGATGAAACTCCTGGAGGACGGGAACATTGTTTGATCGTTTGTGTTAACGTTAAAAAGTAATGGTGCCGGAACACTACCCTGTCGGAGATGGTTCCTTTGATTTTTCCAGCACTCGTGCCTAACTTGAAATGCACAAAGCTTCCGTTTTGAAGCAGAACAGCAACCATTTCTGTTAATCCATGATCTTTTGGAAGAAGGCTGAGCGCTTTGAGCAGGAACTGAGGGTGGGCAGTATCATATGCTGCGGTAAGATTGACAAATGCTACTCCAGTTATTTTATCTGTTCCAAAATCACCTTCTATAGGCTGGGTTAATTTAAGATTTGACCGGTACAGCTCTTCCCAGGTCTAAAGCCTCCCTGTTCTGAAATTATTTTGGAATCTTTGAACTGTAGAGATAGATACGCCCTAATGAGGAACTGAACTCCCCATCTCTGTCTGCAGCCAGATGCGTAAACCCAAAACCTCTGAGCTATCCAGCAGTTCTTTCTGTCTCTGTCTCTGTCTCTGTCTCTGTCTCTGTCTCTGTCTCTGTCTCACTCTGCCTTTTTACACGACCCCTAAGATCCGCTGGTCCCTTAAATTCGGACCAGAGATCTTGAAGGTTCGTTGCTGTTCCTCCGTCCCCACCCACTCTGCACTTTTTGTTCTGTCTGCGTGAGGGGAGGGAGGGGAAAAAGCCTTAGACAGGGACAAAAGAATAAAGCCTTACCTCCGGTGCCGGTGGAAGTTGCTCCAACCTCCGTTTACTTCCTGGTTCCTCTTTAAGGGGCGGAGGCAAAAGAAAAACAACAGAAAGAAGTGAGGAGAGCTCAGGCACTCTCCGCATCAAATATTTTTCACCATCAAAGAGCAGGTACAAGAAAAGTGTGCTGGGTCACGCTTAGGTGGGCGGGGTCGCATTTAATAGTCTGCAAACTCCGGAGCTGGTGGGGAAACATTTTTAAGGTCCAGAGCTTGCAGCCATTTGTGGCGGAGCTTAGGGGTCGTGTATAAACGCCCAGAGGGCGGTCTCTCTCTCTCTCTCTCTCTCTCTCTCTCTCTCTCTCTCTCTCTCTCTCTCTCTCTCTCTCTCCTTTTCAAGGAATAGAAAGTCTAACATTGGTCATTCAGTGGGATGTGGCATGGCAGGGAGATTGGCCTGTACCCTTTGGCAGCTGGTGGCTCTTTGCCTGGTTTCAGTATACCAGGGGTCCTCAACCTAAGGCCCTGGGGCCAGATGAGGCCCCCCAAGGTCCTGAATCCGGCCCCCAGGACCAATTGCAACCCCCCCTACCCCTGCTTTTCTGCCTGGTTGAGGCAGCTCAAAGCAGTGGTCTATGTCGCTTCTCCCACTCCCCCCAACTACCGCCCAGATGATCAGAATGCTGGCTAGTGGGGAATTCAGAGTTGGAGGGCTACGGCAAGGTCCCCCGCTCCCCCCACCCACTGTGGTCCGGCCCCCAGTGGTGCCTGGGGCGTGGTGGACCGGCCCACTGTTTGAAAACTTTGAGGACCCCTGTAGTATACAGTATTGGCTTATTTCCTCTCCTACCCCCCTTTTTTTTGAATTTGTTTTCTCTGCCAGGAGTTCTTAAATAATTGGAGGAGTCATTTCTTTGTGTTTTGCCCCAGTTATTTAATTCACTCAATTTGGCCCTCATCCAGTCCTGTCCAGGAAGACGGGGACCCAGTGACTGACAGTCCCAGCAGTGGGGGCCATTCTCAAGGGAAGTTGTAATGAACCGGCACGTTCTGAAGTGGAGCAAAAGTTGGGGTCGACCTTTGTGGAAATAAGCAAATAAGGAAAATAGCTGCTAGACAGACTGGTGAGATGGAGTGTTTTTGCTTCAAATTGGGGAAGGCATCCTTTGAAGGGACAAGAGTTGCACCCTGCTCAGGAAGTAAGGCCATAGGACATGGCGTGACCAGGTTAATTCCAACGGATGACCCTCTTTTTTTTTCTCTGAGGGGTTCTACTTATCTCTTCTTCTGGGGGGGGGGTCCCCCTATACTGTGCAGCTTGCCCAAGGCTACCCAGGCTATGGGGGATGGGTGGGGGTGGGAGGCAGGATCCAACTCCTGACACAAAGAGTTCTCTCTCATCCTGAGCTCTCCAGCCGGCTCAGCCCAGGATGGAAGCCGCCTCCACGTCAGGGAACCCCCTCCCCACCTCCTCCTCCTCCTCAGCCGCCGCCGCCGTTCTGGGAGGGGGGGTGCAGGGGCTGGAGCTCAGCAGGGAGAACCGGAGAGCAGGGGACTGGGATAGAGACATTCAAGGAGCAAAGGAGAAGGAAGGAGATTGTAGTCGGTTCCAGGACTGAAAAGTCAGGGAGGCAACTTTTCCTGAAAATTACTCACCAGGGAAAGGAGGCAGCGGCGTGGGAAGCTGCCGTGTGCAGTCAAAAAAGAGTCAGGGCTGGAAATAATTCGGGGCCATGAAGGCGATGCTCTCCCAGGATCTCCCCAGATCCTTCCTCAAGAGGCAAACCGCAACCCTGGGGAGGGCTGTGAAGAGTGGAGGTGGGAGGCCTTTGCAGGATCTGCAAGTAGGAGGACAGGCGGGGGCCAAAGGTCCACCCCAGAGCCAGAAGGAGGACTCGGGGAGGACAGGGGAACAGGCTGCTGAGACGGCCTGGCGAAAATCCCAGGTTCTGCAGCTCGAAACAGTGGTGTCAGCTGGAAAATAGGCGACAGGGATGGGTTCGGGTTGAGCGGAGTGGCTTCAGCACAGCAGGGATGCGCCTGGAAGCGGGCAGGGAGGGCGGCTGCACCGGGGCAGCCGGAAAAGGAAGGAGCCCCAGGGAGCCTCCTTGGGAGGCCCCTTTGTTCCAGAGGAAGAGGTGCTCTAAATGCGGCGGGGGGGGGGCTGAGCAGAAGGGGGCACCTTCCTACCCCGGGCACCGTCTGTGGTTGCATTTAGCAGAGGGCCAGCCCCCCCCAGTGCCGGGTGTGTCGGTCTCTGCCTCCCCACTCTCTCCTCCCACTCCCTCTGCACTTGTAAGATATCCTGCCAGAAGGCGTGGTGACAGCTGTCAGTCTTGACAGTTTTAAGGAAGGATTAGACAAGTTCATGGAGAACAAGGGCATCAAGGGCTATCATTATGGGATGCCTAAGGACAACCTCCGGGTTGCAGAGAGAGGCAGGATATTTCTCAATGCCATTTGCAGGGAATCATAGGTAGGTGAAGACATCTGCTGGGGAATACCCTGAAACAAATAGTGAGCCTCTGCTGTGTGAGACAGAATGCGGGACTGGATGGGCTGTGGTGGCCTCTTCCAGCAAGGCTCTCCTTATGTTCTTATGTTGCACAGCCTCCGCAGAGAAGTCCTCAGGGCAGAGGCTGGGGCCGGGAGCAGACCCTCTCAGTTGGAGCAGAACCCTCCCTTTCCGGAAAGGCTGTGCTGTCCTACAACCTGTTAAGCCTACACAGTGGTGGTGGAAGGCGGTTCTGGGCCGCTCTGCTTTCCTTCCGTGCCGGCTGTTTTCTCCACCATCATCTTCCACTACCTTTTTCCATGCCAGCTCCCAGGAACCCCTCTCCTGCCCTGAGCGCGGGGACTCCCTGGCCTCCGCTTCTGGCCCATGATGCTGTACAAAAAAAGTATTTCGCCCCCCCCCCCCACACACACACTCTTTCCCTACTCCATGCAGGCTGGAGATCCTGGGAGTTGTAGTCGCAAAGGCCGCTTTAACCTACGAGTCTTGGGAACGCTGAAAGCGGCAGTTAAAACATAACTTTCTCCCCTGCTAGGAGGGGGGGGCGCGGGGCGGGGCGGGGGGCGGGGAGGGGGCAATAGGATCTGAACCTCTAAGCTTCCCCGCTGCTGCTGCGGCTGGGGGATTCTGCAGCCGCTGAGGAAAGGCATCGCGGTCCCTCTTTCCCTCCGCAGGGCCCCGATCCGCGGCCGAGGCGGCGCCATGGGGGTGCTGATGTCCAAGCGGCAGACGGTGGAGCAGGTGCAGAAGGTCAGCCTGGCCGTGTCGGCCTTCAAAGACGGGCTGCGAGACCGCCCGGCCACCGCCGCCGCCGCCGCCGCCGGGACGTGGCTGGCCAAGCGCCCGGCCGAGGGGGAGGCCAGCCGGCGGGGGACGCTGGCCGAGGCCGCCGTGCAGGAGGAGCTCAGCGGCGAGGCGGGCCCCGAGCCGCCGGCCCCGGGCCAGGAGGAGGAGGAGGAGGAGGAGGACCAGACCCCGGGCGGGCGGCGGCAGCGGTGGCGGAGGGCGGCCTGGGAGCGGCTGCGGGACGGGCGCGGCGTCGAGCCCGAGGAGTTCAACCGGAGCACCTGCTTCACGCCGCCGGCCCTGGTGCGGCCCCGGCGGGACCCGCGCGAAGACGAGCCCCTCGAGATCCCCCTGGAGCCGCGGGAGCAGGTGGGCCAGAGAGGGAGGGAGGGAGGCAGCGGAGGAGGAGGGGGGAGGGAAGGCAGCCCCAAGCCCCCGAGGATCGGGTCCCGAGCCCTCCAGGGAACACGCTGGCTCCGCCGTGAACCCGCTTTATGGGGCGCCACGTCGATGGGGCGAAGGAAGAGAGGGCAGCAGGGCGGACTCCGGGCTGGCTTTACCCCTTAGCCTGATTCCCGCGGCCCTTTTTGCCGCCTGCTGAGATCCCGACGGCTGCCCCGAGATGGATGCCCGTCGGCGGCGCCGCCTTCCTTGCCCTCGGATCCCAGAAAAAAAGTGATTCCCGTTTTCCCAGCCCCGTTCGCGTTGCTGTGCGGGTTGTTGTTTGACAGCAACCGACGGCGGCGGCGGTCCTAGAAATCGGAGCACGTAGTTTTCTAATCTAAGCGATCCAGGCAGGGGCCTGGCGGAATCTGGAAAAAGCCCTGCTGCTGCTGCTGCTGCGATTGCTCCCAGCTGGCCTCCGCCGTGGCCGCGGCAGGGAGAGCAATATCCCAGGCATGGAGCGGCTGTCCCGCCCCCCCCCAACCACCCTGAAACACCCCGAGGCCCTCTGGCTTTGGAAACTATAAAGATGCGCCAGCCTCCGTGGGCCATGATCGATCCGGGTGGGGGTGGGAGGGTGGGCGGGGGTTAACCCCGGGGATCTCCAGCTAGGGCTACGGGAGGGTCTTAAGGGCCTCCTGTCAGGCTGCTTGGGGTGGGCTCTCCCCTTCCTGGTCTTATTGCCGCAGCTGCTGCTGCTGCTGCTGCTGCTTCAGAGTGGCCTGGAAGCCCTGCCTGGAGGGGTCTCATACTTTTTAGAGCAATCCTGCTGCTCTTGGAAGATGCTGGGGGGGGCGGGGTGGGGGCGGGGTGTAGAGTCTGCTCAAGAGTCCTCCTCCTCCTCCTCCTCCTCCTCCTCCTCCTCCTCCTCCTCCTCCTCCTCGGCCTCCCTTCCCTTCCCAGGTGACCAACGACGAGATGTGCGAGGTGTGCGAGGTGTGGACGGCCGAGAGCCTCTTGCCGTGCCGGGTGTGCACGAGGGTCTACCACGACGGCTGCCTGCACCGCATGGGCTTCCTGCCCCGCGGCGAGGCCACCCAGGCGGTCCTGGAGGCGGCCCACACGGAGACCGGCTGGAGCTGCCCCTGCTGCGTAAGACCCCCGGTGGGGGGAGAGGGGGCCCAGGGAGGGAGAAAGGGAGGGGTCCGCAGCTTGGCTTCTGGATTCCGGGTGGGGGGAGGAGGAGGGGATTTGCGGGGGCAGGAAATGTCTTCCCTTTTTTAAATCTCTGCAGTGCACAGCAGGAGCTTTACCCATTTCACGGAATGTGCAAATGAGCTTCCCTTGGTTCTTGATTCCTCTTCAGGGCTTAAACCACAATATTTCTCTGAAATCGGCATAATAAGAAAAGCACAAAAGCAAGAAGTGTCTTGTGACATTTTTAAGGCTCTGGGGTTGGTTTCCTCCTCAGCTTTCCAGGACTGGAGTCCACTTCCTCAGGCTGGGAGGCCTTTTTTATTTTGTTGCTCTCCGAGGTGCTGAAATGCTTCTGCTTAACCAGGAAACATCTTCTTTGAAGTCATTGATGTTGCAGATGCAAAAGGCTCTCCAACCCTGGAGCGCTTTCTCTCTCATCCCAGGCTAGAAACACCCTGTTTGGGCCCAAACCCACTTAAATACAACAAGTAAACAATCCTTAGCCCATCCTAAGGCCCCAAGGGCCCTGGCTCAGGCTGGCTCCTCTACCCTTCAGAAAGAGGGCAAATTATGCTGAGGTGTGGGGGCTGCACGGCTCACATGTCTTTCACTTGCACTGTTTGTGAAGCTCAACCTGTGTGTGACCCATCTCCTGGTTTTGTTTTTTTAAAAGCATGCTTCTTCTTCTTCTTATCTTTGCCTGCTGTCCAGCATCATCAGACAGCCACTCTTCTCCCTCTCACAAAATACCACAATTAGGGGCCATCCACTCAAACTGAGGGCTGGGAGAATGAGAACAGACAAAAGATTTTTTTTTTACCCAGCATTTTGTTAATCTGTGGAACTCCCTGCCACAGGAGGTGGTGATGGCCTCTGGCCTGGATGCCTTCAAAAGGGGATTGGACAGATTCCTGGAGGAAAAGTCCATCCCAGGTTACAAACCATGAGGGAGATGTGTAATCTCCAGGCTTAAAACCAGGGTACTTCAAGGACCAGAGGCAGGGAGAGTGCTATCAGGAGACAGATATCTAGTCTCTTGTGCTCCCAGAGGCATCTGGTGGGGCCACTGTGAGATACAGGAAGCTGGACTAGATGGGCCCTTCTTGGCCTGATCCAGTGTGGCTCTTTTTATGTTCTTATGTTCTTATGTCTTTCTCCCCCTCTCCTCCCACCCCCCAGGACAACCTCAATCTGCTACTCACAGAGGAAGAGATGAGCAGCCTCTCGGAAGCTTTCCAGCAATGCAAAATCACACCTGGTGAGTCCTTCTCTTTCCCCCAGTGGAGGTGGCCCTCCCCTCCCCTCCCCGTGTGCTGCCGGCACAGTTCAGAGGTGGGGGGGCTCTTGGTGGCAAAGCAGAACACACACACACACACACACACACACACACACACACACACACACACACACACACACACACACCAGTTGACCCTGCACCCCTTGGTGTCCCCCCCCCCAGAGAGCCAGCTGAGCCTGGAGGATTTCTTGGGCTACAAGCACCTGGCCAGGCAGCAAGAGGGCCAGGCACCCGAGGGCAAGGCCAAGGAGGACCAGGACGCCCTGCAGTTTGCTGCGCTGGACCCCGAGAAGAAGGGGCAGGTGGAGTGGTCAGATTTCCTCTCCCACGAGTCGCTCCAGCTGCTGCAGAGAACGCGCACACAGGTGGGTGCTGCCCCTTGCAAGGGGGTGATGGGGAAACCCCGGGGGGGAGATGTTTTCTGCTGCCTCTGCCCACTCAGCCCAGGGCGTCCTCTTGGCTTCCCGAGGATGCTGGCCAATCCCCTGCCCTGCCCAGCCCTTCTCCCTTCTTTCCGGTGGCCCCCCCTCCCCGCTGCTGGCCTGGCAGAGGCTGCACCACTTTCTAGAGACCCCACTTGTCCCACCACCCTCCAGGCCAGGAGAGGGACCCATGTGTTTCCCCCTCCCAGCTGGGGGCGAGACAGAGGGGGTCCCTCCTCATCCTGTGACTGGCAGTTCTTTGAATGGGGTCAGGTGGGAGCTGAGCCACCCGCCGGCACAGGTGCTTCATGGCTGGGATGTGTGCCGTGTTGACCAGGGGATTCTGGTGTTGTCATCAGAATGAAACTGGGACCAGTTCTTCCCCCAAAGCAAAAGGGCTGATGCCCTCGGAAGGTTCGGGGCTGTTGGGCTGCCTTGCCCAGGACCCTCCTCCAGGGCGGGGGAGGGGAGCGGGGCTGGCAGTGGCTCTCTGGGGCCTCACCCCACAGAGGATCTCTCCCTTTGCCTGCCCAGAGGCTTTGGGAGAAGGCAGGCCGAGGCGCCACACTCCCCACCACCACCCAGCATGGAGCCCCAAAGGACGCTGAGAAGTCTGAGCCTCTTCTCCAGGGCTCCCTCCTCACAAAGCCAGTTAGCTCCTGCCTAACCCCGAGAGGCAGAGAGGAGGGCATTTGCTCTATCTATTCCTCCGGGAAGATGGGCGGGATATAAGTCTAATAAATAAATAAATAAATAAATAAATAAATAAAATATAGTGAAAGAAAGAAATGCCCCGCAGAGGAGCAGGGTCACTCTTTTCATGGCCCAGTAGCCTCTCCGCTCTGCCCTAAGCCAGGGGCAGCCCTGGTGGCTTTCAGTGGGGATTCTGTTTGCCCAAGGAGGACCCGGCCACCACCTTGCAAAAGCTTTGCAAATGCCCGGCATGTGTGCGGCAGAGCAGTGCGCCTGCGTGATACGAGCCGTGGGAAGGCAGACTTTGGCGGTGCCGCCCAAACCTCTCTGGGCCGCAGGGAGCCCACCTCGCCTGCCTGGTTTCCTTCTGCAGAACGCCCTGCTGCGCCTGCTGACGACGAAGGAAAGGGAGCGCGCCCGAGCCACCTTCCTGTCCCTGGCTCGGCACGGGGACGGGCTCATCAGCGAGGCAGAGACCCGACGCACCCAACACACGTGGTTCCAGAAGCGCCACAAGGAGGACCCCTCCTGCAGTGTCAGGTAGCCATTTAGCCAAAGCTGAGAGGCTGGGCCTCTGGAACTCCCTGCCACTGGTGAACATCCCTGCATGATGGCCCCCCAAAGGCAGGGAAAGGGGCAAATCAGACACTCTCTGCCCCACTCAAAGCAGCCGCACAGCAGTCTGGGGCATGCACCTAGGCAACGTTTCTTTCCTGTAAAATTTATTGGTACCCGTGCCGGCAAAGTGCAGGGTTCCACTTGTGTGTGTGTGTGTGTGTGTGTGTGTGTGTGTGTGTGTGTGTGTGTGTGTGTGTGTGTGTGTGTGTGTGTGTGTGTGTGTGTTGTGTCATTACAGTCGTTGCCAACTCTTTGTGACCCCATGTCTATGGAGTTTTCTTGGCAGGAATACTGGGGTGGTTTGCCAGGTCCTACTCCAGGCACCTGGAATTTCCTGGTGGTCGCTGAGCTTATAGCTGTTAAACAGGAGTGACTATTGTGAAAACCCATCAGCAAAAAGAATAGAACGCTCATCTTTATAGCAGTGGAGAAACCAGTCCTGGATCGTGCAGGAGAAAGAGACATACACTTGGTTACTGAAGCCCTGGGTACAGAACAGAGCTTCAGTTTGGAAGAAGCCACGTGTTGCTTCGTAGCTATCAGTAGGATGTGGATTAGTGCAATAATTTAGAGTACAAGTCTACCTGTAGATGTAAGAGAGACAGGAACACACACACACACACACACACACACACACACACACACACACACACAATGGGGGTTCCTGCAGGGCAGGGGGTTGGACTGGATGGCCCTCCTGGAGGTCTCTTCCAACTCTAGGATTGTATGATTCAAAACCACTTCCAAACCATTTTTCTGCCAGTTGCTTCCCAGTCCCTCGGATCTCTTGCTTGCTGTGCTGGTGTGTTGTTCCATCACCCAGCTGTCAGGGCAAGGCATTCTGTTCCTGAGGGGCCATTTGGCATGAATGGCAGAGAGTGTACACAGGGTTGCCTGTGAAAATTCTCAGTCATCCAGGTGAGTTTATCTGGAAGTTGAGTCGAGTCATGGCAACTGGACTTCTTTTCTTGAGAGATTGAAACGTTTCGTTGCTCATTGAAGCTGTTTGGGTGAGCAGTAAAACGTTTCAGTCTCTCAAAGAAAAAAAAGTCCAGTTGCCATGACTCAACTTCCAGAGGGGTTTTTTTGCCGCACGGGGCGTGACCAGGGTGTCTGTCGCTCCCTTGCAGCATCACCCATGTGGGTCCCGTCTCAGAGAGCAGCCCAGCCAGAAGCAGCAGTAACGGCAGCAAAAGCCCGGAGAAAGTGCTGCTGAAGGCAGAGCCAGAGGAACAGTCCAGGTGAGTCGTCGGAGGTCTCTCTCCTTGCAGAGGACGCAAAGTGGCTGCCCTTGGCTGCTGCTGAAGAACTCCCTGAGGGTTCCAGCCTCCTTCCCAGGGGAATCGGCACATTGGGTTTAGAGCTGAAGGCTGCCCCACCTCCTGCAAAAGGGCAGGCAAACGGGCCTGTCTCTTTAATAATGCCTGCCGTGGGGAATCCAGCACCCAGAAGAAAAGAGTGGATCTGAAATTCACCCAGAAGGCCCACACGGGCTGAGACATGACAAGGAAATTATAAATGAATTGTTGTCCTGTGCCACCTGCTGACTCACGGCGACCTTTCTCGGGGCTTCCTAGGTTCATAAAGAGCTCTGAAGAAGGGGCTTGCCAGTCCATCCTTCGGGTCTGCTCTGGGACCTCCATGGGTAAAACAGGCTCAAGGACACACTGGGTGGCCCCTTTTCTCCTGGGGGGAGGGGAAGAGGAAGGATTGGATCCCCCCCCACACACACACACACACCTTGGTCTTGCAGCTCAGTGCTCCTACCCTCTGGGCAATTCAGTCAGCAAACAGGAGAGCAAATAGAAAATTCTACGGTGGCAGCAACGGGGGAGGGGGTGTCTTTAATGTCCTGTGTTCCAGAATTGGGAGTGTGTGGGGTGGCACATGAGGAAAACGATGGGAGACGGTGACCTCTGACCCTTCTAAAGGGAGACAGTCCCAGTGAGGAGGGTGGCGGGGGGGGGGGGGTTGAGGAGACCAAAGGCAAGGACTTAGCAGGCAGGCAGGAGGAGGAGGAGGAGGAGAGCCAGTCTGGGTTTTCGTCTCAACTTTAAGTGAGGTCACCAATGACAAGTGCAACTTTGGACTAATACCCGGAACGGATTTCCTCGCTGGGCCAAGAAGCCAGCCTCCCCCACCCTGGCTTGGTCCCGGCTGCCAGCACGTGGCTTTCCACAGGCGGGCCCCTCTTTCTGACTTCCCTGGTGGGAGCAATAAGCTCAGCCTCGTTAGGAGATCAGCCTCCTGCATTTCCATGGCAACCGCTGGCAGAGTAAGACACGCTGCTCTATCCGATGCATCTTCCCAGGGACAGAGATGACACCGGCTCAGCTGGTGAGGGGTGGGTGGGCGGACGGGCGGGTGAGAATTGCAGCCCCTGTCATGCCAGCAGGAGGGGGCTGGCATACCGGGGCCACAGCGGGCATGGGGGCGGGTGGGTGGGGGGCTCCCAGGGAGAGGGGAACCGTTCCATGACACACTTCCTCCAACCATCTGCTTGCTCCTTTGCCGAGCCTGCCAGCTCCCCGTCACTGACTCAGTCCTGGCACAAATTGGGAGGAAAGAGAGGGGGAGGAGGGCGCCCCCACCCCATCGTCTGCATTGGGTTGCTTCTTTCCCACCAGAGGAAGGAATGGGAGGTTCTTGGGCAATGGGTGGGACCAAAGGAGGAGGAGGAGGAGGAGGGAGCCAGCATGCCATTCTCAAACCCTGGGGAGGGGAGACTGGGGCCTCTCCCTCTTTAGGAAGGTGTGGGACCCTCAGAGGGCAGGGGGTGGGGGGTCCGGTTCACCGGTGAGACAAGGTGCCCATGGGTTGAGGGCAGTCCAAGGTTGACCCATGGAGGAGGCCCAAGCCCTGAGCAGCATCTCCCCTGGGGGTTACCAGGCGTGGGCCGGAGGGGGAGGGTATGGAAGAGAGGAGTGGGGCCCGGAGGCATGGCCCCCCTGCTCACCCCCAACCCTTCTGTGGCTTCCTCCTCCTACCCCCTTTCCTGAACAAGATCTCTCACCCCCTCACCCCCACAAGAGATGGAGGCCCCCGGCTCCTATTGTAGGCTGCTCTCCTCCTCCGATTGCACTGGGTGGCCTGCCGTTGCACCAGGCAGACCTCCTTCCTCTTGCAGCAGGACGTGCTGTGGGCAGGGGATAGGGTGGGGTGTGCCCCCCCCCAGCTAACCCATTCCCTTCCTGCTCTCTTCCCCACAGCCGAACCGTCGACTGGCCCACTTTCTTGAGGGAGAGCACCATCTACATCCTGGCTGCTCGGCCCAACAGCCCCGCCATCCACCTCCAGCCCTTGGTGTAAGACGGGCCACTGGGCAATGGGGCAGAAGGCAGATGGCCTTGGCCCGCTGGCATGTCTGGGAGGAGCAGCCAGGGGCTCGGGCTTCACCCCCTGGGTTTGTACAGGCGATAACAAGATTGCTGGACAGCCACCAAGGTGCCCCTCCCCCATGCCAGTCCATGCCAGGAAGGATATTGGCATCTCTGCCCAGTGGCATCTGTGGCTCTCTCCACATGCCCTGTGCACACAGGGTACCCGCTTATATATGCAAGACACTGCTGGAGAGGAGCGGCGGGATGCACCTGGGAAAGGGCCCTTTCCTGCCTCACCAACTGGACATTCTGACTGTGAGTGAGGTCCGGATCCAGAGAGCTCCATACGTCCCTGCCTTCTGCTTTGCTCAGAACCCGAGCCTTCATCTCCATTGTCCATGCAAGGGCTGAGCTTACGTGTGCCAAAGCCCCTTCCTTCCTTCCTTCCTTCCTTCCTTCCTTCCTTCCTTCCTTCCTTCCTTCCTTCCTTTCTTCCTTCCTTCATATTCTTCCTTCCTTCCTTCTTCCTTCCTTCATAGATTCTTCCTTCCTTCCTTCCTTCTTTCCTTCCTTCCTTCCTTCCTTCCTAGATTCTTCCTTCCTTCCTTCCTTCCTTCCTTCCTTCCTTTCTTTCCTTCCTTCCTTCCTTCCTTCCTAGATTCTTCCTTCCTTCCTAGATTCTTCCTTCCTTCCTTCCTTCCTTCCTTCCTTCCTTCCTTCCTTCCTTCCTTCCTTTCTTTCCTTCCTTCCTTCCTTCCTTCCTAGATTCTTCCTTCCTTCCTAGATTCTTCCTTCCTTCCTAGATTCTTCCTTCCTTCCTTCCTTCCTTCCTTCCTTCCTTCCTTCCTTCCTTCCTTCCTTCCTTCCTTCCTTCCTTCCTTCCTTCCTTCCTTCCTTCCTTCCAGGGTTGAGGTGTTTGCCCGCTTTGGCCACATTCTGATTTCAGGTTGGGTAGGAGAGGGCTGGGCGTCATGACCCCATGACCCTCCCAAGAGGGCCGCCCCCCCCCGTAGCCGCCGCCGCCACGCGTGGCCTTTGCCTTCTGCTCTGCTCTGCTCTGGCCTGGGAAGAGACCCACAAGGGCATCTGTGTTGTGGATGGGGCTCAGCAAGAGGCAGGAGCAGGTCCCGGTGGGCTCTCCCTCCCATCCAATGCTTGCTGGACTGGCCTTTGCAAACTGCATCCCCCCCCCCCCCCACCCCACCCCACCCTCAAGGAAGTGGATGGCCTGTCAGTTCAGCCTCTGTTGTTTGCTTCTGGAATATGTGCTCGCTGTATAATGGGCACCACTGCCACCGCGCCTGGCCCCCTGTCATCCCAACCCTCTACTCTGCAGGGCTCCTCTGTTTTCCTCTCCCTGGGGAGTGTGAGTGAGGGGGTGGGGACAGTCAGGGGGTTGGTCCTGGCATGGGGACATTCTGGGGCCACCGGTTACACTGGCCAGCTTCTTTCAACAGGGCAAAGAGGGGCCAACAATTGGCCAAAGCTCTGCCTGCTCCCCCACCCACCCACCCACACCCACATGCTCCGTTTGGCTGCAGAGAGTGTCATTCCCTCTCCTGCCAGAAGGCTTCCAAAGGCCCAGCCACGGGACAAAAAAAAAAGGGCAGTGACCTGTGAACTGCTTTGGGATGCGGTGGGGGGGAGGCGCTCTGGTCCAGCAGCTTTTCTTTCTGGGTGTGGTGCCTCCAGGGAAGGACAGCCACAAACGGGGAGGCTGTCCTGGCACCAGCAGGTATCAGTAGGAGAGAGACTCTCTCCCAGAACAGGGAACATGGGTTGAATTCCCCTGCCCACCCACCCCCTGCCTCCACCTGCCTCCTGGACAGTTTCAGCCATGGCTTCCAAGAGGTGGAGAAGGAAGAACGGACAGACAGCTGGATGGACAGACAGGAGGCCTTTGCTGTCCCGAAGGATCGAGCTTGGCGGTATAGGTCACATGCCATGAGAGCCAGGTCTTCCTGAAGGGCTGAAGACACCCGCACCTCCTCCTGGATCTTGCAGACTAGCTTGCTTGGTTCTACGGCTGGTCACGGGGAGGTAAACAGGGGCCTCATCCGGCACCTGTGAGCCTTCAAACAGGAGTGCCATGGCTGGAGGCCAAGAGGCGGTTCCAGCTTCTAGTAACCAATTGCACGGATTAGATTAATTGCCTCACCAGTTCTGGCTGCCGTGTGGTTTGACCCAAAGTCCGTTTCTGCAGGTGTTCATGGGAGACTGGGACCACGATTGCCACGGGGAAGGGAAGGGGTTGTCATTACTGATGGTGAATCTCATTGCGATCCAGCATAGTGTGCTGCACACCTGGTTGGTCACACTACGTGCCAGATGCAACTGAAGGCACCCACCCGCACCCCCCCACACGTACACATGGTCGGCATCTCTCTGGCTGGACTGTGCCTGCCCTGCCCTCCTCCCTTCCCCCAAAGCCAAGTCCTGGCCTTCCCGGGGCCACAACCCCATTTCCCTCTGGTGGCTGGTCTCCCTCCTGGATTTGGGGAGTGAACTCATCCTTCCATTTGGGCCATAGGCGGTGATGTGAAGAACCCCATAAGAACATTCAGAATGAAACCAAGGATTCCGCCCGCCCGCCCGCCCGCCCCCATGCCTACTTCTTTGGAAAGGACCGCAAGAAAACCTGGAGGGAGTGGGGGAAGAATCTTTTTCATTTACATATACCTGAGACTCAGGTCTTAGAAAAGTTAATTTTGGGGACTACAGCTCCCAGAATACCCAAACTGGAATTATCAGGCCTGGCTTGAGGATTATGGGAGCTGTGGTTTCCGAAAGGGACTTTCTCAAACTCTGGTTCAACTAGCCTGCATATACATGAATTAAAAAAAGATGAATCTTACATCCTTTTTTTGATTGGTTAACTTTCCTGATAGACTGGGGGGTGGGGGTGGAATGCTGTAGACTGGTAGAGGTAGTATATCTTGACTTCAGCAAAGCTTTTGACAAAGAGCCCAATGATATTCTGATTAAAAGCTAACTACATGGGGACTGAATAGAACGACTGTCAGGTAGATATACACAATTGGCTACAGAATCATACTCAGAGGGTGATGATTAATGGCCCCTTCTCCAACTGGGAGGAGGTAACAAGTGTGTTGCCCCAGGGCTCAGTTCTGCCCCCCCTTCTTTCAACTTTCTTACTAATGACTTGGATGAGGAGGTGCCAGGAATACTTACCAAGTTTTCAGATGACACAACATTGGGTGGAATAGTTCGTACAAAATTCAAAAAGATCTTGATAGGCTTTAGCACAGGGCTGAAAAGAACAAAACATCATTTAACAGGGATAAGTACAAAGTTCTGCACCTAGGGAAAAGAAATTCAGTGCACAATTACAAGTTGGGGCTACTTGTCTCAATTCTACAAGTGAGAAAGACCTTGAAATGGATGTAGATTACAAGCTGAATATGAGCCAACAGTGCAATATGCCTGCAAAAAAAGGCCAAACCTATTTTAGTATGCATTAACAGAAGTAGAGCCTCTGAATTTCATGAAGTATTGCGGTATTTATCCTCTATATGCCATATGTAAGGCCTCATCTTGGGTACGGTGTCCAGTTCTGGAGACCGCACTTTCAGAAGGATGCTGACAAAGTGGATACTTGGCCCAGTAATTCTACAGGCCAGAAGGATCCTGGAATGATTGTAAACCATAAACGCTCACAGATGCTTAAAAGGTAGCCCTACGGAGGAGGGGCAGGGACTGTTCTCGATCATCTCAGAGTGCAGAACATGTAATAACGGGCTGAAGTTACAGGAAGCCAGATTTTGGCTGAATGTCAGGGGGGAAACCTACCCTTTTCCCTGAAAATAAGACCTCCCCCAAAAATAAGCCCTAGCGGGATTTCTATGCATTTGTTAAATATAAGCCCTACCCTGATAATAAGACCTAGTGATGGATGTGGCTATGGTTGTGTGCAGGGTTGACATTCAAGCATGTTAATACTTTCCCCTAAAAATAAGCCCTAGTGTGTCTTCTTGAGAAAAAATAAATATAAGACAGGGTCTTATTTTCGGGGAAACACGGTAACTGTTGGAGCAGTACAACCAGGGAGCCAGTTGAGAGGTAGCAAATGATCCACTGTCAGAGGCACTCAAGAGAAGGTTGGGACAACCACTGGCCAACTCTGCTTTGATTTCAATCCCCGCCTTGAGCAGAGGGGGGGGGTTGGACTCAATAGCCTTATTGAGGGCCCCTTCCAACCCCATAGTTCTATGATATTAGCCTGGCTCCACCCCCACCCCCTTGAAGTCCAGCCATCCTCTCATTTCTCAGCCGGACAAAGAAGTTCCACGCTCATGTTCTTGAGAGGCTGGACCCTGAAGCTGGGACCTCAACGCCCCTGCCCGTCTCCATCGCTGGGCAACTCCAGCACACCAGAGAGCAGTTTTCCGGAGCAGGCATGCAGGGAGTGAGAGCCGTGGGGTCGGTCGGGCCCAAAGGGCCAGGAACGTCCTGCCAATCCCCAGGGCCAGGGTCATGCCCACATGCCCTTTGGGGTTCTTCTTGACAAGGCTGCCTGAGCTCAGAGGGACCCGGGCAGCTGACAGAGGGGCTGACTGAGCCAAACAGGGTGCTAGGAATTAGGAAGCGGACTTGGAACATTTTCCTTCAAAAGGGGCCGTCCTTCCAAGCTGCAGGGTCTGGGCAACCCACTTTGAGAGGCTCATCTCCCGAGGAGGAGCTGCCAGACACAAAAGCAAGCCAATCTGCATGCTGTGGAGCCAAGAAGCAGCCCAACTGGAATGAAAACCAAGGCAGGGGACTTCTCAAGGGAGCTTGGGAGGCTCCCTGCCCCTTCCGTTTTGACCCTTGGCTCACACCGAGGGGGTGTCTGGATGCCCCCCCTCCCGAACTGCTGGGGACCAATGGGTTCCCATGCACAGACACATATGTGCACCTGCCTCCCCTCCAAATGTTCTTATCTTATTGTCTGTGGTGGGGGAAGATAATGTGTTGCTGCATAATTAAACTATAAACGGCCCAGAGAGTGCTTTGAGCACTATGGGGTGGTATATAAGCAGCCCACTTTGCCTTGCTTTGCTTTGCTTTGCTTTTATCTAGCCTGCCTCCTGCCCTGACACATTTGGGATGAATCTGGGCACTTGAGCTCTGAGAGAAAGGGAGGCTTTACTCCCAAGGAGACCTCGTGCTCCCTTCTTCCCTGGTGGGTGACATCTGGGTCCCTTTCTTTCCTGGTCTAATCCCTGCATTCCATGAGGGGTTCATCCAGGGAGAGGCCAGGGAACCTGCTGGCAACCTCTCCCCTCCCGCTCCAACCCTCATCCACCAGTTGATCTTAAGGCCTTAGGAAGTCAGCCATTTCAGTGGCCTGGCTTGTTCCCATCACCCTTTCCGGCAGGGCAGTCTGATGTGATTTGGGGCTGCCCGCGGACTCAAGACAAGCCACTTCTGGCTTCCGGTGCTCAGCAGTCAGGATAGACCCTCTTGAATTGACCTGAATTCCCACACATCTGCAATGGGCCAAACTCAGAGTGAAGGAAAACCATCTAGTCCTGGGCCACTGGCCACTCCCTGCCTGGTCCCCTGGAAGTCAGTGAGGGCATTGCATGCTGGTCACAAAGGGATGCTGAGGATCTGGTGGCTGCCATGATGCATGCAGTGGTCCCACTGGCTTCCAGCTGGGGCTTATTTGTGCACTGCGTCCCCACTGCCCAGGTAGCCCTCCATCTTTACAACCTGTGGCAGGGAGTTCCACAGACTAGCCCTGTGTGATGGTGTGCAGTAGTGTTCTCTCTCAACTCCCCCAAATCTCCACCCTTCCACTTTCGAGGAAGGCAAGCCCTGCCTGCTTGCCTTCTGCCGTTTGGTCGGGAGCCCTTGGCACCCCTGGGCAGAGAAGCTGCAAGTATCCAAAGGCCAAAGGGTGCCACCTGGGCCCAAGAGAGACACCCTCCGTGTGCATGGGGCAGAGTTGTCTCTGGGGCTCCTCTGGCTCGGTTCCCGCGGAAGGTCTGTCCGGGCCTTCAGATGGGGCTTGACCCATGCCTAGGTAATGCATGGCTTGCAGGCGGGTGGGGGCTCCTCTGCTCAGCGTCAAAGGACACAGAGGAATACCTGGGCAACGACAGGCCACCTGGCCGTTCTGAAAGGCTCCTTGGGAGAGATCCCGGTGGCCTCGTTGACTGGAGAGACACGGCAGAGCCAGGCCAAGCCACGAGCAGGAAGGGAGGTGGCTTGAACCCCTTTCCTTGCCCTTTGGGGGCTCCTGCTCACTTCCGTACCAAGGCCTCCTCAGCTCTGTGATCTGAATAAATTGTGCAAATACAGACCTTTTTGTTTGCTATCATTTCGTTATAAATGTGGTACAGTTTGCACTGTAGTTTATGTCATGTTCCTGGTTTATGCAAGCCACGGAGATGGCATCACAAGAAGCTCCACCTTCCCCCTTTCTGGCACTTGCTCCATCCTCTCCTGCACCTGCACGCTTGGGCTGCAGCTAAGGACAAAAGCTGGCCAGCAGGAATTTTTTGCAGGACAGCCTGGCCCCTGCTCAGATGGTGCAGCTGGGAAGGCCTCCACCCCCCCAGCCCCCCCCCACAGCTCTAGGACTCGGAAGGGCCAGGATATGACCGTCTCTCTGGGTCCAGCCCATGGGCCAGTTGGGACAGACCTGCCCACTCCAAAGCCACATGTGGTCCAAAAGCAGCTTTCTGCCACCACACGTGTGTCCAACACTCTTCTCTCCCTCATGACTTGTGGCTGGAGGTGTGAACGAGCCCTTAACCACCACCACCCAGGGCACACGCGGTGCTTGAAGGCTCTGTCTCTCGTGGTGGATCCGTGATGCCTCATTTGCTCACGCATGGACTGCCCTGCCCTTGCAGTGCATCACCTGGCACATCATCAGTCAAAGCTGGAAAAGGTCTGCCAGGCAGGCAGGGCTTCCTCTCGGCTTTTCCAAGAAGGGCCAAAGAAAGAGCTCCCTCACGCTGCCTCCAGGCTCCACTCACCAGGTCAGGAAACAGGGCGTGCCTGGCAAAAGAGAAGTGCCTGCACCCAGCCCAGGCTCTGCTGCTTGGCTCCTCAAAGGGCCACCGCAGCAGCCAATGTCTGCCCAGGCAGAATGCAGATGGGCCCAGGGATGGGAGCCATGCCTTGCTGGGATGAGTCTCCCTTGATCGCCCAGCCAGCAAGGGCATTGCCACTGGCCGCTGCTTGCTGCCCGGCCCTCCAAGGGGGAAGGACCCCCCCCTCCCGGTTGGGCACTGGAGGCATCAGCACAGTTGTTCCATCCTCACGATCCGCCTTCACCTTCAAAAGGGGAAGTTCCAAGTGCCTTCTCCCCCCCCCCCTCTTCCGAGCTGCATCTCCCGTCTCTGCTGCAAGCTGCCCACTCTGGCGGGACTCCATTCACACTTCCCATGCTGTTCTTGGCAGAGCAGGCTGAAGCTCTAAACTGGGCTGGCTGTCAGCTGACCGACCGTGCAGCCGGCTGGAGACATATGGATCTTTGGCATGGCAGCCGACACCAGCCCAAGAAACGAAGAGGGAAAGTCAGGCAAGGTTAGAGCCAGGAGTGAAGCCTCCACGCCACCCAGTCTGGCTGCTCTCACAGGCACCAAGCAGCTGGCAGGGTGCAACACAGCCCATAAAAACACGGACGGGGAAAAACAGCGCTGCCCATCATTCTGGGAGGTGCAGGCCAGACCATCGTACTCTTGGCTGAAAACCAGGGACAGCAGCATCCCCCAGTTGAAGAAGGGGGCCCAGACCCTCTAGAAAGAGAAAGGGTTGCCTGTTCAGGCGGATCATCTCCTAACGTAGTCCCAGAGTTGTCTGGGGGAGAGCCTTCCACAGAGTGGTTAAACTGCAGTACTGCAGCCAAGTCTCTGCTCACAACCTGAATTCAGTCTTGACAGGCTCAGGTAGCCGCTAGCTTGAGGCTGGGTCAGCTTTCCATCCTTCCAAGAATGGTCAATTCAATACCCAGCTCTCTGGGGGTGGGGGCAACGTGTAGCCTCGTCCACACATGTAAGCAGCCCAGGGTGGTGTGAATGTACTAACAAGGTGGGGTAAACATTTAAACAAACAAACAAATGCATGCATGCATACATACCACCAAAACAGTGCTTTAAGAGACATAAAAGTGTTCACTGTAGAGTGCTCGGGAGTCCCCCCTCTCTGAAATCCACAGCTGTAGCTCCCCTGCCAGGCGGCCACCCAACCTGTGTTTCAAAACCAGCTGGTCCATGCCCCCCCCCAAAGAAGCCCATTGAAATGCTAACCCCCTGAAGGCAAGGAGCCAGTGAGGTAAGAGCCAAGGAGGGGAGTTGGGGTGTGTGCGCTCCCTCGATGCTGGAAAGCCAGGCTGGGGTGGTATGGAGAAGGACCCGCATTCTAATCTCACTGAGAGCCTTTGTACATGACCCCTAAACTCCACTGCAAATGGCTGCCAGCTCCGGAGCTTACAATTGTTTCCCCACCAGCTCCGGAGTTTGCAGAAAATTACGTGCGACCATGCCCACCTAAGTGCGTCCCAGCGCACTTTTCAGGTACCTGCTCTCAGAGGGTGAAAATCCCTGATGCGGATTTAAGGGGGTGAGTGCCGGGCTCTCCTCGCTTCTGTTTGTTGTTGTTTTTTTTGCCTCCCGCCCCTTTAAGAGAAGGAATCAGGACGACGACAGGGCTCCGGGCGGCTTCGGAGTTGAGCCTGCATTTTTTCCTCTCTTTTTTTCTCCCTCCCCTCACACAGACAGGAGCAAGGAAGTACGGAGGGGTGGGGACGTAGGAAGAGCAACAAACCCCCAAGATCTCTGGTCCGAATTTAAGTGGCCAGTGGATCTTAGGGGTTGTGTGAAAAGGCCCTAAGGGTGTTGCAGGTGGCTAAGAGTTGAGGTGCTGGTGGGTCTGTTATGTTCAGGAACCCTGCCGGGGAAAGAGGCGTGTTCTTGGCCTTTGGTACCAGCTGAGGTGAACACGGCCTGGTGGCTGTGCTCAAAGCCCGTTACTCCCTCCTTCAGCTTCCATGCTTGGTGGCGTGTGCAAGGATGACTCTCATGACCCCAAACCCCAAGAACAAGGGAGTCGACCACAAAGGCCATGGTGGCTCTAGTACGAGCTGCTGCATCCAAGGGGGTGAGAGGGAACATTGGAGCCTGCTCAGCAAAGGACTCCCCACCCCCACCCACGGAAAGGAAAGGCTGGTGCTCAGCATGGGGGGAGCCAACGGAGGGTGGACGGGACCTCTCCAAGCTTTCGTGAAAGGCAAGGCAAGAGCGAGGCTGCCGGCTCCTACACACACACACACACACACACACACACACACACACACACACACACACACACACACACACACACACACACACACACACACACACCAGGGAGCCTCCAGAATGGCAGAATGGCCTTCAATATTTCAGCAGCAGCCTTCGTCAGGAAGCACTTAAGGGAGGCAGGATGGTATGTATTCCACCCCCTGCACCGAGCTGGATATAGGGCAGCCCCCCAAACCAGGGACTCACCAGAGAGCCAGGCAGCACAGAAGGAGCTGGCAAGGAGAAGGCTTTGCTTTGAGCTCCTCCTTGCGGTGGACTCCAGCTGGCCTGGCACTGCCCTGGGATGCCCACCCATGCCCTCCTGGGGACCTCCACCCATCCGTCCTTCTTCCTCCAGGCTTTTGTACCCTTGCCATCTCTACAGCAGCACCAGGAGCCTTGCAATGGCAAACCCTTCTCCCTTAGGAGCAGGGTCGAGGCAAAGGGGCAAGCTGTTCCATGGCCGCCCTGCCAAGTGTCAACCTTCCTCTGATTTCTTGGCTGCCACCTCCTTTTGGATGGATGTTTGAACAAACATTTAGAAAAAACCCTAACAGTTTCATGTCTTCATTGGCAACATCAAAGTTGTGTGCCTGTAGCAGCCAGTGCTATACCCCATGGACAGAGTGTCAGATGGAGACCCAAGGGACCGAACTGCAAATCTCTTCTCAACAAGCCCTCTGATGTCCCATGTCACCCCCTGAGCAACATTAGGGCCACTGGCAGGTGGAAGGCAACCTGCTGGCACATAACAACAACAACCCTCCTTCTGTAGCCTTTGCTTTTGTCTTCATAGTCCACCATAAAGCTGCTTTTCCACTTTCTTCTTCCAAGAAGATAAATGGGAAACCTGTCCACTTCACCCTCTTCGGTCATAACCATCACCCCTTCTCCAGTGAATAGGTTGAGCAATAAGACAACCAGGTGATGAGGCGCACCTGCTCCTTTCAGAACGACCCAATATTTCTCAGGATCTGCCAAAGGCTTGGCTGGCATCTACACAGCCTAGGCTGATCTTCTCCTGAACATCTTTGGTGGGGTTCCAGGAGCTGCTCCATATCTGAAGGATACGGAACAGATCGTAGATCTCTTCTGCTTCTGCTTGGCTGGGCCAATCATTCAAAAACGCCTGCGTGCATTGTCTTGTTTCTTGTGCAAATTTCAGTTTTACACCCAAAGACTTGAGTTTTCTACCTCCCGTTAACATTTTGCTTTGAATGGGTTGCAGCTCTTTCTTTTCAAGATGCAATGCCCACCACCCCCATGCCTTGGGTTCAGGGAACAGAGGGTTCCCCAATAAGAGTGGGTAACATGAGTGTTAAGGCTTGGAGTACTCCCCAGTTTTCCCTTTTCTTTTTCTTTTTCTTTTTCCTTTGTTTTCTTTTCTATACTTTTTTTTTTTGCTCTCCCCAAACTCAGGAAACAGGGAAGAGGACACAACAGAAACCCTTCAATCTTTTGGGGAGACTGGGGTTTCATTTGCCTGGGTCAGATAAAGGCAGGGGTGGTGGTGGCAGCAGTTAGTTCCCCTCACTGGCTTTCCATAGAGGCGAATAAGCTGTGAGTGCTCTTTAAAAGAAGGCTTCACAGCTCCACAGTTAGAAGCAAAGCAGCCTTAAGGGATAAAGGACATTTGATGACTGCAGCACAAGGTTCCCTGCAGCTCTACAGATTGTACATTCGCTTGATTTGATTTGGTAATCAAGCAATAAATAACAAGTTTCATTTGCAAGTTGAATGCAAAAACCACCCACTTCATTTCTTTGAAGAAGTGTCTCTCTAAAGAAGGGGTGGGGAAGGTTCAGCCCTCCCGATGTTTTAGACCACAACTCCCACCGTCTTTTGCCAATAAGGTGGCACTCCCCCTAAATGACAGGGTCCGCAGCTTGGGGGTGCTCCTGGACCCCGGTCTAACTCTGGAAGCCCAGGTGGACTCGGTGGCCAGGGGTGCCTTTCTCCAGCTGTGGAAATTATATCAGCTACGCCCCTACCTGGATGAATGGAGCCTGATAACAGTTACGCATGCGCTGGTAACATCCCGTATTGATTACTGCAATGCGCTCTACATGGGGCTGCCTTTGAAGACGGTTCAGCGATTACAACTGGTTCAGAATCGTGCGGCGCGGCTAGTAAGTGGTGGAACCGCTAGGGATCACATCACACTGATTCTACGTAGCCTACATTGGTTACCAGTTGCTGCCCGAGCCCAATTCAAAGTGCTTGTTTTGACATATAAAGCCCTAAATGGCTTAGGACCTGGATACCTCCTTCCATATGAACCTACCCGGCGGTTAAGATCAAGCCAGGGGGCCCTCTTGAAAGAGCCATCCCTCAAGGAGGTAAGAGGGATGGCTTGCAGACACAGGGCCTTCTCGGCAGCTGCCCCCAAGCTATGGAATGCCCTCCCAAGTGAGATCCGCCTGGCACCAACACTGATGACATTTCGGCGCCAGGTAAAAACCTTCCTGTTCCAGAAGTTTTTTAATTGATACAATTTAGATTGTGGGTCTTCTGATGGCAATTTTAGTGTGATGTTTTAGTATAAGGTTTTTATTGTTGTTTTAATTATTTATTGTTGTTTGATGTTTTTAACTGTTTTAATTCCTGATTGTAAGCCGCCCAGAGACCTTTGGGTAGTGGGCGGCATATAAGTTGTAAAAATAAAATAAAATAAATAAATAAATAAATAAATAAGCTCAGAATTCTGGGAACTGCAGCCCAACACAAGTGGAGGGCTGAAGATTCCCCACCTCTGCTCCAAAGGTATAGTACTTTTCTCTCCTTCCTCTGGCATCCTGCATTGTTGACTCTCAGAGTGCTCTCCAGACAAGGGTGTGCAGGCTCAGATGTGTTTTGAGATTCCTCACATACAGGGAGTGATGAACACTGACTGTGGCTAGTCTCACATCCACCCAGGGGTTTTGGTCAGGGGGCACACAATATTTTATTTTATTTTTGAGTAATTTTTACCATGCCTTTCTCCTTGGAAAAGGACCCAAAATGTGCCTGGCGATTGCACTGGAGAATAGCTGTTACCACTGCGGAGTGTCTAATAATGGGATCCATTTGCTCATAAATTATGAAGACTCCAGAAGGAAAATAATAACAGGATGGATAAAATGCAGTTGAGGGAAACCAGGTGCTGTTCCCTGTAGGGGGGAATTTGCTCTTTCCAGCACACCCACAGTAGAAACGGAGGCTGTGGGGTGTTCTAGAGACAGGCCATTTAGCCTACAGGAAGTGGTGGGTGCCAATCTTGAGCCAATTCATGGGGGGGGGAGAGACAGAGAGAGAGAAGCAGGAAGAAAAAAGTCGCCCGGGGCTCCCAGGGATGAAGAGGCTTCCCAACGGTTTGCTGCACATCAAAAAAGGCACAGTGGCTGATCCTTGCGGTCAGGATTTTTGTGATGGCAAAAATGATGGGTTTTTATAGCAGTAGGAATATGCCTTGTTGTTGCACAACAGAAGGGCCCTAATTTTGGAGTTCGGATCACCAGATCCCAAACCACCCTCCTGGCATTAACTAGCACAGTAGTCAGACATGACTTGGAATTAAAAAGGTTTATTCTCAGCCTTCTATAGACTTCACCGAGGATTAGAAGTCAACAGGAGGAAGAAAAACCTCAAAAAAGTGAAAAGCGTAATGGATTCTCTCTTGACCTGCCGGGCTGAGGAAATGGCACCTCCTGCAGAGAAGCCACTGCAGAAGTGTCTGTGATCCTTTGCATCCCGATAAAACCAGCATTAAACTTAACTCAGAACAAAGAATAACAATAAAGCCTGGCCCTGGCGGAGAAGGGGAGCTCCTGGCTACCTCCATTCCTGCCTCGCTCTGCCTCCCACCAGGTCGCCAGAGAGAGAGGGGGGTTCCCAAAGCAGGGGGGGGGACTACTGAGCGGAGAGGCATCCCCCCCCCCAGCGCATGCATCGGCGGAGACGGCCAGGAGCCTCTCTCGGGCCGGGGCTCCGAAGGGAAGCCGAGAGGAGGAAGGAGCCCGGAGCTTTCAGGACCACGGAGAGGGCACCGCATCCCAAAGCAGGCGCCGCGGTCCCCGCCGGACGAGGGGCCGTCCCACCCAAGGCCAGGCGCCCTGGGTCCCCTCGCCCCCTGCCTTGCTGCCACCAGGGAAGGAAGGGGGCACCGTGTCCCCAAGGCACGGCTCCAACCCCCACCCCCACCCCCACCCCCCACGCCCACCCCGGCTCTGGTTCCCGCTGCTCACAGAGACATCAAGGTTTCCCCCCACTAAAAATCCAGGCACCCCCACTGTGTTCTCTCCCCACCCACCCCCACCCCCCACTCCCTTCCTGAGCAGACGGCCAAAGAGTGGTCTCCGTCGAGGCCGAGGGGCTGGAGCCAAGGGCGAGCGCAGCTGCACAGCCCCCCCCCTCCTGGCTTTCGTGGGGAGGCCCAGTCCAGCCCCTTCCTCCGTTCTCGGCCCCCCCACCCCCCACCCCCCACCCCTTCAGCCCACCCTTCGCTCCACCTTGGTCACAGAAGCCTGCTTGGATTGCTTCTGTGGTTGTGTCTCCTTTTTTAATTTTTATGTGAACCGCCCTGAGTTCTCCTGGGGAAGTAGGAGCGGTATATAAATTTGAAAATAAATAAATAAATAAATAAATAAATAAATAAATAAATAAATAAATAAATAAATAAATAACGCTCCCTGTGGTTTTCGGAACGGAGAGCCACCCGACTTGGGCAGGCGGCCCAATATTTACACACACACACACACACACACACACACACACACACACACACACACACACACACACACACACACACACACACACACACACACGTGTTTCCCCAGGCTGAAAACCAGCCACAGCCCTCGGTCTCTTTCCCATCCTGTTGGATTAGGGGCCGAGAGAGGGGGGGGGGCTGGTGACCATTTTTTACTCTTTGCAGCCCAGCTCCGCCTTGTGGCTTCTTGGAGCTTCCACGAGGAACTCCCAAGTGCCCCCCAACACACCATCCAAGCGGGCTGCAGCACCATCTACCGGACACTCATGGCCAGAGCAAGAAAAGCTATCTATTTGTATTTTTGAATATTCTTACCCCACCTCTCTCCTTGGAAAAGGATGCAAGGTGTCTTACAATAATGAGGGACAATATGCAGCCCAGAACATTTAACAAATATTCAAGTTAAGAACAGGGAATTAGAAGAGGCATCTTGGAACATTAAAAGGTAACAGTAGAGCTACAAAGAGCACACAGGAAGAAAAGAAAAATCCATTATGAGGGGTGAAAAGCAATATAAAAAAACACTGGTGTTCTTATGAAATCAGACAATGTAATCATGTAATCCATATAAAGTTACATAGTAGATAGTCCCTCATTCAGGGAAAGTTTGTCTGAAGAGGAAGGTCTTTGCCTGCTTCCGGAAAGACAGCAGAGACGGGGCCCAGCCTGGCCTCTAGTGGGAGGGAGTTCCAGAGTCTGGGAGTTTGGGGTTAGGGGGAGCACAGACCCTACAGGCTCTCCACCTGCATGGCCTGTGGCCTGGTTGCTCGGAGGGTTCAGAGATTGTGAGTGACTCTCACAACAGATTTGCCCAAACTCTGTTCATCACAGCTGAGATCACAATAGATGCTGTTGTTTTTGGAGGAGTTGTTGTGTTACCCTGTGCAAGCGTATGAGACAGAAAACAATGTGTTTTGGCATTCCTTTGTTTTCTTGTCTAATATGTGTGTTTTTAACCAGTTCAAGAATTGCTGCAGAAATGTTAGAGGGCACAGCGGCATCTCTCTCTCTCTCTAGCATTTTTATGGGGCTGCCATCCAACAAGGAGGGCCCTCGGAAGCCCTCACAGGCAGCTGGTCAGTCCTAGGCCATTTGGTCTGACAGAAAACCTCTCCACTGTAGCCTCTGCCAGGGTTGTCTCGGAAGGACAGCCCTGTGCCTGGTCAGCCAGCCGAATGCCAACTCTCACCCACCTCCACTGGCCCAATTTTGCTCACTGCAGATTTCATGGAAGGGCTCATTTAGTTTGTTCAGGATTGCATCAGCAAATGGTTTTTGTGAAAGTGGAACCCTAATCTTCCTTGCATGGGAAAATTCCTGTTCAAGTTGTAACAAAGTGATAGATTTTTGTAACTGTTATCCTCCTGTCCATGAAATGTTGCTGCTCTGATTTCCTCTTGAAAACATTTAATCCTTTCTGCCCTAACAAAAATCATGCATAATTTCTCTCTTTGTGGTAAACTTAAATAAATCTTCCCACTAATTTTTCCTGCAAGCAGCCTGGGGTCATTTCTGGTTATACCCTCCTACACAGCGAGGTTAAAAAAAGACCTTCTTGATTTTGTTTGTGTTGTTGTTTTAATTGCTGGAGGGCCAACTGAGCTGGCCAATTAATTCTGAGCGATAGACCTCCGGGTTACACCACTGCTTCTTCAGGAGGAGCAAAACTAATCCGAAACAAGTGGCTGACTCAGCTTCCAGGCCTGGGAACCCCGGAAGCACTGAGCCCACCTCTTGCTGGGTTTCGGCTTCTGTTTACTGGCCCTCACCCAGCCCATGACAGTCCAGTGCCCTCGACTCCAGAGACAACAAAGGCCCTTTGTACACGACCCCTAAACTCCGCCGCAAATGGCTCCCAGCTCCGGAGCTTAAAATTGTTTCCCCACCAGCTCCGGAGTTTACAGATAATTAAGTGCGACCACGCCCACCTAAGCGCGTCCCAGCGCACTTTTCAGGTACCTGCTCTCTGGAGGTGAAAATTCCTGATGCGGATATAACGTAGTGACTGCCTGGCTCTCCTTGCTTCTGTTTGTTCTTTTTTTGCCCCTCCCCGCCCCTTTAAGAGATCTGAATACAGTGCCGGGACGGCAGAACGGAGGTGAGCGGCATTCTTTTCTTCCTTTTTTTCTCCCTCCCCTCACGCAGCCAGCAGCCAGGAGTGCGGAGGGGGTGGGAACGCAGGAACAGCGACAAACCCCTAAGATCTCTGGTCCGAATTTAAGTGGCCAGCGGATCTTAGGGGTCGTGTGAAAAGGCCCAAAGGAGCAATTCAGTTGGGGGGAGGGGGGAGGCTCATCCATGTGCTGATGGTGGCCCATTCAAAAACCTCTGGAAACCGCACCGAAGGGAGGGGGTAGGATAAAACCTTGAGGTACCACATAGTGTAATAGCCCAGTGCCATGCTTTCTAATTTATTTATATTTATATATTTATCTATACATTTATATACTGCCCATCTTCCAAAGGAACGCCGGGTGGTTTCCAGCATTACAAAAAAGAGTAGTACAAAAATATATACAAAAAATAATAGTCACAAAATTAAACAAAACAACTAAAATCATAAACACCAGCAAGACAGTCTTATCCTAATAGTCCCAAGAGACGTTTTAAAACATTAAATTAATGGTTGCCAAATGCCTCTTTAAAGAACAAGGTCTTAAGAGCTCTCTTAGGCTGTTACTTCATGTCCATTTTGTCTCTCTAAGTGTTGCGCTTTGGAGCAGTACAAAAAAAAATTACTTCACGTCTGTCTTGCAACAGCTGAAATTTGTCTCGACCACACCCCTGGAATGGGTGCTAAGCAAGACAAATCTGTACCTTGCCCTGGGGTGAGGTATTTCCTTGTCCCGGTTTGTTCCTGGTTTCTGTTCTGAGACAAGACACCGTGAGGTAACAACTTTCACACAACAAGACATTCGTTTCTCAGAAAACTGTGTCCCAGGTACTAGGCTGCATGTTACATTCAAAGTGCCCAACCACCCGAGATGATCACCACCCCCTTGCCCTCCTCCATGAAGAACCAATAAAAGAAAACAAACTTCAAAGCCAGGCAAGAGGACACCAGACAGACAATTAATTAGCAAGCAAAAAGAATAAAGAACAAAGAAACCCTGAAGGCTATCACCTGGAGCATTCCAATGCAGCCACCTGGAGAAAGTGAAAGCTAGCCAGACGAGCTGCAGACTCCGTCCCTGCCTGCAAAGATTCTGACTTTTCAGAAGCAAATATCGAAAAAGAATTTTTAAGCCCCCCAAAAAAAAGGAAAAAGGAAGCTGGGCAAATTCAGTGTTTGTCACAGGACAAGACCGTGAGGTAACACTTGTCACGAGACAAGTTATCATGACCATGGGAACACTGAAACAGGGACAAAACCACGTGATCGTGACCAACACTGTCACGGTATAAAACTAGTCGCAGAACAAAGAAGGACGTGAAGTAACCACCTTAAAGGCAGGCAGGGATCTGTACATGCAAAGGCATGGGATTAATTGAGAAAACTCTCAGTTTTCTTGGTAAAGGGTTATGATTTTGGCCACCAGATTCACTGCGGCATATGGCTACTCCTAACCCTCACCTACAGACCAGGTCAGGCACAGAGCTAGAAAAAGGGTGCATAGATGCATGAGCAGGGGCATGGAACAGACCCCCACACTCCCATGTCTGAGGACACATCAGACTCCGCTCTTAAAAATCCCCCCCCCCAAGTCAGGGAACTAGAGATGGGCACAAATTAAAACAACAAATGGCAAAATTCATCAAAAATGGCTGATTTGTTAATTTATACTCATCGAAATTGATGCTGACAAATACAAATCAACATTTTATTTTATTGGTATTTTATTTATTTTGCTATATGTGATTCTACCAAGAGATCCCAAAATTGCAGGGCAGCCCCCCAACCCCCAACTCAGCTCTGAAACCCCTGCAGGTTTGGTGAAGGCAGTTGCTAAAGAACATTTTCCTGGTGGGTGTATAACTCAGATGTCTGAGGCCCAATCGTCACCAATCTTGGAGGGATTGTAGAGAAGAGTCGGGGTGGGGTGGGCTTCTCTGGTGTCTCTAGGTGCCTGGGAGAACCATCCGTGGGGGCTCCTTGTGAGTATATAACATCTGAAACCCCAAACTTCACCACACACTCAAGGGACCTGTAGAGGGGAATTTTTTTTCTGTCATTTTTTTGTCTCTCTAGTTGCCAGGGGTGGGGGCATTATATAGGGTTTTAAGAGCAAAAATGACACGATGAATCAATATGTCAAAAAATAAAATACATAGCAAATGCATTATTTGTGACTCACTGACCTTAACAAATCACAAATGGAAACAAATCCTTCTTGTTCTGATTCATGGCCATCTCTCCAGGGGAGAACTCAGATTACGCCGCAAGTGCTTGAGGGCCCCTGCTGTGATCCCAGCAATGCCCCCCTCGCCCCCCATGCAATGGGCTCCCCAACTCAAAAGAGGCGCCTCCCGCTCTGCCAAGAGAACTGCTCCAGCACGGGAGCCTCACACGCCTGCGCCTGCGCCCAATTTGCCTTACGGAGGAAGGGGCAGGAGTCCGAACCCCACCTCAGCCAGAGCACAGAGCTGGGCACAAAGATCACCACCACCACCACCACCACCACCACCCGGCCCCCAGCCTTGCCTGGGCCAGCCAATCCCACCTTTGGGTCTTGGACCGTGGGTGGGCTGCAGTTCCCAGAACCACGGGCCACTGGCCACGCCCGCAGGGGCTCCTTAGCCACCCACCTTAACCTGGGTGGGGCAAGAGCAGCAGTGCAGGTTCCGGCATGATCCACCTCCAGACCCAACACTGGATCTGCCCCATTGTGAATCTGAAGAAGCTACCGGGAGAGTTCCTTGGCACAGACCTCTGCTCCGGATATCCCACCTGGAGAGGCTTGTGTGACGGAGGGGGATGCACCCAGCCTTGGAAATGCACAAGCAGGCCCAAGGGCGCCCACCGCCGCTCGCTCTGGAGAAGCAACCAGGCCTCAGCCGACGGCTCAGGTGACACCCCCACACCCCCACCAGCAAGATGGGAAGAAGGCCTACCTTTCTAGACCTGCGGGGGCAGGGAAAGGGCCTCAAGCAGGTCACCTTGGCAGCGTCTTCTATCTAGTGTGAACGTTCCAGGTGCCACGGGCAACGTGGGCGTGGGTCTGGTGCCCTTTAAGACACTCCCTGATCTCCCCCACCCCCCCCCCCGACGGGCATAAGGGGAGCATGGCTCAAAACACAGGCTTCACAGAGACCACTTACTTTTAAAATACATTTTTATTTTTAAATATTAATACAGGACATTACAAAAAGAAGACATACAAAAAGAAAACTGCTATAAAACCACTCAGGGTCTCCCAGAAATGGAGGAAAAAAACCCTTGGCGCTGCCCCCTCCCCCCTCCCCTGCTTGTCGAGGGCGTCCTTTTGTTTTTTTGGACTTAAAAAAAGCGCACACACGTCGGAGGGAGGAGGGCAAAAAAAAAGGCATTGTCTTAACCATTCAAACTGGTTGATTATGTTCCAACACTGCATAACAGTTTTAATCTTCTCCAAATATACTAATAGATGGCACGTGGACAGTTTAGACTCTGTACAGCTATACAGGAAGCGGCTACGCCCTGTGCAGGCATCCGCGCTCTTCCCCTAGTACCACAGATAAAACCACGAATTTTAGCTTACTGTCAAACTCTAAAAACCAGCCAAAGCGAGGGCCACCTGACGGGGCCCGTGATTCTTGGCAAAGGGAATGAGACCAGAGAAAAATCCCAAACCAGCTTTCTCCGGTCCAATCAGAATAAATACTTCCGTTGTTTGTTTCTTAAAAACAACAAAAACAACAACACCCCAGAAAGTCAGGAGTCCTACAGAGGACAGTTTTGGCACCAGATTTTAAATAGGGTGGGGGTGGGGGTGGGAAGGAAGGAGGAAAGAATGTCCCTTTTAGGGAAAGTACTGTAAAGTTCCCTGAAGCCAGGCTCAGCCACGCCTCACAGCCTGGAGCTGCCCTGCTGCAGAGGAGGAGGAGGGAGGGCCACTCAGATGAGGGGACCAAGGGAAGCCAAGCCCCCCCCCACCCCCACCCCCAGTTCAAAAAGCATTCCCCTTGAAAAGCTGTCAGAAGAGCCGGCTTCCCCCAGGCAAAGCATCCATCCCTTGGGCAGGGGTGGCCCACTGCTTTCTGACCTCTCCAGAAGAAGCCTGGGTGGAGTCAGGGAGAGACCCACCACCGCCCACCGCCCGTCCAGCCAGGGCTTGCCGGTGCCGCCTCCTCCTCCTCCTCCGCAGCCTGGCTGCCGCCTCAGACCCCAAATGCCTAGCTCTCCAACAGCTTCCTGCCGGCTGCTCAAAGAAGCTGGGATCCACCAGAATGGCTAACTGGACCTGGAGAGGAGAAGGCCGGCTCTTAGGCAGACCCTATGGGCATAAACTGGGGAAGCATCCCTCTCATGGGGCCTTCCCAAAATGTCCTGAGTGCAGCTGGGCCCCTCCTCCCTCCCTCCCTCCGTCATGTTACTGTGGCAAAAACCAAGGCTGTGGCTTCCAGGAGCTGCGTCTCTGGCTCCACGGGGAGCCCAGGAAAGTCTCTGCTCGGAAGCCAAGGTGGGGCTGGAGCAGGGGCTGGTCGGAGCCACCTTCCTTCCTTGGAAGAGGGTGGTGGTGGTGGTGGAGGGGCCACAGCGGGCCAAGGCGCAGACGGCCCCCCGGCAGGAGTGCCTCTGGAGGCAAAGAAAGAGCACCCTAAGAAAAAGCAGAAGACGGGAAAGGAGAGGCACCCGGAGTCCTATGTACACAGGGGACGCACCTGTCGCGCTCCACGGCGTAGCCTCCGCCTGGAGCTTACCAGCCAGGCTCTACAAAGCAGAAGCCCTCCACGGGGAGGAGAGGGCGCATACGCGCTCAAGGCTCACACAAAGCTCCCCCCCCCCGTGCTCCAAAGGTGGCACCCCCTGCCGCGCGCGAGGTGAGCAACCAGGGGCAGAAAGTCAGGGAGAACACTGAAAAAGCCAGGCCAGAGCGACTCGTGGAAAAGGAGGGTGGGGTTTGCAGCAGGAGGCCCGGCTGAGAGCCCCGTGCCTTGCGCAGGCCCAGGCCCCGCGGCACATGTGCGTGCGTGTCAACTATTGCTGCCCGGAGGTCGGGCGGGTGGGCAGGCGGCCAGGCCAAGGTTCTAGGAGCAGGGGAGGTGCTGCTTGAGGATCTGCCGGGTCTGAGGAGCTATTCTCTCCGGGAAGCGGACTTTAAACTCGACGATCAAGTCGCCCCGCTGGGTGGGGACCTTGGGGAAAGGCAGCCCTTCGCCACGGAGTCTCTTCACAGTGCCGGGCTTGATGATGTCGTTGCAGGGCAAGGGGATGACGCGCCCGTCGATGGTGGGAATGTTGACGGTGCAGCCGCACAAGGCCTGCGAGAGACAAAAAGGAAAGGGGGGGAGGGGCATTAGGCCACCACCAGAGGCTGGAAGCCCAGGAAGAACCTCTTCCCCAGCTGCCTGGTGCCGATCTGTAGAAGGCACGCACCGCAGTGGGCGGCTTAGCTTTCCCAAATTCTGTAGCTCAGATGTGGTCTGAGTTGACTGGCAGGAAACAAAACAAAACAAAACAAAACAAACATCCAGTCCAAACTGTCTGACTGTCTGCAGACCCTGTGCCTTTGCAAGAACTGACTTTTAAAAGATACAAAAATGGACCGTACCCTCACAAAGGATTCACGGCCCCTGGGGATGTCTGGGTTATGTTACTGCTCTGTTCCAACACCCTGAGGGAAGTGGCTTCTTTCGGTGCCTTTCTCTTCTCTGAGGCCACCACTACCCTAACCCAAAGAGAATATCCTCAACCCCTAGGGAGGTGGGAGGCAGGCAGGCGAGGGGAGGGGCACAGGAGAGGCCCAGCACTGGGAGAACATGGTCTGTCTGTCTGTCTGTCTATCTATCTATCTATCTATCTATCTATCTATCTATCTATCTATCTATCTATCTATCTATCCATCCATCCATCCATCCATCCATCCATCCATCCATCCATCCATCCATCCATCCATCCATGTATGTGCAGGGCATGAAAGGAGGTGGAGAGGCTGAAATGGATCTTCCTTCTATGCCCTGAGGCCAAGCTAACAAAGGCCTTATTACATGGAGATGATAGCCTAGAATTCAGGCCCTCCTCTGACTCCGCCAATGCCAGGATCGACTCACAAGAAGACGGGCCTGCCTCTCCTCTTGGCTCAGCACCAGGAACTCCAACTGCCTCTTGCCATTCTGAGACCACCACCACCACCCCCGCCAAACCCTCTTTATTTACTATCTCCCTGGTAGGCATAATCTTGACACACACACACACACAGAGGGAGAGAGACCGTGTTGCCACTTTGCCTTCCCTTTTTCCCAACCTCAGTCCCCCTACATGGTTCCTTTCCTCCCCACAGAGGGAGGAAAACACTCCAGAGTCCTGGTCAGGTCTGGGCGACCTTTTTTGAAGCACCCCGAGGCCTCCCTAGTTCTCGTGCCACGCTGGATTCTGGGGTTCTGCGAGATCACTTTGCATGTTTTCTCTGTTTTCTTCAGCCAGAGAGGGGTTGCTTTCAGGAAAAGGGCTAGTCCTACCAGCACCTTCCACTTCCTGTGACCCCCACACACACACACCATATCAGGACATGAGGGAAGGGGAGCCCAAAGGCCTCTGAAAACTTTGAGGACTTCCAACTCCTCGGTGGGGAACAGGTCCCTCCTCGCCACAAAAAGGAAGCGGAAGGAGCGCCCTCTGAGCACAACACATGGTGGGGCTGTGGGGTGCCCCACTGTCAAAAAAAAAAGGGGGGGAGCCAAGCTACTCATCTTCACCCCCACCCTTGGCAGGGCCCCCACCTCCTCCCTGGAGAAGAGCCCTGCCAGGCTGGCACAGGCCCTCCGCCGAGAGGAGCCCACCCCCTCCCCAGCCGGTCCCGCCTGGAAGACGCCCGTACCTCTTTAAGGCTGATCATGGCCACGTAGATGATGTTTGTCCCGTCCCGCCTGAAGTGAGCGTGGGGCTTGTCCTTCAGGATGAAGACGATGTCGGCGGGGATGTTGTCCGGGGTGGCATCTCCTTCCTTCGGGAAGGTGATCTTGGTCCCCTCTTTCCACCCTCGCTTGATGACAATGTTCAGGATCTTATCCTCCGTCCGCATCGTCCTGCCGTCCGGGTTCAGCCGCCGGCGCGTGATCTTCATGCGCTTGGTGGCGCCGTGGTAGATCTCCTCCAGCGAGACCTTGAGGTCATGGACCACTGGCGGGTCCTGCACCTTCCGGCGCATGTGGATGGGCTCCGGGTGCCGCCGGTGGACGCCGTTAATCCCGTGGAAGCCAAACCGGCCGAAGGCACCAAACGGGTCGTCGCCGTCATCGTCCACGTCCATCTCCTCGTGGTCAAACCCATTGAAGATCCGCGAACGGCCGCTGGTGAAAAAGATGTCAAAGGGGTTGGTGCCCCCAAAGAACGAAGCAAAGGTGGCATGGGGGTCCCCGTGGAAAGTGTAGTGGAAGGTGTTCCCAGGGGCACCAGAGGAACCGCCTCCCGTTTTCAGCCCTGGGGGAAAAACAAATAGAAAGAGCGTTGAGACACACACACACACACACACACACACACACAGGAGTCACTGCCACAAAAGCCAAGAGAGATTCCACAGGCTGCTCTAAAAGCAGGAGAGAAAGCTACTTTGAAAAGAATTTCATTTAAACAGGTTCTTTGTTCCTCTGGCAAGGTCCTGTAAAAAGAGAAGCAGGAGGGAACCAATACAAACAATTTGCAAATAGAAAAAAAGAGAGGTTTATTGAGGAGGAATAAGGGCAACAGAGCCTTACAAGACGAGAGGAGCCAAAATTAAATAAGGCTTCACAAAGAGAAAACATCCCTATATTTTATAAGGTCCTCCCCCCCCCCCACGACCACCGCAGGAGGAAGGACAGGGTCTGGAGTTTCCACAACAATGAGCAACAGCTACACTCTGACCCTTACGGCTACTTGAAGGTCCTAAGTTGTTACATGTTGGCCTCTGTGGTGTCAGGATCCTGACCTTGAGATGGTCCTGGACAATTAAAACTTTTAGAGAAGACAAAAGCTTGTTGTGATAAGCGGCTTGTTTAGGGCTCTTATCTTAGAGAAGCCATTGTTTCCTCTGCAAGCCTCGAGTCCTGCATCAAGATCCCCCTCATATTTTCCAAGGTTGCCCACTTATCTGAACTGGCAGCTGGCTCTCAGTTTACCCGTAGTTCCTGAAGCCTTCAGCCTCTAAGGAGGTTTTTAAATCATGGAGACGCTGGTGCTGTGTTCTCATAGTTAAGAGGGAAGCATGCCATTGGAAATACGGGCAGGGGATAACAATCTACTGGATATTTGTTATTTTAAAGCTGTGCCAACCTGCAGTCTCTGCAGTAACATAAGGGCACATCACCCAGGAAGCATAACCCAGAACCCTCTGGTGGTGGTGGCGGTGGCTGCTGCTGCTGCTGGTCAAACAGAGGCCCAGAAGGAAAGAGAGCTTGAGGCCATCAAGGAGCCCCTCCAGAGGCTGCCAGGCTAGCTATTTTGGGGCCCTCTTCCGCAGAGCCAGCCGGCAGCTGTGAGGCTTTTAATAGCAAAAGGCCGGGGGGGGCAGGCTCTAGGGCTGCCCCTCTGCACACATCCCCTCCGCCAGGGCAGAGTTCTTTCGTTGCAACTGCCAAACATGTGGTCAAGGCAGCCCGGGTGGGCAGGGGAGGGGCACTCAGCGGCTGGAGCTCTTCCCCCTCCACACACACACACACATAATATCTCCAAGCTTCGCCAGTTAATGAGACACGTGAACAAAATATTTTTCTCCCCTGCTCCATTGGATCCTTCTACCCCCATCGCCCTCTCTGGAAATCCACCCCACCCTCCCAAAGCTCCAAAGTATTGCTGCGGGTCTTTTGGGCGGTGGTTGTTTTCCCTGAGAACCTCCCAGGGACCCGGAGGGCCGCTTTCAGTAGAAAGTGCCGGTCCTTCTGTATCGCTACTCTGAACTCTGCTGGAGGCAGGTGGCCCCCGTTGCAGGGGAGCAGAGCACCACCTGGCCGAAAGCACACACCCCCCCCGCCAACCAGAGGAGGAAGCCAGAGGCTCGCCCGCCCTATGCCCGCCCTATGGCTTCCATGTGTCCCTAAAGAGGAAGACGCACACACACCCGTTCCCCTGAGCTGCAACTTCCCACACCACACACTTTTTAAAGACACCTTTCTAGGCCTTAAGAGTGCAGGGAAGAGTAGGGAGGTTGGAGGTGGTAAGTCAGGGGTGTCCAAATTTTTTACAAGAAGGGCCAGATCCGGTGAGGTGAAAATGTGTAGGGGCCAACCATTCTGCCTGAAAAGGGGGGGGGGTGGGCCCGGTTTTGAGGCACTCAAGGTCCCAACGGCTGTTGCACGGCCCAGGAATCAGCCCGCGTGCACCCAAGACGCACTGTTGCTCGCATATGCTGCCCTCCCTTGTAAGGAGGTGGGGAGGACATTGCAGCAACGGAGCCGGGGGTGGGAAGGCAGGGCAGGTGGCTGCGGCGGGGGACGGACAGACGGAGGCTGGGAGGGTAGGCAAACCATAAAACTGCAAACTGATGTCTCCAGCCAGCATGGGGAGGGGCCGACCGGCTGGACGGGATGAGTGAGAGGTTGAGCCGAGAGGGAGAAGAGGATGCGGGCTACTCAAAATATTAAAATGGGCCACATTTGGCCCCCGGGCCAGAATTTGGGCATGCCTGTTTAAGTGTTCCTTGTATCATCCAACACAAGAGAGGTTTTGAAAGGGCCAGAGGGAAGCTTCCCACAAACCTCCTGCAGGCCAGGAATCTGTCTCCCATGCCCACCAGCCGCTGCTTGGGGAGGAAACTTTTTAACTATGACTCTGAGAATGCCACTGGCTATGCTTGCTAAGAGTTTCCAAGAGCTGCAGTCTAAAAATACACACAGCTCTTCCGAGACCTGATGCCTGCACACAGACCAGCCTTCACAGGCCACCGGTAGCCACGGCCAGCTGCTGCGACCACGCCAGATTATTTTAAAACTGGCACTGGGGGGACCCAAGCAGCAGACACCCTCTCGCCCGAACTCCAAAATTCAAAGGAAGTGCGTTTCCCCGGGGGGGGGGGGAGCCAGCCCAGGGGCGATTCATCCCAGAGCTTTGGCTTAGCCACGAACCCTGGAGTGACACGGCACTCCTGAACACGCCACTGCTATTCACGGCTCCCTTCCTCCCCCACCCCTTGCAAAAAAAGGGGGGAGGGGAGGGCCTGCAGAACTTGCCGTGCTCTCTGCCAAACAGCTCGGGATAGCTTATGAAACAAGGAGCGATGACTAAAATTGGGAAAGGCTCTGAAACGCAAACACACCACCGAGGGCAGCATGTACTGAAAAGGAAGCACAGGCGGAGGAGAGAGAACGCCTGCCTTCCCCTCCACCCCACCATGCCCTGCCAAGGCTGGGCTCCCCCATGGAAGAGGCTCTAGCTACCCACAGGAAAGGGGGGACACGAGGAGGCAAACAAAAGTGCCCCCTCCCCCCTTGGCACAAACGAGAGCTAAGAGGACCGGGAGCCACCCGCCAAGCCAATGGCTGCTCCTTCCAGGTGGCCACCTGGACAAAGGCTGAGACCGGGCTGGCCAGCATCCCACCCCCCCACCCCCACCCCCCACCCCGCGGGGCAGCCTCACCTTCTTCTCCGTACTGGTCGTAGACGGCCCGTTTCTTGGGGTCGCTCAGGACATCGTAGGCCTCGGCAATCTCCTTGAACTTCTCCTCGGCATTGGGATCCTTGTTCTTATCCGGGTGGTACTTCAGGGCCATTTTCCGGTAGGCCTTCTTGATCTCATCTTCGTTGGCTCCCGACTGGATTCCCAGGGCCTTGTAATAATCCTTCCCCATGGCGGAGACCACGGTCCCAGCGGCCGACTCTTTATTCCTGGAAGGGAGAAAGGGGAAGAGGGGAGGGGGGGGACAGAGGGAGAGGTCAGAAGACGCGAAAGCTGCCCTCCAAGAGCTCAAGAAAGAAAGAAAAAGGCTCGAAACCAAAGAGGGGCACCGGTCCGTTCCCACTCGGGGCCAGAATGAGCTGCCAAAGGGCAAATGCAGGGCATTCGGCTGTCCAGGGCAAGGCCCCTGCCAAGCTGCCCCAAAAAGGAAAGCAAACCCTGCTCTGTCCTCTGCATGGCTGAAGGCAAGGGGGTGTTAAGAAGGTTCACTCACCCTTTCCCTGCAAGATTAGCAAGGCCCAATGGCCCCGCCGGAGAGAGAAAGAGAGAAGGCTATGTTGTTATTTGGAGACCCCACCCCCCACCCCCCACCCCCACGTGACGCTGCTGTAACCGGAGAGGCAGCCTGTCCTCCCTGCCCGTCCGTCTGTCCACGGGCGAGGAAGGAGCCTTGGAAGAGGGAGCTGTCCGTCCCTGGGCAGGCTGGAGCAAAAGGGGCTGCGCAGCTTTGCATTTAGCCCAAGACTCAACCTAGACGACCAGAAGGGAGGGTGGGAGGGAGGGGAGGGGCGGCCGTCCCTCTCAGCCGCCTCGCCTCGGGCACCCCTTCCTTCCCTGGGCAGGGAAGAAGCAGGCAGGCAGGCTTGGCACAACCATCCCTCCCCCCTTCATGTTGTAGGGCAAAAACCGAGAGAGGTTAATTAGCAAGGGAGAGGCTCCCTCCCTCCCCCAGAATAATCTCAGCTCTGCTTTCCCCTGCATGCTTTCGCAGATTGCCTTAAAAGCACTTTTTGAACAATACAGCACTGGGAGTTCACGCGGGGACGCGTTCCCATCGTGTACCAGCGGAAAGACGGCAGAGGATGGAGCTGTGAGACGGAGACATCTTGCCTTGCCATGGGGGGGGGGGAGGCTATTTTTAAAGCACTTGCTCGCTGGCTCGCTCGTTGGCCCAGCTGAAAGGAGTAGTTGGCAGAGCCCAGGAAAAGGCAGACACACACAGCGGAAACACTGGAAGTGCCCTCTGACCACAGACCGAGGGATATGGGGTGGGTTTCCCCCCCGGGGAGTTGGGGGGGGGAGGGTGAGTGGAATCCCTAGCAATCAGGCAGATGATTCTCACACACACCCTCCTTCGGGAGGCTGACCCACCTCCATGACTGATCCCTCCACTGGGACCCAAAAATAGAACGTGCACAACACCCAGTGCCCTGGCTTTCCGGGGCTATAGGGCACGAGGCAGGCCAAGCGGGCATCAACAGTCTGGAAAGGGGGGCAGCCCCAAGGCCTGTAGCCCGGCTCCCTTGACCTCTGGCGGCCACCCAGGCTCCTGTTCCAGTCCAGGTTTTGTGACATCCCCCCCGGCCCAATTCGCAGAACCTCTTCTTGGCCCTCCAACATCCTTCCAGGAAGCTCCGGCCACCTGTCCTGCACGCCCTTGTTCACAGGCCAGGCAGGGAGAGACTGGGCAAAGGCCGCTTGACCCCAGGACAGGTCCAAGGGGCAGGCCCATCCCACCACCACCACGAGGCCAAGCCCCAAGCCAGGACAATAGTGACTTCCATGGATTGCTACGCCCACGATTCTAGCCAAGGTAATAATAACCCAACCAAGGTTTGGTGGAAATCAATCAATTTGCCCTCAACTCAGCGAGGGGGGCGGAGGAGAGGTGGTGGTGGTGGTGAGGGGGACACACCTTTATCTTTGCATGGACCACAGAGGCCAGACCACCAGCTGTGGCTTAAGGAGGGAAAGGGTGTGCAACAAGGGTTTTGAAGTCCTACACACACGGGGGGGGGGGTTGTGAGGCTGGGCTTGAGGCAAGATGTTCCGGGCCCGGAGTGAGAGCAGCGCCGGGGCCCCTCCCTTCATAAGAACCACAGGGGAGGGGGGCTGCCTTTGGCTAAAATGGACCCTTTTCTCCCCTAACTGGCCCTTCGGGGTCCCAGCCAGGGTTTTCTCCCAGCCCTCCATCTTGGGAGGCCCCTCTTATTTCCTGGCAGCCACTTCCCAACCGGGGACAAGGAGGAGCCACCATGGGCCCCCGCTGGACTTTGGAAAACAGGGGCGGTCAAGATCAGCTGGGGATGAAGGCAGACGCCCACGCAGACCCCCCCCACACACAGCCCCGCCCTCTGCAAAGGGCAGCAGGTGGAGGGGGCTGAGCCTGATTCCTACCTCCCACACACGCACGCACGCACACCACCCGGCACCACTCCAACACGGAGGACACAGGAAAATCGTCACAACCGTCTCTGCACCCCCACCCCCGCCACCCCCGCCGTGCCTGGCAGGTGCCGTCACACACACAGCCCACTCCTTGTGCGCACGAGAGGGAATGCGCTGGCACAGAAGAAGCCGTTCCCTACGCTAATTAGTGAGATCAGTCGCTGGAAATAAGCCCCTGGCAGGAGGGGGGGCGCAGGAACTGGCGGCAGCAGCATCAGCAGCGCTGGCTAGGCATCACGGCCCTCCCCCAGGCCCCCACCCCAAGCCCAGCAGCACAGGGGGAGTTCTGCCGTGAGGCAGGCAAGCGGGGAGGGAGGCAACCAACCCCAAAGCCCCAGAGCGCGAAGGACATGGAGTCAGGAGGGGGGGTGGGAAGAGAAGCCCCTTCCCCAGACCCCATGGCTGCCTTGGGCCGCCAAGACAGACATGAGCCCCTCTGGCATTCCACAGGGGGAGGGGGGCAGCAGATGCCCTGCTTCGAAGGCGGGGGCATGTGGGGTGAGACAAGGCCCTCCCCGCCTGTGCCAGCATCTTCCCAAGGGGCTCTGGAGGTGCCTGCCAATCAGCAGGGGGCTGAAGACCTGGGAGTTGCCCTCAGCATCACCTCAAAGAGCCCGGGGTGTGATGGGCAGCAGAGGAAGGAAGAAGGGGCCACCCACAACTGAAGGAAGAGGGCAGGGGGCAGAGGGGAGGGGGCTTCCGTGCCATTGTTCTGAAAGGCAAGCATCCTGGAGGGAGGGGAGCACGGCCAAGAGACTTAATTGTCTTTGGGAAGCCCCCACCCCACCCTCCTTGCACCAGGCAGAGGAGAAGAGCAGAGGGAAGGAGCAGTCAGTGCCGCTGCTGCTGCTGCCGCTCGGGCACCAGAAGGGCAGGGAGATTCTCTCTCCCCCCCCGCCCGCCCGCCCGCCCGCGCACTCCCGTGTGGGGGGGCTGCCTGACGTCACCCTGCAGGGAAGGCTGCCAGCCCTGGTAGGTCACCCTGCGGGTTTACCATCCCCTCCGAAAAGCACCCCACACAGGCTTTTTGGTAAAACACGACTCGGTCCCTGCCTCCTCCCCGCCACCCACCGGGAGCCAGTTGTGCTGCGGCACACACACACACACACACACACACACACCCCACGGTGCTTCTGAGGAACCTCTCTGCCATCGAATCACCAGGCAGGTGGGAAGTGTGTGTGTGTGGGGGGGGTCCTCTCACCAATTCACCGCTTCCCTCCCTCCCTCCCTCCCCCCCCATTCACCTACAAAAGCTACAGATACCCCCCCCACACACACACACAGACACAGACAGTGCCCTTGAAAGGCTCAGCCCCTCCCTGGGCAAGAGCCCACCTGGGAAGGAGCAACAGCATCATCCCTGCTGGAAGCCCCTGAACCAGGAGAGCGGGGGGGGGGCGTGGGACGGGGTTCAGCACTCCATCCCCCCCCCCAGGAGCCCTGTGGGAGGGGGGGCTTTGCCCTCTCTGAAGAAGAGGATCAGGACATGCCCCCCTTCCCACCCACCCCCTGCTGCACAACCCAGCCCTCTGGAACCTGCTTCTGAGCTGCCCCCCCAAAAAAAAAAAAGCATCCGGGGGCTGGGTCAGTAGGCCAGGCAAGTAAAGGGGTCACCGGCACGGGGGCGGGTGTGTGTATGTATGGGGGGGGGCTGTTCTCTCCCACCAACCCTCTTTCCCCCCCCTCCCCGGGCACGGAGGCTGAGCCCCCCCCCTCCCACCCCCACCCCCACCCCCATGGCCGGCTCAGGGAGGGGGGGTGGGAGACACTCACCGGAGCCGGAGGAAGACGTTGGCGGCCCAGGCGCCCATTCTGGGCGGCTCCAGCTTGAAGCGGAACATGGCCGAGACGGCCGCCGCCGCCGGGGGCTTCTTGCCGGGCGCCAGGGTGGCCGAAGGGGCCCCCGCATGGGCCGGAGGAGGAGGAGGAGGAGGAGGAGGAGCCCCGCCCCCGCCCCCCACCAGGGTGGCCGTCGATCCAAGTGGGGGGGGGAGCCCCCTTCTCCGCCCGGCAGCTCAGAGGGCAGCCGCTTCCCCGCTGCCTTTCCCGGGCGGGCGTCCTCCCTGCATCCTCCTCCTTCCTCCTCCTCCTCCTCCTCCCCCCCCCGACGCCGCCCGACCCCCTCCCCGCCGCGGGAAATGCTCAATGAAATCACGGGCAGCCGCGATCCTGCTTCTCATTGGCGGCCTCCTGCCTGGCGCTCAGCCCTGCATGGGTCTCCCCCCCCACACCCCGAGTCCCCGAGGCCCAGTTACGCCGCTTGGGGGGGGTGGGCGGGGGGCGCGCGCGGAGGGAGGGGGGCGTCTCTGCCCTTCCGCTGATCCCCAACACAACGGGCGGGGGGGCGGAGGGGAGATGCCGGGGAAGGGCCACCCCCCCATCAGCCCCCCACTGACACATACACATACACACCTGGGGGGGGGCATCCTCCCCGTGGAAGGAGGAGGAGGAGGAGGAGGAAGGGTCGCCCGGCGGATTCCGCATGGGACTGGCCAAACCAGCGGGGGGGGGCAGGGGAGGGGAGGGGTGGACCGGTGGGATGCCAGCCACCCTGCCGTGCCTGCCCGGACTCGGGAGGGGACCGTCCTGCCCCACTCCTGTCCTCCAACGGGGAGGGGGGAGGGGGGCCACCAGGAGAGTGGACTCCCCCGACACACACACACACACACACACACCGGCGCCCTGGCTGTAGCTGCCGGGACCCCGGAGCGCTCCCCCCCCATCCTTCGATGACCTCCTGCTGGCACCACTGGGTCCGAGGGTCCCGGGTTAGGGGGAGGGGAAGGGAGGGGGATCCCAGGTCCGGGAGGAGTCAAACCGACCCCCCCCCGTTTCTCCAAAGTCCAGGCAGGTAGCTGCGCCCGATCCTGAGCAGGGGATACGGCAGTTGCCCCCCCCCCCCCCCGCCGCCGCCGATACCCCCTCTATCCCCTCGCCTCCTTCCCTCCGTCCGGCCCGGAGAAGCGACGACGAGCGGCCCGGGTCCAGGCAGCAGCCGAGCCGAGCCGACCCTCGGGGCTCCTCCGGCGGGACCTCCGGGCGGGACGGGACGGGACGGGACGGGACCCGGGTGGTGTGGGGGGGGGGCATCTGCGGCGCCTACCTCTCCACGCGGCTCCAGAAGAGCAGGATCGCCGGCATGGCAGGCGGCGTCGAAGGGCGAGCGGGGCAGGCGAGCGGGGCAGGCAGGCAGGCGGGCGAGCGGGGAGGCGGGAAGGGGCCACCACCACCCCAAGTCCGGCGACCCAAAAGGGAGCCGCAACTCCTCGGCTCGGGCGCACCGCCGAAGAGGAGAGACCGCCGGAGAGAGAGAGACGAGACGAGACGAGACGAGACGTCGTCGAGGGGCTTCTGCCTGCCGGCTCCTCCCGGCGCCGTGAATCAACCCCAGCGGCGGCGGCGACCATGGCCAGCCCCCCGCCAGCCCACGCGCTCCTCCCCATCCCCTCCCCACCCCCCGCCAGCCAGGCAGGCAGGCAGGCAGCACCGACAGCCCCCCCCCCCCCACCCCACCCCACCCGTCGGCGCGCCTGCTCTCCTCCCCCCCCGTCCGCCGCCAATCAGGAGGGAAGGAGCGCGCCGGGGGGGGGAGACAGAGAACCACCATTTCCCCCACCCACCAACCCCCCAGCATCCCCGGGAGACTTTTATTCCCCCCCCGGACCCAGACCCTCCTCGGCCGCCCTCCCCACCCCCCACCCCATATGCCCCACAGGGCGGAGGTGCCCGGCGGTGTCCGGGAAGAAGGAGAGCCCCGGCCTGGGGGGGGGGCGGCGACAGAGGGAGGAGGAGGAGGAGGTCCCTCCCTTCCCCCCCCCGGTCCCAGCACCGAGAGGGGGGAGGGGGGCGCCGGGCTGGGGGACCCCCGCCCTCTTCCCCCCACACACACACACACACACACACACACGAGACTGTCTCCGGAGGCGCGCCACTCACCGGCGGCCCCGCGTTCTCTCCCGCTGCCTCCGCGGGACCGTCACGTCTCGGCTGCTGGGGGGGGTGGGGGACAACAGGGGAGGCCAAGGGCCCGCCTCCCCCCCCAGCAACGTCCCCGCCAGCCCCGCCCCTGCTGCGCCGCCACGGGTCCCCGGAGCCGTCCATCTCGCCCAAGCCCTCCTCCCGTTGGCCCCGAGAGAGAGAGAGTGGGCGGGCCGCAAACGGGCCCCGCCCCACCCGCCGCCCCTGGTACCCTCGAGCCCCGCCTCCTGCCGCCCAACAAACACCTCCCCGCCCCGCCCCGCCCCGCCCCGCCCCGCCCCGCCCCCTGGAATGGCCCCTCCTCCTCCTCCTCCTCCTCCTCCGGCCATTCATACCCATTCTCGGCAGGCATTGGTTTCCAGGAGACGGCGAGGGGCCCGCCTCTCCAGGCTCCGCCCCTGTAGCCCTCTGATTGGTCGCGCGGGCCACGAGGCCTTCCAAAGGCAAACCCGCGGGAACCGTCCGGCAGCCCCGATGGCGTCACAAGGAAGGGGGGAGCGCTCCAAGCGGGGCGGTGGGAGGAGGGGGGGGTCGGCCTGGTGGGCGGGGCCTAGTCCACGTGGCCGCCTGGTGGGCGGGGAGGGGCGGGGCTCTGCCTGGGGAAGCCGCGCCCCCTGCTCCACGTGGCCGGCTCGATCTCCCACCCCCCCCACTCCCGGACTTTCCCGGCAAGACCGCCCGGGCGGGGCGCGCGCCTGACTCGAGGGCTGCCCCCCCCCCGCGCGACACCGAGTGGGCTTCCTCGGAAGTAACCCGCCGCCGCGGGCCAGGTGGCGGCCGCAAAGGAGCGCCGGGGCGGGGGGGGGCAGAGCTTGGGAGAAGTTCCTTTTTTTTCGGCCCGCAGTGCCTGCTGGGCGTTGTAGTCCACGAGGGAACCTTCACACCTGCCGGTGCCGCCTGCAGCCCTCGCGCTCCCTGGCGGCCCCCTCCTCCTCCTCCGGCTGGGTTGGCGTCCGGGGGAGGCGGGGGGGGCTCCGGGTTCCCTCCCCCCCAACACACACACGGAGGATGGGCGACCGAGGAGGAGGAGGAGGACCCCTCCGCCCCCCCCAGCGCTGCCCCATAGAGCGGCTGGACTTTCCTGGAGGGAGGGGCCCGGTGGCCTTCGCTTCCTTGGCCCGCGGAAGGCTTCTCCTCCTCCCCCGGCGTGGAAGGCGAGGGAGGGCTCCCTGGCTCTCGCCATCCTCCCCGCCAGCTATGCCCGGAGAGCAGAATCAGCATCCTTCTTCGCTGGTCTGCCCTGCCCTGCCCCGCGGGAGCGGCAGCCACAGGTGCCTTTTGAAATCCTGCCCATGATGATGATGATGATGATGATGGCCCCCTCCCTCCCTCCCTCCCACGAAGCACCACCACTTGCCAGGCGCAAGGAAGGGCCGAGGGAGAGCCACAGCAAGAGAGATCTCTTCCAGGCCTGGGTTGCCTTGCCCTCTGGAGGTTGCCCTCACCAAACCAGGAGGAGTGGCGGTGCTCTCAGACAGACATAAGGGTCAGCCCTTTGGCCGGGGGTGGGGTGGGGGGGTGGACAAGGGCAGCAGTCCGGTTTCAGTGGGACCAGCAGGGTCACGCACCGTGGGCAGAGATCTTGGCAGCCAAGGGTGAGAAGCCAGGAGGTCGGCTTGGGCCTTGACTGGGACAAGCCCTGGGGTGGGTTAAGCAGCAGCAAACGCCCAGGCTGGTTTCTTCACAACAGCTGGGCACCCATTGTGTTAGGACCGTGGGTGTGACCAATAAGATTCCCATCAAGATAGATCAAGGCAACAGTCGACACACAAACACTGCCAGGCAAGCAAACAGAGACAGGGGGAACCAAAGCCCTGTGGTTGCCAAAGGCAAGCAGTTCCCTCCTGAGTAGGGTGGGGGTGGGGTGGGGGCGCCACCAAGGAGGATCACCCATCTTCTTCAGGGCAAGAACTTTGCCGATCCTGAGGGCTGGGGCTGGTGAAACTGGCCTTTGGAGATTGATGTCAGAGACACCAGCAGGCTCTTATAACTATGTTTAAATATTTGAAAGGATGTCATATTGAAGAGGGAACAGGTTTGTTCTCCATGGCTTCAGAGACTAGGACTCGGAGCAATGGAAAAGAGATTCCATTTGAACATTAGGAAGAACTTCATGACGGTTGGAGCTGTTTGGCAGTGGAATAAGATGCTGCCACAAAGGAGGGTGGTGGAGTCTCCTTCTTGGGAGGTTTTGAAGCAGAGGCTGGATGGCCATCTGTCGGGAGTCCTGTGATGGGGGTTCCTGCATGGCAGGGGGTTGGACTGGGTGGCCCTCCTTGAGGTCTCTTCCAACTCTTGGATTCTCTGAGAGGCAAAAGGTGGGCTGTAGACTGAGCAGGACAGACGCTTCATCCCAAAACTTTGGGGAGGGGGACCAAATCAGGAAATGCCTCTGTGTGGGTAACTCCTTCCCGCAACTGGGACTCAGACACACACACACACCCAAGGCTTCAAAAGCTGCCAAATAAGAACATAAGAAGCAACTGCCCCTCCCCCACGCGTGGAAATCCTTGAGGTCCTGTTCAGAGGCAACCCACCCAGCCCCATACGCTCTGAGGCCTTTGAGACAAGGCTTGATCTGAAAGGCTCCTTGTCTTTTTGTCCCCAAAGGCAGCACACGGGGGGGGGGGAATTCATTGAGTCCTTGAAGGTGGGCTCCTGAGGAGCCCTTCACCCGTTCCCTCCACCCCTCAACTAGTAGCAGCAGGGGCGGCGGCGTTAACTCGGGAATCAGCAGTGTGCTGAAGGGTCATTACACCCCCCACCCACCCCACCTCCCCTCCCCTCAGCCATAAACTCATTGGTTCTTCTCTTCCCATCTCTTACCTTTAGAAGTGGGTCAATACCCTGCGCTCAGACGGAACTCTGCCCAGTAGACGTTGCCTCAGTGGCTTGGGAGGTGGTGGTGGGGCGTTTTGGCCGTTAAAACTTGTTTCCCATCAGCAGACGTGGTCCTCTCGGCCAAACATGGAGCAGCCGCAGCAGTAGCACCACAGGAGACATCCCAGTTCAGCCAAGTGGGAGGCTCAGGGCGGCCACAAGGCAGTCGCACATGCCAGTGGGCCATCATGCAAAGAGTGTGGGTGTAGTAATTAGCAGTTCTGTAGCAATAATTGCTGATTGGGATCCCCACTCATTTACCCGTCCATTCCAGAGGCCTACATTCCTTCCTGGACTAGATCATTCCCAAACAGGCTGCTCCTGCCCATCTTTGTGACAGACGGGCCTTTGCGTATAGGCAACAACACACAGCCCAGAAAGCCCTTTTGGTTTAAGATGGAAGGCCCAGCACAATTTCACAATTTATTTATTTATTTATTTATTTAAATACTTATATCCCGCTCCATCTTCCCAACGGGAACTCTGGGCGGCTAACAGCGCAAGAAGCTAAAAAGCTAAAAAAGGCTAAAAAGCTAAAAATAACAAGGCCACCAAGCAAGGGCAGCGGAAGGCAAGATGGCGGCAGACGGTAAGAGCAAAGAAAAGAAAGAGAAACTAACTAATGAGGACACCAAATGCTTCTTTGAAGAGGAAGGTCTTCAAAGCCCTCTTAAAGGCGGGCAGGGACTCCAGCAGGCGCAGCTCAGGAGGGAAATGGTTCCAGAGCGAGGGCCCCACCACAGAGAAGGCGCGGTTTCGCGTACGCGTTTTCCGCGCCTCTCTGGGTGTGGCCACTCTCAAGGAGCGCGCCTGCGACGATCTCGTGGGTCTGGATCCGGATGCCCTCAGGGAGATGCGCTCCGCCAGGTATCCTGGTCCCAAGCCGTGGAGGGCCTTGAAAACCAAGACCAGAACCTTGAACCTGATCCGGAAGACAACGGGGAGCCAATGCAGGCGGACCAGGACTGGGGTGATGTGCTTGAATCTACGGGCACCCACCACCAGCCTGGCCGCCGCATTTTGCACCCGCTGTAAGCTCCGGACCAGGGTCAAGGGCAACCCCACGTAGAGGGCATTGCAATAGTCGATCCTCGAGATCACCAGGGCCTGCACGACTGTCCTCAGGGAGGACTCGTCAAGGTACTGACGGATCTGGGCGATCCTGCAGAGATGGAAAAAAGCGGCCCTGGAGACAGCCATCACCTGGGCTTCCAGGGAGAGGGCCGAATCCAGGACCACGCCCAGATTCCTGGCCCTGTCTGTAGGCTGGAGGGAAATACCCCCCAGACTAGGGAGGGGGCCATTGTACCGAGACGAAGGCGCCCCGAAGAACAGAACCTCCGTCTTCTCCGGATTAAGCTTGAGCCGGTTATCTCTGGTCCATTCCAGTACGGCCTCCAGGCACAGATCGAGGGAGCGAACCGCCTCCTCTGCAGAAGTAGAAAAGGAGAGATAGAGCTGCGTGTCATCAGCGTACTGATGACAGCGAACTCCATATCTCCTGATGACCTCCCCCAGCGGCCTCATATAAACATTGAACAGCACGGGGGAGATTGCCGACCCCTGGGGCACCCCACAAGGGAGAGTCCAAGGAGCCGACAAGACATCCCCCAGCTGTACCCTCTGGGTCCGGCCGCCAAGGAAGGAACGGAGCCAGGCCAAGGCCTGACCACCAATTCCCGCCTCAGCGAGCCAGGCCAGAAGGTTACCATGGTTGACGGTATCAAAGGCTGCTGAGAGATCAAGGAGGACGAGCAGGGAGGAACTCCCCCTGTCGGCCTCCCTGAGGAGGTCATCCTGCAGAGCGACCAGGGCGGTCTCGGTTCCGCGAAGAGGCCTGAATCCAGACTGGAAGGGGTCCAGGATATGATTTAACTCCAGGTATGACTGGAGCCGGACAGCAGCCACCCCCTCGACAACCTTGCCCAGGAAGGGAACAATGGCGATCGGACGGAAGTTGGAAAGATCGTCCGTCGCCAAGCCAGGTTTCTTAAGAATGGGTTTTACCACGGTCTCCTTCAGGCAGGAAGGAAAACAACCCTCCCGAAAGGAGGCCGGGGTGATGGAAGAAAACCACTCTGGCATGTTCCCCTTGGCAGATTTTATAAGCCAAGCTGGGCAAGGGTCAAAGGGAGTGGCCGCCGGCCGGCAACGAGCCATAGCTCTGGAGGCCTCCGCTGAAGAGACCGGCCCGAACTCGTCCAGAAGGGGAGAACGGAGGGGTGAGGCACTGGAAGACCCAAAGGATGGACTAGAGCAGCTGGGGGGCAAGTCGGAACGGATGGCCTCAATTTTTGATCTAAAATGGGCTGCAAATTGCTCACTAGTGCAATCACTAGGAGGAGGCCGCAGCTGACTGGGATTGGAGAGGTCTCGAACCACCCGGAATAACTCCGCCTGGCGGCTCGAGGCCTCCCCAATTCTCAGGGAGGCATAAGATCTTCTAGCGTCCCTGATCGCGCGAAGATAGCGGCCAGTCAGCTGTTTAAGGGCAGCCCTATTCACTTCCGTCCGGTTCACCCTCCATATGACCTCCAGTCTCCTACGTTCTTGCTTCATCGACCGCAACTCCTCCGTGAACCACGGGGAGGAGCGGCCTCGACATCGTAGGAGACGCTTAGGGGCGATCCGGTCTATCGCCCCGGCGGCACCAACATACCACCTTTCCACCAGGGCATCAACCGGATCGTCTGCCAGACCGCCAGAGAGCTCCCCGAAGACCTCCATAAACCTTGTAGGGTCCAGGAGCCTACGGGGGCGAGCCCAGGTGTAACAATGTCAGGATCCCTAACCTATGTTCTCTTTTGTCATTATTATTTCTATTCAGTTGTTTGCATCTACGACTGTGAGTGTACATGAAGCATGCAGAGACTTGGGTTGGCCCATGTACAAGTACAGTCTACTTTGGGAGCCCAAATAGTGCCTCGCCCTCAGGGGGTTTACGAAACTCTGCACTCAGGAGAAGTGGGCTGCAGCCCACTAGCTAGCAAGATATGTCAGACACAACACCGAGTCATTCATCTTTAAGGTGCCCCAAGACTGTTCATCCATTTCCTTGCAAAAGATGCACACAGTTCCTTAAGAACATAAGAACATAAGAAGAGCCATGCTGGATCAGGCCAAGAAGGGCCCATCTAGTCCAGCTTCCTGGATCTCACAGTGGCCCCACCAGATGCATCTGGGAGCGCATGAGACTAGGTATCTGTCTCCTGATACCACTCCCCTGCATCTGGCCCTTGAAGGACCCTGGTTTTAAGCCTGGAGATTACACACATCTCCATCATGGTTTGTAACCTCCTTCTTTGGAAGCCAAGAAATAAAACAAAAAGCAATTTGAGAGACAATTCAGAATACAACAGGTGGGCGGAGGGAATGAGGAGATTTTAGGTCAAAGTGGGGAGGGGAGGGATGATGCTGTCTTGCTTGTGTCCGGGAACCACCATGTGGAGAAGCCTTGGGCCTTGCAGAAGGGCTGGGAAGGGGAGAGAATTTGGAAGACAAAAAGAGAGGGAATACCTGGAACCTATCCCAGGAGAGGCTTCTGCCCTTGTGGAGTCAAGAGAGGGGTTGGAAGAATGCTCTGAGACCCGCAAGAGGCCAGGGCAAAAGGCAGTCCAAGGCCCTCATGGCTTCCAGACCCGTGCCTGCCCTGGGCATCCACAGGAGCCAGGCTGGCTTGGCCCCATGGGACAGAAGGCTCCTGGGCGCTGCAGTTGCATGCTGACCCAAGGTAGCGAAAGGAAGAATGGCGAGGGATGCCCAGAGGCTCCAGAATGTTCATGTATTCCTGCAAGAACAGTCCCGGGCAGAGGCTAATCTGCCCCTTGGCGCACACCGGCCACACACCCCCTTTGGCAGCTGACAGGCCCTTCTCCCACTCACTTGGGAGCGGGGGGGATGACCCTCATGAAAGGGAGTGTGGGAGGAGGCCCTTTGGGGCAGAGCAGCTCCAGAGAACATCTCCTTCCCTCTCACTGTCCTTCCTTCCCCGGTGCACCACGCACACACTCTTCTCCTTTCCTGTCCTTATTGCACATGACAGGTCCCTGAGTGCACCTTCTCACAAATAGCAAGGCTGCTTGTGGCTCAGCGACTGAGTGACGGGGTGGGGTGGGGGCCCCTGGGCCCCACAACAATGGCCAAGCCATGCTCATCCCCGGAGCAGCCCTTCCAAGGTACAGGTGATGCATGCAGACAGGGCTTGACGGTCGTTGGTGCCTGGAGAGAGGACGGCCATTCCAGAGAGGTTCCCTCGAGATGCCTTTCTCTCCCGTGTGACGTTGCTGGGGAGAACTCCTCCTCATTGAGTCTCGTCTCCACTCTGGCAGCCGAGCTCCAACAGACCTCCTCCCACTGTTCCTCCCGAGAGCCAAGGGTCAGGATTCTGAGGGGGACATTTGCGGGACTGCACAAAGCCCGCCACTCCCCAAGGACCACAAAACCGTTCCTGAGGCACAGGTATTTTTCACACCAAGCACCTTTGCTCAGTCCCCTCACACTTGATGGCAGGCGAGTGTAGATGCAGGAGGCACACAGCAGACCTGGATCATATTTAAATCCAACATACATATGTGTATCGGTCTACCCATGTGTATACCTGCAGATTCCCCCCCCCCTACAAAAAGAACCCGACCTCTTTGGCATCAGGCATTGCAGTAGGCCTAACAGTTTGGCCATTCACTTGTGGTTCTGAGTGGAGAAAGCAGCCTCAACCCAGGCCTCGCAACGGAGACAGGGTGGCCTCAAAGGGTCTGGCCCACAACGGTTGCTCCTATGGGTACAACTGGCAAGAACACCAAACCTTTCCCCCAGAGAAGGCAGGACCGGCACACACGCCACCTGTGTGTCCAGGCAGGACCCGAGGGGTGCCCTCCTGTTTGGCCTCAGCCACGGCTACTGGGAGGAGCACCTGGTGTCCTTACGAAGGATTTGGCCTTCCTAGGGTCCCAACCCTGCATTGGACTGTAGCTGCTGAACCACACTGCCACATGAAGACCAATCATGGCGCCAAGTGGGACACAAGGGCTCAAATTCACATCTGCGAAATGGGGAAAAGATCCACACCAACTCTTTCCATAACGAAGCAGCGCTGGCCTTCTGCAACTCTTTTTGTGACACACAGTTCTCCCTGGCTTGCTCGTAGCATGTCAGATGAATCCTTGTAGCCCTATCCCAGGTTCCAAAAATAAAAATAAAACAAAATAAATACAGTCCTACCAAAGGGCAGAGACTTCCTTGTCCTGAAACGAAGCAGGCTTTTTGTTTTGTTTATTGCTGCTTTTAAAAGAGAGGTTTAAGATGGTCCTTTTACCCCATTCCATAGCCCACCAGGGCTTAAAGCTCATGACCAGTCCTAGTCCATCACTCCACCAGGCACATCACATGGCTGGGTGTCTAATAAGAGGACTTAAATACCTCAAATGTCTGCAAGCCTCTTCCTCCTCCTGGTTTCTCTTCCTTTGTAATCAATCAGTCAATCAACCTCTTCTTTGTTATTCCAACATCCTTTATTTAGTCCAACAGCCTGGGTGATTCTTCTTATTTAAACAGCTCCTGCTGTTCCTTCTCCTGCTGCAACCATACTCAAACTGCAGGGTTCTCAGAGCAAATGTGAATTGGTTCTACAATGAATGGATGGTAATATTTGATTAACTGTAATTAATATTTCATCCAGTCTCAGTACCAATAGGATTTCCCAGTTCCCTGGGAAGATGGGCGGCATATAAATAACATAAATAACATAAATAAATAAATAAATAAATAAATAAATAAATAAATAAATAAATAAATAAATAATTGAGCAACTGAAGTGACAAATTACTTTTATTACTTTTACAGCAATCATCACAGGTCTGAATGAAATTGCTGTCATCCTTAATGACAAGAAAGTTCATTAAAATATTATGTATAGTATTAAAAACATACGTACATGAGTATACAGCATAGATAGTGTTAAAAACAAATGACAAAGCTCTCCTAAGGTTTGCTGTACCATGTAGAGCAGTTCCCAGCTGCCTTTGGCCGCGTGGCCTTGGAATCATAGAGACTTGGAAGAGACCTCGAGGGCCATCTAGTCCCGTGTTCCCCAACCCCCGGGCCGCGGACCGGTGCTGGTCCGTGGATCAATCAGTACCGGGCCGCCGCCACCGCGACCCCCCGCAACCGCCCCCGCCCCGCTATCGCCGCCGCCGCCGCAACCCCCGCCATGGCCGCGCCACCGCGACCCCCGCCATCGCCCCGCCCCGCCATCGCCCCTACCATCGCCGCCGCCGCGACCCCCGCTGTCGCTCCCACCTCGCCATCGCCCCCACCATCGCCGCCGCCACCGCGACCCCCGCCATCGCCCCGCCATCGCCGCCGCCGCACTGCCCCCCACCATTGCCGAGGGAGGAAGGAAGGAAAGAGGACTGGGCAGAAAGAAAGAAAGAAAGAAAGAAAGAAAGAAAGAAAGAAAGAAAGAAAGAAAGAAAGAAAGAAAGAAAGAAAGAAAGAAAGAAAGAAGGGGAGAAGGAGGAAGGGAGAGAGAGAGAAAGAAAAAGAAGGGAGAAGGGAGGGAAGGAAGGAAGGAAGGAAGGAAGGAAGGAAGGAAGGAAGGAAGGAAGGAAGGAGAGGAAGAGGCAGGAACAAAGAAAGAAAGAAAGAAGGAGGGAGAAGGAGGAAGGGAGGAAGAAAGTAAGTAAGTAAAGGAAGGAGGGAGGGAAAGAAAAAGAAAGGGAGAGAAGGAGTGAGGGAGAGAGAGAAAGGAAGAACGAAAGAAGGAGGAGGAAGGAAGGAAGAAAGAAAATGAGGAAGAAAGGAAGAAAAAGAAAGGGAGGGAGGGAGGGAAGGAAATAAAGAAAGAAAGAAGGGAGAGGAGAGGAGAGAAGAAGAAAGAAAAAAGAAAAGGGGGAAAGAAAGAAGAAGAAAGGAGAGTGGGAGGGAAGGAAGGAGAGGAGGAGGGAGGGAGAAAGAAAGAAAGAAAGTGAAAGAAAGAAAGAAAATGAGGAAGGAAGGAAATAAAGAAGGGAAGGAAGGAAGGAGGTAGAGTGGGAGGGAAGGAAGGAAGGAAAGAGAGGGAGGGAGAGTGAGAGAAATAAAGAAAAAAGAAAGAAGGGAGAGGGAGGGAGGGAGGGAGAGAAAGAAAGAAAGAAGGGAGAGAAAGAGGAAGGAAGGAAGGAAGGATGGAAGGAGAGTGGGAGGAAAGAAAGAAAGAGGGAGGAAGGGAGAGAGAGAAAGAAAGAAAAAAAGAAAGAAGGGAGAGGGGGGAGGGAGAGAGAAAGAAAGAAAGAAAGAAAGAAAGAAAGAAAGAAAGAAAGAAAGAAAGGAGGGAGGGAGGGAGGGATGCCTCATGTCAAGGAAGGGCGAAGGGTCCCAAGACCTCACGGCGGCTGGGTAGCCCCTGGGGGAAAAATGCGAGGAAGTAAAAACAGTGTTTCCTTGCAGCGATGCCAAGGACTCATCGCACAACACTGGCTCTTCGGCTTGAGTACAGAGATGAGCACCGCCCCCTAGAGTGGGAAACGACTAGCACGCATGTGCGTCAGCGGCCCGGGGGGGGGCATTTACCTTTTCTATCTTATTAAATCAAAACAAGCGGGCCAGGGAAAAATTATCAAACATTTACCGGTCCACAGTGATAAAAAGGTTGGGGAGCACTGATCTAGTCCAACCCCCTGCCCTGCAGGAACAGCCCCCCATCTCAGTACTCCCCCGACACACACACAGATTGCCATCCAGCCTCAGCTTAAAAACCTTTCCAGGCATTGCTTGGATGCAGGACAGCTCCCCGGGTGACCCATGGGAGGTGCCCAGGCCCTGAATTAATTAATTAAGAATCATCATAGCTATTTGGCTGTGAACTGGAAGCTTATGTCCTACTATTAACTAAGGATAAAACAAATAAATATAAATCCTTCCCAAGTTAACATGAAAGTAATTGTGCTCTCCTGGCTGGCAGTCTTCCTTCAAGTGGCTGCTCCCCTCTTGGTGCCTGCAGGCAAGGTGGGAAGCGCTTTTGGCTTGGAACCTTTTGGCTGCCCTTCCAGGCCTGGTGGCAGGAGCCACCTCGGAGGGGCCCGCCCTGCTTCCAGTGGCCCCTCAGGAAAGACAAACCCTCCCGCGCATCCCACCAGAGACTTCTGTGGGCCCCAAGGCAGGTCTCATGGAGGCCTCATGGGGCAGCCGCCACCTGGACGGAAGGTCCCCATGGAGGGGTGTGGGGGGGCAAAATCCTTCCAGTATTCAAACCATTATTGCACAAAATAGATAAGCAGCTCCAAGGAGGAACTTGGTGCAGTACTTTGGTGAGAGTGGACCGTTCTGACCCCGCACTCCAAAAACAGAAGGAAGGGACAACTTCGAAAGAGAAGAGAGGTGGAAAAACAACACCCGGTCACAACAGAAGCCGTGTTCTTTAGAAAAGGGCTATTATAGCCAGAGAGGTGCCAATTCCGAACCCAAGGGCATATTGTAGGTGTCAAAAGTGCTGAACATGAAACAGCTGGTGAACATATGTGTCGTTACAAAAGAACAAAAAGGAACCAGTGCCAAAGGCTTCTTGCTGTTGGGTGTTCTTGAGGCCTTTTATTTATTTATTTATTTATTTATTTATTTATTTATTTATTTATGTATTTATTTATTTATTTATTATCTGGTTAACACAGCTGTCAGGTGTTAAGCTGAACATATGATGCTCTTTGCCTTATTAATTAATTAATTAATTAATTAAAAGAACAAAACTTTCGTCCTTGGCAAAACCAGTGCCAAAGGACAATATACAGCCCAGAGCATTGCAAAGACATATTCAAATTAAGAACAGGGAATTAGAAGGGCATCTTAGGACATTAAAAGGTGACATTAAAGCTATAAAGACCATGCCAAAAGAAAAAAATTATTATTATTATTATTATTATTATTATTATTATTATTATTATTATTATTATTATTATTATTATTATTATTATTATTATTGCTGCTTCACCAGTCTATTGTCCTGAAACAAGGGAGGGTGTTTGTATCTACCGTTCTTCCCCTTTGAAACATGGCTAAATGTGGCAAGACATCAAAAATATACATATGCTGCCCCCCCTCACCTCTCAGACTCCCACCAAGGGCAGAGGTCAGGAGTTGAATACCTCATGGGGATTTTAGCTTTTTTGCAGTATTAAGATGACGCTGATGGTGCTGATGTGAACACAGTACATCCAAATGGGAGTCCAGTACGCCAGACGGCTGGTTAGCTCAGTGGTTTGGCTCTCTGGCTGCTGAGACCTCAGTCTCCTCTTGGTCATGTTTAGCCTGTCCAAGAGAAGACTGATTGGAGGCATGAGAGCAGCAGCCATAGATTTATTCTCAATTGCCCCTGAGGGTATGACAAGGACTTGCATGTGGAAACTGATACCAGGGAGAGCGCCAACCTGGAAATAAGGAGAAATTTCCTGCCTGTGAGAGTAATTAAACAGTGGAACAGCTTGCCTTCTGATGTTGCAGGTGGCCCATCGCTGGGGGTTTTCAAGAAAAGATGGGAGAGCCCTTCCAGCCCAACAATGATTCTATGGTGCTGTGGTTCTACGTTCTTTGACTGACCTCTCTGTCTCTCTCTTTCTCTGATGCTCTTCTCGTCTGATCTTCCCTGCCATCGTTGATCTGAGGGCTCCAGCCACCTGACTGTCCCATCCTGTGGCCTCCCGATTCCCTTTGCATGCCTCCCAAAGGGTAACCCTTCCCCGGGCCTATCTTCCCCAGGGCCTTTCTTGCCCCCCCCCAGCCTTCCAAGGTGGATTTCTGCCTCCAGGATGACACAGGAAGACAGGCGAGCACGTGAGAGTTCCTCACCTACCTACAGGATGTGAGCGAGTCCTGACCCAGAGGCCACCTGTCTTGCTGACGGGAGGCCCATTTCCAAGAGGCAATCAATCAGCTGGGATTCCTGAATCACTGCCCAGGCATGGAGCCGCCCTTGCATCCGCCCATCACAGGCCACAAGCCCAGCCCATCCTGTCTCTGTGGCACCCGCTGGAGCCTCTGCCACCCTGGCCACATCTGTCTTGCCCCAAAGCCCACCTGAGTGAAGGAGCCCCATGCCACAAGCACAGTCCGGCTGATTCTCCTTCGGAAACAAAGACAGTTCTTGGGTCTCTCAAGGACATGGCCGTCAGAGGCCACCTCTGGAACTCCTCAGGCATCAGGTGGGAAGAAAGCCAGGAGGCTCTTGAGGGGCCCTGGAGGGTTTCAGAGACCGAAGCCAGGGGCAAAGTTTTGCCTGGAAGCCACATCTAGGGGGTGGCAAGGGTGGCGACAATTGCTGCTCAATGAAGCAAAAGCATCTCCAGGGGACGCCTTTCCCATGTGTTTTTCAAAATGTGCCAGAAAAAGGGAAAAGCCATCGTAGCCTCTTGGGGGGGGGGTCCTCCTGGGTGCAGTGACCTTCCCTGGGGCTCGCAGCATATGGAAAGGTCGGGAACCATTCAAAAAGGTCCCATCAGGAGGAAGGCAAGGTAGGTCCCAGCACTGGCTCCACCTGAACGCGTCGCCACCACAACTCACAGCCCCTGCTTTTCATTTTCTTTTTCTTTCTTTCTTTCTTTCTTTCTTTCTTTCTTTCTTTCTTTCTTTCTTTCTTTCTTTCTTTCTTTCTTTCCTTCCCTTACTTCTTTCTTTGATTCTTCCTTCCTTCCTTCCTTCCTCCCTCCCTCCCTCCCTTCCTAGATTCTTCCTTCCTTCCTTCCTTCCTTCCTTCCTTCCTTCCTTCCTTCCTTCCTAGATTCTTTCTTTCTTTCTTTCTTTCTTTCTTTCTTTCTTTCTTTCTTTCTTTCTTTCTTTCTTTCTTTCCCTCCCTACTTCCTTCCCTTGATTCTTTCTTCCTTCCTTCCTTCCTTCCCTCCCTCCCTCCCTTCCTAGATTCTTCCTTCCTTCCTTCCTTCCTTCCTTCCTTCCTTCCTTCCTTCCTTCCTTCCTCCCTTCCTTCCTAGATTCTTTCTTTCTTTCTTTCTTTCTTTCTTTCTTTCTTTCTTTCTTTCTTTCTTTCTTTCTTTCTTTCTTTCTTTCTTTCCCTCCCTACTTCCTTCCTTCCTTGATTCTTTCTTTTATCCTTCCTTCCTTCCTCCCTCCCTTCCTAGATTCTTCCTTCCTTCCTTCCTTCCTTCCTTCCTTCCTTCCTTCCTTCCTTCCTTCCTTCCTTCCTTCCTAGATTTTTTCTTTCTTTCTTTCTTTCTTTCTTTCTTTCTTTCTTTCTTTCTTTCTTTCGCTGCCAAAACAATGGCTCTGGGGAGATTCTGGGAAGGATGCCAGATTCCACTGGCAGCTCTGGTGGCATCTGCCCTCCCCAGAGTTGTGTGAGGCCACAGTGAAGTCCGCCCGCCCGCCCGCCCACCCATCCATGTTCCCAAGGGTGGGACCAGCACCTCACCCGGAGCCCCCTCTGCCTGCCTGAACCCCCGCGCTCATCAGGGGAGCCCCAACCCAGTGGCCATGCGGGGATTCGGGAGACCTACCCCTCTGGAGGGCAACCAACCGGTGGTGGGAGGAGGCGTGGGCAGGCATGCACACACTCTCGTACACACACACACACACACACACACCCCTCCCAGGACTCCTTTTCTAAGCTCAGGGTTTCTGCTCAATTTTGAAGAATCTCTCCCTCCCTCCCTCCCTCCCTCCCTCCCTGCCCGCCCTCCTTCCCTTTCCATTTCCCCTTTCCCTTTCCTTCCTTCCTGCAGGTGGGCGCCCTGCCTGTCCCTCCGATTGGGGACTGTCCTCACCCAGACAGCTCCAGAGCTTTGCTTGGCGGTGTGTGTGTCCCCCCACACACACACACACAGACACACACAACCCCCACCCCCACCCCGTCCCTCCTTTCCAGACTCCGCGCGGCTTCCGCTCCTGCCAAGCGGAGGCGGCGGCACAAAGGATCCGTCTCCTCCTCCTCCTCTCCAGCCGAGAGACGCTTCTCCGCCTGGCAGCGCCCCGGCTGCCTGCCAACTGGGCCCTCTCTCTTGGCTTCCCTTCCTGCTGGTGTTCCAGGTGGTACAAAAAGCCACGCACCGGGCGGGCAGCCAGGCTGGTTTCTCTGGAGGGGGGGTGAGGGGGGGTGAGGGGGAGAGAGCGCAGCCTGCCCCCTCCTCTTTCAGCCACCACCACCCCGCCGCCGCTGGCATCCTCTCGTTCCTGAGGTGCCGCCGTCAGTGGGAAGGACTAGTGGTTACGGGGAAATCTCCGGCCTCTGCTGGTGCCCTTCTCCCTCTCCTTCACTCATTTCATGCCATTCCCAGGAAGGGCAGCCTGGGGTGGGGGGGGGGGGAACTGGAGGGGCGTGCATGACAGAGGCCAGCTGGTTTTGCTGCCCGCACCCTCCCCAGTTCAGGAGAGCGATTCCAATGTAATGGGAAAGGACCCGAGAGGCTAGCTAGAATGCTCTCCCCAGGAGGGAGGCCGGCCCTAGGCAAAAAAAAAAAGTGGGGTCACGCACCATTTATGGAAAGGAAAAGCGAGTGCCTGCCCCCTCCTCTCCCTGGGAGAGGGACCCTTTGCTCAGACTTTCTGGGACTTTGGAGCCGCTCTGGTTGTGCCGCACAGCACTGCCACGGAGTCCGAGGAAGCTGCTTCTCTGGACGGTAGAGCGTGCACAACTGGACCCCCCCCCCAAACGTGCAGTTGTTCCCGTGGGAGGACCTTTGTAGCTGGGACTCACAAGAGTGGCGCACTTCCACAGCCGGGTCCTCCTGGGTCTTACATAACCCGCAGGCACCAACGAAGAGCCTGGCACCAGGACCCTGCCTGCCACCTGCGTTTTCCACCCCCAGCAAAGAGAAAAGGGAGGGAGGGAGACCGGAGGGTCTGTACAGTCCTTGCCTAAGATCCCTATAACATTGCCAAGGAGAGCTGAGAAGCAAAAGGGGGTAGAAGTCGGGACAGAAACCTGTGCACAGTCTTTCAGCAACTGTCAGGTGGAGACAAAGAGAGCTATTAGGGCAAAGAAATAGAGGAGAGCAAGGAAAAGGGGGAAACAAGAGGTTTCTTCTAGAATATCCAAGAAATCAAAGGAAAATTGAAGCCTAGATGAGGAATGCCAAAAGACCAACTGGGAAGCGCACTATCTGGCCAGGAAAAGATAAAGAAACAGTGGAAACAGGACCCTGAAGAACTCTCCAGAAGGGCGAAATGAATGACAGGCTCATTTGAAAAGGAATCCTATGATGAAGAACCTTCAGATCTAGAAAGTGAAGTGAAAGCTTGTCTGAAAGCATCAGGAGGAAATAAAACACCAAGGAATAGATGGAATACCAACAGAGCTGTTTGAAGGCACAGAGAATGAACTGGTCAAAATCCCAACAAAATATACTGTATATCGACAAATATGGAAAGCAAAACAATGGTCCTCAGACTGGAAATACTCAATACACATTCCAGTCCCTAAGAAAGAAGACACCAAGGAATGCAGAAACTATAGGGCCATTGCTTTAATTTTCCATGCAAACAAAGTGATGCACAAGGTGTTGCAACAAAGGCTTAGTGGAGTGAGATATGCCTGATGTTGAAAAGGAAGAGGTACTCTGGGCCTTATTGCAGCATCTGCTTGCTATTGGAACACACCAAAGAAGAAGACTTCAGCAAAACTTTTGGCTGTGTACATCATGAGGAACAATGGGCTGAAAGAAATGAGTGTGCCTCAGCAACTTGATTGTCCTGATGTGTAATGTGTTCTGGACAAGAAGGTACCGCTAGGCAGAATATGGAGAGACAGGATGGTTTCCTAGGTGTAAAGGTGTCAGACAAGGGTGCCTTTTATCCCCTAGGCAATTACAGCAGTTGAACACCTTGGTGTCATGGAGACAAAGATGCTGCGATGGACCTCTGGACTCATGCGAAAGGGTCAGCAGGAGCAATAATGACATCTGATCTAAATACAGCATTGTACCAATTGCCAAAAAGATGTGTGAAATGAGACTACATTGGTATGGACACATCTTGCGTGCTGATGAGGAAACTCTGGCCAAAAAGGGCTCATCCTGGAGGTCAGCGGATCCTGACCGAGGGGATGTCCAAAACAGCAGTGGATGAACACACCCTTGGCGATGGCATGACGTTGTCCTGAGATGACCCAAATGTGGCCCATGTCTGTGCCAAATGGAAGGCCAAAACAGGAATAGCGGACCCTCATCTCCCAATGGGACCAACGCTAAGAAGAAGAACTGTTCATTCTGTATACAGAACACTTTATATGGAAAACTGATCAAGGTTCAGATCAGGAGTGAAAATAGGTGGAAGAATCATTGATAACTGAAAATATGCAGATGACACCATCCAAGTAACAGAAAGCAGCAACAACTTGACGGAACTTTTAGTGAAAGCAAAAGAAGAAAGTGCCAAAGCAGGAGTGCAGTTGAATGATAAAACAGCAGAAATCATGGCTGCAGAACAACGGCACAATTTTGACACTGACAAGGAAGAAATGGAAGCAGTTAGAGATTTTGGATACCTGGGAGACTGCAGCCAAGAAACCCGAGGGAGACTGAGACTCAGAAGGGCAGCGATGAATGAATTAGGAGAGGCCATCAAGTGTCAGGATGGGTCACCAGAGACCAAGCCCATCCACACCTAAGTCCCTGGACAGGGACAATGTTGAGGGTCCCAATCCACGACACTCCTGGGCCAACCCTGAGGCCAGAGGTGGAGCCCAGGTGATGCCACAGAGGTGGACCAGGCAAGGATCAAGAGGGGAGAGGTTGTTCCCTAGGACCTCTGCCGCTGCCGCTGCCATGGCTGGTGTTAGTGCAACAGGAAGGCTTGTGAGTTTTGACTCTGGGGCTCCACTCCCTGCTTCAAATGGCATCCTGGATAGCACAAACTGGCCCACCTTGCCATTTGGAACCACACCCTTACTTTCCCACTGGACCACTGAGTCCTGGGGCATGCAGAGGAGGGGCCAGGATGAACACCTAGGCTTTCAAAGCCCCCTCACACACAAACCTCACACCTGGTGCTGAGAGTTGCTTCCTGCCTGGAGACCCAGAGGGGCAGAGCAGTCCTGTGAGACGCGGCCTGGTGTCCTGAGACCTCCTGACCCTCCCCTGGGAAGGGGAACCAGGAGGGGTTTCTAAGAGCTGTCTCCCTTCCCTAGCTGGGGTCTTCCTGAAGTTCTCCAGACGGCTTGCTGGAAGAAGCAGGATCTCCTTCCTTGCCCTTCAAAGAGGCTCTGGGTGGCAAAGGAAGCAAATATGGCCAGTTCTTAGAAGAAGGGACCTGGGAAGAGGGTGGGCTGAGCAGCAAGTTCCAGGGAAGAACAAGAAGGCTCTTCTTTGTGGGGAGGGGGGTTGACTCTCCTGTTTGGCACTGGGGAGGCCTCACCTTGAGTCTTGCGCCCAGTTTTGGACTCTGTGCTTCAAGGAGGACGCTGACAAATTGGAACAAGGGGGGCTGGAAACCAAGCCCTGCAAGGAAAGATGGAAAGACCCATCGGGCATGGTTAGCCGTGAGAAAGGGAGGCCGAGGGGGAGAGAGGAATGGCCCTTTTGAAGGACTTGGAAGGCTGTCCTGCAAAAGAAGGGCAGGCCCTGTCTTCATTCTTCCTGGAGGGCAGGACATGCAGCAAACAGTGGGCTCAGGATCTACAGGGAGTGAGATTTCTTAACTGTCAGCACAGTACAACAATGGAACCAGTGACCTCCAGCGTGCTGATCAGATATCCCCCCCCGCCTCCTTTGTACCACTGCTTGGAGCAGGGGGTTGGACTTGATGGCTCAGAGGCCCCTCCCAACTCCATGCTTCCAGGAGTCCATGACAGTGAAAGCCTGATTAACAACAGGTTTTCTCATGGCAGGTGACACCTGTGCCAAAGGACAAGGAATTGTGCCTCCCTGCACCACAAGGCTGTTGCAGCAGCAACTGACAGCTGGTCACCTCAGCCAAGTCATTCGTGTAGGTGGAGAAGGGGGTCAAGGAGACAGATTGGGGGGGGGAGGTGGCGCTCTGGGGCAGGCCATGTCCCAAGCCATCTTCTGAATCGTACTTGGCAGTAGTCCTGAACGGCCCTCTGTCCTGAGCCCTGGGAGGGCGGGAGAGATGAGACCTGCTGCTCAAGGCCTGGCAAGAATTCTTTGAGTGGGCACGAAGGACTGCCCAGCGCGAAGGACGGGGGGGGCGACCTCAAACAATAGGGGCGCGCACGGAGGGGGGTTGTCTGGAGACCCCCCGCAACGGGCAGGTGCCTCCCTCTTCTTCAGGCGCGCCAAGGGAGGCAGAGGTCCCCGCCGCCGATCTCTCTCTCTCTCTCTCTCTCTCTCTCTCTCTCTCTCTCTCTCTGTGTGTGTGTGTGTGTGTGTGTGTGTGTCTTTGGAGGGGGGGCATTTCTGACTCATCCGGCGCAGGAGCAGGAGGTTTGTGCGAGGCTGAGTCACTCGGGAAAGGGCACGAGCCGCCCCAGGTGAGAGGGGGCCACCCGGCCTGCCCTGGAAGACAAGCCACAAGAAACGGGGGTGGGGTGGGGGGATGGGGGTGGATGGGGGCGGCCATTCCCGGAGGAGGACCCGCACCCGCCGGTCAGGGCGCCTCTCGGAGCGCAGCGCAGGCGGAGGGACCCCCAGGAGGGGCCGTCGACCGGGCGGGCCCCCAAGGAGGGCCGGCACCTGGGCGCTGGGGGGGCAGCCAGGTCGAGTGCGGAGCTCGTGCCCGTGGAGCCCTCCCCCGAAAGGAGCCCGCCCCTCCCCGCCCCCGGGCCCTCCGTGCGCGCTGCCTCTGCCGGGGGAGGCACGCAGGGAAGGGGCGGCGGCAGCCCCACGGCCTCGCCCGCCCAGCGCGCCTCTCGGCGGAGGAGCCCCCCCACTTCCCATGGAACGCCCTCCCCTTCCTTCGCCCCTCCAGTACACACACACACACCCCCCCACACACGCCGCCCCTCCTCTGCTCGCCGCGGAGGCGCTGGCCCGTGGTCAGGAAGGGGGGGCGGAGGGGGGGGGTCTGTGACGACGACGCTCCGGCCCTGGCCCTGCCGCCCCGCGGGGGTGGGATGGGAGGGGGCGCGGAGGAGGCCGAGGCGGGGGGGGGCGGCTGCTGCTGCTGCTGCTGCTGAGCGCTTGCCGCCTCCCGGGCCGGCTGACGTCGGAGGCGGCGGTGGGCGGCTGGGCATCATCGCGCGCGGAAGGACGCCGTCCGTCCAGGGCCAGCGCGGAGGAGGAGGCGGAGGAGGAGGCGGAGGAGGAGGCCGGCGGGCGGGCGGGCGGGGGCGGGTGGCGTCGATGCCGCGTCACGGGCTTCTCCTCCGGCGCGGTCTCCTCCGCCCTCACGCTGGGCCCCCGGCTGTCTCCCCCATCTCCTCCTGCTGCCTCCCCAGGAGTGGCCCGTCCGGGTTGCCAGGCGGCACCAGTTGGCAGGGCTGGGATGCCCGGAGCACAAGCAGGGCATCCCCCCCCCCCCGAGCCCGGGTCCCTGAACCCCCCAGCCAGCCGGGCGTTGTAGTCTGGGCAGGGCCAAGGGGCCGCCCGTGCCTGCCTCCCCCGCAGCTCGACACATACACCCCCACACCCCCACACCCTCAGGACCTCGCTGGCTCGCTTGCTTCCCTTTCCGCGGCTGGCGCTGGGAAGGGTCACCGCCGGTGAAGGAAGGGCCGGTGGCCGTTCAGTCCACTCCGGGGGGGGGGGATCGGGACTCTTGCCTGCCTTCCCGAAGCCGCTGCCACCGCGATCAAGAGCTGAGCGGGTGCAAGAAGCAGGCGCCTGGGATCAGGCCAACATTTTAAGCGGGGGGGGGGGAACCAGCGGGTGAGGAACTAAAAAATCATGCCCTTCGCCCCACCATATTCTCCAGGAAGAGATTTTTTCAGGGCCTGCAGAAGGCCGGAGACAGACACTGGCTCAGACCCTGCTGTGGCACAGAGAGGGGAAGGACAGGAGAGGCAGTGGGTGACCTGGTTCCTGGGAATGAGAATCCACCCACCCTACATCTATCTTCTGGGGGGTGGGGAAGGGGTCCGGTGCTCAGTGCCTCTTCCCCGGGGGCTCAGCATCCCTGCAGGGGCAGAGAGATGCCAGTTTCACAGACAGCCAGGCTGGCAGGAATCCATCACACACACACACACACCGTTACTTTAACCCACAGCTTTGCTCACTCACAGCCTCTCCTGGGGGGAAAGCAGAAGGCTGCGTGGTCCTTGTGCCCAGTGGTGGTGGTGGTGGTGGTGGTGGTGGTGGTGGTGACCCTGGATCCATCCACCCTCCAGGCCCGTTTGCCTGCCTGCTTTCGGAAGGGGCACTGCCTGGGCTGACTGTCCAAAGGCAGCACAGCTGGACCTGCCCTGTGGCTCCTCTCTAACCCGCCGGAAAGTACGGCCACCACCCCCGCCTTCCTTTTGAAGCAGAATGCCCACCCTCTGGTTTACCCCTGGGATGTTCTGGAGCCCCAAGGCCCCTGCTCCGCCTTAGGGGCCCCAGGCCCTCCAGGAATGCCACTCCCACCACCACCACCACCACCACGCGCGCACAAACAGCCCTGTTCCTTCCAGGAATCTGGAGGAGATGGCCCAGAATAGCTTCAGCAGAGACTTATATGGCTCGGAAAAGAGGCTCCCGGTTTCCTGGGGGAAATGACATCATCACGGCTCTGCCTCCAGTCGGGAAGGGATCCAACTTTTCTGAGCCTGGCAAACCTCCCACCTGCACAGCCAGGGCCCCTTGAGTGGGACGGGCCCTCGTCAGCCTCCCTCTCCTCATGTTTCCCTCATTACGTGGCTACGCACCTCGTAGGAGGCCGATGCAGGCCTAGCCGAGATGTTTCATTCCCCCCCCAACACCCCTCCCCACCCCCACGGGGGGCCCCAATCCCAGGCTCCTGGCTCTGGAAACAGGATCCTCTTCCAACTGGGCCTGCCCTGCCCCCAATGCCAGGAAAAGGCACCCAAAGGGAACCTACTAAGAGCTGTGCCTATTTTGGGACGCACACATATTCTACAAAAGTATTTCCATTGATCAAATTAAGTCATGCTTGTTCACATTTTGTCAGATATGGGCATTCCCGCTCGATGCATCCGTTAACATATGCCATCAGATCACTCCCAATGTATGGCAGCCCTTATAGGGTTTTCCGAGGTGTCTGAGGCATTCCGGAATATGCTTCCCGTTGCCAGGCACATCCCTCGTGAGTTCCCACGGCCAGGTGAAGATCTGAGCCCAAGTCTTTTGAGATCTAGTTGGACACCCAACCCGATACACTACCCTGGGGGTTTCCTAACAGGGTTTTCCAGGATATGTGAGCCTGGAGAGGGTCACCATGGCCACCCCTAGTGAGTTTCAGTGGGGATTTGAACCCAGATCTCCCTGCCTCATTGGCTCCCCTGTGCCTTTTCATGAGAAGGAATCGGATGCTGGCAGTGAGGCCCAGAGATGCGCCTGCACTTTCTTTATGCGGCCTGTGAGTCCCAGTTATTTGCCAAAGGTGTGTTAAAGGGATCGTCTTCTTTTTCCCATCCGTGAGGGCATGATAAGCCGAGCCCTTTGTCCCTGGGGTTTCCAAAGCTCCTGGATCCCTTTCAGCCTCGAGCCCCCTTTCCCCCCACCTTCCATTCCCACTCCCTGGATCCCTGCTGCGAAGCCTGGGAGCGATTCTTAGATGGTGTCTGACTGGTGGTCACCAGGTGGTCCTGCAGCACTTGACCCATCACTGCCCACGGTCTGCATTCCGCCAAATTGCTGCACAGTCACGACCAAAAAGAGGACAGAGCCTTGCAGCCTCACAGGCAGGAACACACATGGACAGTGGCATAGCTAGTGGGGGCAAGAGGGGGACATTTGTCCTCGGGCAGAGCACCTGAGGCACCACGTTAGGCACCAAACAGCTCTGTGCCCAGGAACTGCAGGAAAGCACATCACGGGCGACCTGCCAGGGCCAGCACAGAGGACTCCCTGGCCACTCCTGCCTTCTCTGCAGTGCCTTAGCCCCTCCCCATCTCTTGGGGGGGGAGTGCAAAAACTGACTTTGTCTCCGAGCACTGAAAAGCCTAGCAACACCTCTTCGCGTGGGTTCAGCGTAGGCGTTCACTCCCTGCAGGCTGCTTCCTCGGAAGGTGGTGGTCCAGAAGCATTTATGGAGCATGAACCCTTCCAAGCTGGGCAGGACTCACAGGAGCGCCTTCCCTCCAAAGGAAGCCAGCACCGGAAGGTTGAACTCAGGGACTGCAGACCCTGCCCAGTTCCATGCCAGGTGGTTGTGGGATTGACAGCATGAAGAGGCTGTGAGTGGTCAGCTGAAATGACCTCTGGGGGTCCATTTCAAAACTGATTTTCCACTCTTGGGGCCTGAAACCCTCCCTGGCCTGGCCTGGCCTGGCCTGGCCTGGCCTTGCCCATCTTTACCGACAGGAGAGAAGACATGTCCCCACAGAAGCAATATTCAAGGCAGAGGGCTCCTCCTAAGAGCTGACCTCAATGATGGCTGGCAAGAAACTCACAGGGGGAGCTCCTTTCCCCACCAGCTCTCAGGTCTCAGAGGCCCTCCTGATGACTCGGGAAGTTCTCCTCTTATGGGTGGGTGGGTGGACGGACATCAGGCCAAGCAGCGTTGGAAGAATCAACTGACCGACCTCTTCATGGGAAGTGGCTTTCAATCCAACTCACAAGCACTTTCCCGGCTGGTGCGAAGGTGTGCAGGTGGGCTTGTGTTGCTCCACACAGCCTGTACCCTCAAGTTCTCTCTCCAGCCCCCCACCACTTGCTTCTGCTTTCCCACCCACCACCCTGTACTGACACGGGCCCTGTCTTGCCACTAGGAACAAGTTGGAAGGTGGATCACCAGCAACCCAACTCACAAGCCTCCTTGTCAAAGCAGCCCTGGGAGTCACGGAGCAAAGCTGAGCTCTGGAATGGGTGCCCCAGTGTAAGCTACGTTTTAGGGTTCTTTGCTGCGGTTTCGGGGACCGAGAGATCAAAGCGAGCCAAAGTTCCGAAGAACGGAGAAAAACTTTATTGAACGTTGCAACGGGCACCCAGGGCCCAGAACAAAGAAACTCAACACTTTTTATAAGAATTCTTACTCCCCAACAGCCTCTCCCTTATCTAAATTGATAAGGATGCAGCTGTGGGTTTTAAATCAAGCATAAAACAATGAGAACACACAAGGATACAAAGTTCATACAAGGTTACAAATCAATTTGAAGGGATATTGAAGGAGGAAGACATTCATCTTGCACTCTGGCGCCATCTGGCTTGCACTTCCCGGGACTCTGCGCCGCTCCGTGACAGGAGTTCTTTGACAGCTGAAGATCGATAACAACTTCTGGCTTATCTCCTCCTGGAACACCTCGGCTAACTGTCTTCTCATGGAGCTAAGTGTTTATACAACTTCTAATTTACAACCCTAGATAGCTAGGAAGGAATCTCAGGGTGAAATGCAGGCTAGAACAACACACTGAAGGGGGAGAATGAAAAGGGGAAATAACCAAAAGAGAACATAAGCGCTGCCATTTTATTTCATCAATGGCAGTTATAAGCTTCATTAAAATACCATTCCCTTCATCAGGACACACACACCCATCCCCCCCCAAGGAAACTCATGTGGAGACATCCGCCTGAGTGTTAAGCCTTTCCGTGCTTTGGCCAACCTGTCTGTTCAGAAACCAGAACCAAGATTGCAAGAGCCCATCGGCCTCCAGGGTCCACGGCCTGCCGGAAAACCAACCCAGACGTGTCCTGACCTCCCACCCGTTGCCTTGTCCACCTGGGCAGAAGACGCCCTTGGCAGCTGCAGTCGGCTTGTTTCAACGCTTCCAGAGGCATGGCGGGCAAGGACGGGCTGGGAGGGGTTCCTTGTATGTTGACATTCCCCCCCCACACACACACACCTTGCGTTCTCCCAAAGATGGCCAAGAGCCAAAGCGTCTCTCTCTCTCTCTCTCTCTCTCTCTCTCTCTCTCTCTCCTTCTGTTGCCTCCCTCTCTTAATTGCAGAGCAGCCCCCTTGTCTTCCGTGTCTTCCACCCTTGACGGGGCGAGAGAGGCCCCCTTCTCTGCAGGGGTCTTTCGGGCCCCAGGGAGAGCCACTTGGGGGGAAGCAGGCTCGGCTGGCTGGCTGAGCACAAGGGGGCCCGTCCAGCCCAAGGCAGGGGCCGGCCAAATGCAGCCCCCAGGTGGTGTGTGGGCAGGGGAAGCTGGGAGCACAGATACTGTATGTCTGAGGGGGTGCCAGCTCTTCCATGCAGGTGCCACCTCCCTCAGGGGTGTGGCTCCCGTGGGATCTGGCAGCCAGATGGAGCCCCTGCTGCCAGGCGGTCTGTGTGTGAGAGAGACCTCCGGAAAAGCTCTGTCTCTCTTATGTGTGTGTGGGTGTGGTGGTGGGGGGGAGACACCCCATCCCTCTTCCTCTCCTCCTTCCTCCAAAGGTCTTGCCCTCATTCCAAGAAAATTGGGAGGGGGGAGGGAGGGAGCTGCCTTGTCACTAGCGAGCACTGCAAAGAAAGGCACTCTGTGCATGCTCAAGGGGAGGGGGTGGGGGCTTCTGTTCTTTCATACGGCTTCACCTGTTCCTGGGGGGGGGGGGAGGCACTGGGACGCGTAGGGTCTGGCAGCCATTCACATGCTTGACCCCCTGCCCTCCTCCCTGCCTTCCAACCCAAAGGCAGTGCCGGGTGGGGGGCGGAAGAGGGAAGGCCAGGGGAGAGGAACCAACTGGGTTCTTCCAGGTCCACACGGGCAGTCCCAAGAGATTTGGGGAGGCAGCCCCCTCCCCCACCTTCCCCCAAGGATCCCTCCACAGAGGGCGGGATTCCTCTCTCCCGATTCACCCCCATCCCGTTTCCTTTGAGGTGACTTCAGAGCTTGTTGAAGTTGCAGCCAAGAGCAGGTTGCGCTGGGGACAATGGCTGGCCAAAGGCAGGTAGCTGCCCAGGCAGTTCTAAGGCTCCAAAAGCCGTTAATAAGGAATTAGTGGCCCATGACTTGTAACCGGTAACGGGCAGGCTGGTCCCTGTCCTTCTCAGCTGCATGGGTATATTTCATAGGGGGTCTCTCTCTCTCTCTCTCTCTCTCTCTCTCTCTCTCTCTCTCTTCCTGCTGGCATGGGGGTCTTTGGAGGGCCAGGCCCACCTGATGCAGGCCCACACAGGAGAAGGAAGCCCACCCAGTTTTCCCTACCTGGGCTGGGGGCTGGGGGCTGGGCAGAGGGGAAGCCAGGCATGGGTGTGCTGCGACTGACAGGTGGCCAGCCAATGTGAGGTCTGGGCATCCCTGCTGCTTCCTGGCAGGCGCCTGACTTGTTCTGGGAACATGGAACTCCACTCGACTGTTGTCAGCACACTGGGTCCCAGCACTGAAGTCAGTGGCAGGCATGGCTCCCGTCTGGCATCCTTGCTGGCACCCCAGATGGCATCCTACTGGTTGCTGCCAACTGGGCACTGAGTGGGCATGTCCCTCTGGGAGGGTGCCCTGCAAAAGGTGGGGTGGTTGAAGTGCCCTCTGCAAGGGAGGGGGGCGGAGGACAGTGGAAAGGACTGCAAGCCACCCAACAGGGCACCAGCTCTACCCCTCTGGATGCCCGGGGGGGGGAGGACTCCATTGGAGAAAGAGCCCGTGGCCCCATGGCCCACATTCCAGGAGGGATTCAGGCAGACGTCAAAGTGCATGGAGAGGAATCTGGAGGTTGCCCTCTCTTCCACCCAGAAACAGAGAGAGCGCCCCAAACGGAGAGAGCGGCTGCGGTGTGCTTGCATGCCTCCTGTCACTCTGCATCTGCTTAGAGAAACTCTCCGATCTTCCAGAGGTGGCTGGGGGGGGGGGTTGCAGGGTGGGGGAGGGCACATTCCCTGTTGCAGAAACCAGGTTATTAAAGCCCCAGATCCCCAACAAACTGCTGTGTTCGGGTCATGCTGCACACTCAGGTGCATCTGCACACACACATCCCTTTTTAATGGGTTCAGAGCAAACCAGCGTTCAGCCCACCTGCCCCTTCCAGGCATCTTAACTGGAGGCAGCAAAAGAAGGGGATCCCTGGAGGGGCCACCTGGCAGACCGCTGAGGGGGGGGGCGGGCGGTGGGCACCTGTTGGCGTGGGGATGGAAAACCACAAGCTCTTCTGTGGGAAATGGTGGTGGTGATGATGGGTGTGTTGCCCCTGCGTGGTGCGTCATTCATGCCGAGACATCTGTTTATGAGAGTGGAGGAACCAGGATGAGGCCGTCACCCTTTGGGCACATTGTGGTTGAACCCGGCCCTTCCGGGGAAGAGAGAGAGAGGCAGCCAAGAAGAAAGAGGAAGGCTCCCAAGTAAAGGCAGGCTGACTTCCTCCAGGAAGGCACAACCTTCACTCCCAAGAGCTGAGGCGTTCTCCTGGCAGCCACTAATGCCAAGAGATGCCAGGAAGGAGAAGGAGTGCCTTGATGGCAACCATCACCACAAAGGTCTAGGCAACCTGAGGGCTCCTGGAACCTCCTTATTCCCTGTGCAGCGTAAAAAGCAGCCTTAAGGACTTTGGTCTGGGCTGTCCACACTTCCTTCTTTCTCCCGGATGCCCCCCCCCCCGCCCCAGCATGGCTGTGAGGAGCAGGGTTGCCACCTGGTTCAACTGTCTGCGGCTCCTGCACTCCATCTTCAGACGCTGCCCGTAATAAGGCCTGCCCTGCTGTGCCCGTGGGTTGATTGAGGCCGGGGGGGGGTGCTCCTGCTTTAGGGGTAGGAAAGAGAAGGTGGCTGCGCCCTCCCCTCCAAGAGTCCTGGGCCTGGCTTTCAGCTCCACTCTGTTCTCCTCCTCCCCCCCAGGGGCCAGTGGAAGCCACCGCTTGAGTTGCTGCTGTTCATGAAAGGCACCAAGCCCCTGTTTTTGTGTCCCTTGAGGAGATGCCTGCCTGCCATTGCGGTCACCCAGCAGGGAAAAGTTCCCAGGGCAAAGACGCCTGCAGGAGACTCTTGGAGACAGGCAGGCAGAGAGAGAGAGACAGACAGAGACAGAGAGAGACAGACCTCTGACCGAAGGGCAGCGGGTCTCCTCCTCTCTTTCCGCAGGGCAACCTTCTCTGCCTTCATCGTCCCTCCTGCCCGTCCTGCTCTGAAGGGCCCAGGGGAGGGGCAGGAACTGTCCAGGGGTTGCCCTGGCCAAGGGCAAGGATGGAGCATCAGAAAGATTCCCTTCCAGGGGGAAGCGGGGGCTCTAAGGATTTCTGGCCTGACTCTGGGCCCACTGGGGAGCCGGTGCCCATGGGCCTCCGTGCACTTGCACCGCTTGGATGGATAGGACCATGCCGCTAGTCCAAAGCGAGGAGCAAGACTCTCTCTCTCTCTCTCTCGGACCCTGTTGCTCACCTGCTTCCATAGAGAGAGGCCAGCCTCTCCCCCCACCCCGGCGGCTTTTGGCCCCAGCCTGAGCTCCCGGGCTGCGGCTGCTGCTGCTGCCTCCTGTCCCTCCCCAGCTGCGGGCGCTTGAGCCCCTGGCGGGCCGGCTCCCTCCTTCCCTCCTTCCCTCCCCCCCCCCGGAGCGCGCACAGCTGTCCCGACCGAGGGCGAGCCGGATGGAGCCCCCGCGGGGTGTGGAGCGGCAGGTGGAGGAGCTGCAGCGCACCCTCCGCCTGCTGGTGGGCCTGATCCTGCCCTGCCTCGGCCTCCTCTTCCTCCTCAGCTGCCTCTTCCTGCTCCGCTGGCGGCCGGCCCGGGGGAAGAAGGGGGTCCCGGCCAGGGGGCTCGGCGGCTGGGCCCCCCCGGCGGCGGCCCCGCACCTCCTCCCGGGGGTCCCCCAGGCGGCGGGGGCCAGGGTCGCCGGCAGGCACCTCCGCCCCCCCGGCGCAAGCACGGCGGGGCTCTCCGGCCGCCCCCCGCCGCCCTCCTGCTGCCGCAGCAGCGGCGGCAGGGCTTCTCCGGGCTCCAGCTCCAGGCGCCCCCCGCCTCCCCGGACCAGGCTGGGCTTCTGCAGCCAGACCCAGGCCAGGGGGCAGCCCAGGGACGGGGCCCCCTCCTCCACCTCCTCCTCCTCCACCTCCAGCACTCGAGAGGAACGGGAGGTCTTGGCGCCCCCAAACTCTCCGGCCACCTCGTCCGGGATGGGTGTAAGTAGGCGGCCAAGGAAGGCCTGGGCCTGGGAGCCTTTCCCTTGGGGGAGAAGGGCTCTCCCCCCTCCCCCTAAAAGCGTCGTGGGTCCCCTGCCCAGGGCCGGTCGCAGCTCTTCCACAGCTCCCAGGGAAAGGGCTGGGTTGCTGGGACTGGCCGCAGGGGCTGGGCTGGGCTAGCTGGCCCCGTGGGATGGGATGGGGTGGGGGGGGGGGGGGGGTGGGGTGGAAGGCTCGCCTGCTGGCTTCGTCTGCAGGAGGGAGTCCTGGCATTCCGGGGCCAGCAGGTCGGTCCTCCTAGCGCCAAAGCCGGGGAGGAGGCGTCCCATTAGAAGCCGGCCAGGCTTCAAAGGCCCAGAAGCCGCCCAGGGACCAAGGATGCTGCTCACCGCTGCCCCTGGAATCCGGAGCAGGGCCGCCTTGAAAGGGAGCCCCCCCCCCGCCGCCGCCGCCCCTCCCGCCCCGAGTCTGGGCTTTGATCCCTCTTCCTGCAATTGGCCTGGGGGAACTCCGGGAGAGCAAGGCTGGCGAGTGCGCGCGGGTTGTGTTCTTGATTGTTAGCTTACCTCCCTCCCACACGGGAACGGAGCTCCTTCAACAGCTTCAAAGGCACCCTTCATTAAGCTTGTTTGTGTTTGAAAAGAAATGATTCAATGCCTTAAAAGCCAAAGGAAGCCGAGTTTAGAACACGATGAACGGGCTGGCAGTGTAACTTCCGAATCAGTTGCAGGGAAACACACCTTTCGGAAGGGTAAAAAGGCTGCCCCTCCCCCCACCCAGAGGGGAGTGGCCCGTTACCCACTCGACTGAGACCCCCCCAACACACACCCTTCCACCCCCACCCCCCCGGGCCCGGAGAGCCATTTCCTTGGGCAAAGCTGAGGCTGATTTGGGGGAGTGGGGGAAGGGCCCTGGCCCCGTGGCTCTTCTGATGGGAACAGACAATTGCTGCCTCTGTGCTCCTTAACAGAGCTGCTGAAAGACACACAGACACAGACACACACACACACACACACACACACACACACACACACACACACACACACACACACACACACACACACACACACACACACACACACACACACACACACACACCTACCTCCCCAGGGTAGGGCCTGGGCCTCCCGCAGAGAAATCTGGAGTCCAAGGAAGGAGGGAGGGAGGAGGTAAAGGTGGCAACACTGACCAGCTTGGGACCAGCCTCAGATGCCAGCGTGAGGGTCTTGGGAAGAGGCTGCCTGGGGAACTGCCTCCCTCTGGCATGGGGCTGGGCTGGGCGGGCAGGTGGAAGACGGGGAAGCCCTTCCTTCCCTGTCGCAGCGAAGTTCTCTCGCACGGCTTGTAGAAGGATGCCAAGGCTCAGCTCGCCAGGCTGGCTTTCATGGGACGCTATGAGACAACTGCATGGAGGCCGGGTTCTTAAGAAACCAGGCAGGGGTCTCTCTCCCCCACTTTCTAAAGGAGAGATCAGACTCCAGGTTCTTCTGAAGCCCGAGACCCTCTCTGCATGTCAACAAGGGAGGCTGTCAGGAGGAGACCTGTCTCTCCCAGGGAGCCTCCTTGGCCCAGGAGTAACTTGGCTCAATTCCCTGGCTCCACAGGGCACCCCGCACGGCAGGTTGGCCGGCTACCTCACCAGCACCCAGGACAAGGCCCGGAGGTCAGCCACCACCGCCCACTCCCACTCGACGCCCTTTGAGTACGGCAGCAGCATCCGCTGGGAGGACGGCACGGCCAAGCTCAACTCCGCCAACTTCACTGCCTCCCAAGGGCCAGGCCTGGACACCGACTTTGGAGTGAGCGCTGGTGAGTAGCAGTCTCTCAGGGGTGTTGCTTTTCTTAAAACAGGGCCCACTGTAGACTTAGCGTTGCTGGGTTCAGCTCTGGGAGCCTCTGCCGATCACAGAAGATAAGCCACTATGGCAAGTTCTCAAGGACTCCCAGGGAAGGCTTGTTGTAACCTTGATCGAGGACCTGGGAGGTAGCCAAGGTGAGGCAAGCAGGGAGTTGCAGCACAACATCTGGAGGGCCACCAAGCTGACCCTCCCGTGGAGAGATCCTAGAGTCCTCCAGATGTGGCTGGACGGCTGATTCTACCAGCTGGGAGCTGGCGATAAAGGAAGAGAGGATGATGTGCAGCTGAATCTTCCTCTTCTATAGTGCAGGTGCCCACCCTCTCTCTGGGCTAGAGGAGGAGGGGGGGCACTAGAAGCCCAGTTCTGCCATGGCGCCTGCAGAGAGGTGGGGGGCAGCAGAGAATCCTCCCCTGGCCATTTTTTAGCCTTGTGCTTGGAAAAGCGGGAGAGAAAACATTGGCCTTCATTGCCCGTTTTTGGGCTGCTTGAAGGGGGGGGGTTAGCAGTGCAGCAGCTATCCTTGAGCTCCCTGGGAGTGCCACCCCCCCCCCCCGATAATGGCACATATTTCTCTCTGTGTGCCAGCAAGCGGCTCTCTTTCCCTCTTTTCCTCATGCACCCCTAGGGACTCCCCAGGGTTTGTAGGGTCCCCTCTCTTGTTTGTGCATGGGGTTCTTTTCTCCCCGCCCTTTGGGACACAGATGCCAGGGTCTCCTAATGGCGAATGAAAGAGGGATCTGCCAGGATGATACATCACTTACGACGCTTAAAGGTCTTTTCTATTTCTTTTTTCTTTTGCTCTTCATGGCACGGCTTCCACTGTCTTGCAGGTGTCTCTGTGAGAATTGTGTCTTCGGACAGCGAGGAAAGCCCCCAAACCCCTCTGTTGCATCGCCAGCGGCTGGGGCAACTGGAGTGGGACTACTACGACCCACGGTACCAGAAGACGGCTCCGCTCCACCATCAGCCCCCTCCTGTCGGCAGCAAACAGTACTGGCTGTAGCCCACGGCAGCCACGGGGGGGGGGGTGTGGCAAGAAGCACGGCATCATGGCATCACTCCACGGAATGGGGACTCCACTTCCTGGCTCGTGGTTGGCATTTCTACCGGGCTGATCCGCTTGAGTGCCTTTAGCCATGAACTCTAGCTACAAAAAGAAAATCCCTTCATCTGCTGAAGGTCCCTGCTTTGGAAAGAGGCTCTCACGCCCAATGAAACATATTTAAGGCATCCCTCCCCCGCACCAGCCTTTGATTTAGCTGCACTAATGCACACATGACAAATGCAAGGCCCTGGCCCCATCAAACCACCTGACTCCACACAGTCATTCCAGCACAAATGATGAATGCAGGCACAGAGGTGAGCAGCGTTAGACCCACACGGCACGTGGATTAAGGAAGGGCCACCCGAGCAGGTCTGAGATGGAGCCAGCTCTGCTCAATGGGCTGGATAACAAGTCCCATTCCAAAGTGTGTGAGTTGTACCACGGGGGTGGTGGTGGTGGTGGTGGTGGGACCCCTTGCACTAGCACCCACACTTGTTCCTCTTGCACAACAAGGTACTCAGCATCCCTTGAGGCAGGTGGCTGGTTGGGACCCCGCTTGGAAATAAGTCTCAACGGATTATGCGGTCATATTTTGACTTGTGTTCTCTGTCCCGTCTCCATTAAAGATGCCGCAGCCTTTATCCTCCGTTCAATGGCTTTTCTTCATTTCAATGAACATTAGAGGGCTGGGGTGGGGATGACAAGACCCACAATGTGTTACTAGAAGCCGAGACAACACCCACGGGTCTTGGCACTTCCTACCAGCCTCGAGTGCCCCCCTCTAGTAGGGGAAGGAGGCATGACACGGCTTGTTGCCAACGAAAAGTTAATGGGGTGGGTGATGCTGCCCCAAGGCTTCTGGAGCAACTCCACACAGGAAAGAGCTTTCTAAAACATGCCCCTCTCAAAAGCTAACGTGTGCTAGGCAAACCTTGCCCAAGCTACCCTGGCAAGAAGATGAGCAAGGACATCTCGCTGGAAACCCAGCCCTCACCTCACTGTAAAAATCAAGCCTTCTTTGTAAGGCAGCTGGCTTTCCCAGGGATTCACCGCCTGGCAAGGGAGGCCAAATCAAAGAAAAGCGTGCAGCTTATGGGCCACCCCATAGCGGCCTTGATTATGCAGGCTACACATTGGCCGGCCAAACCAGAGAGAGGAAGGTCCTCAATTGGCAGGCCTTGGAAGGATGGAAGGCTGAGTCAACCTTGAGCCGGCAACTTGAGCCTGTTAGGATCAAACTCAGGTTGCGAGCAGTTTTGACTGCAGGGCTGCAGCTTCACCACCATCCCAGGAGGCAGGAGGATCCCATCTGGTTAGGCTAGAAGTTAGCAGGAGAGGAGAGTTGAGGAGGCTCCCAGTCCTAAGGCTGGGAACACTGGGAGCTACAAGTGGTTTATGGAACAAGCAATGTGATCAGTACAGGCACAGACCGCCGTGAGGAGTGTGCGCGCGTGCATATCTGTTGATGACCATGGAAGGCATAAAACTGGAAAGTACCACGTGCTGCTTTCTCACGGAAGGATTAGGGCCAGCCACGCCAAGCAGATGATGTTCTAGCAGAGTGATGCACCCCTCGGAAGAGTTCTGAACACCAAACCAAAAAGCCACCGGCCCCTGCATGTTCAGAGGGCTCCCAGAGGCAAAGCAGGTGGCCACTGATGATTCCCCAAAGCCAAGAGGGTTCTGCCAGAGGCTCTGGAGCCGCATCTAAAGACACGTCTGTTTTGCAAAAGCCCAATGCTGAGTCAAAACTGTGCCTGTGATTCCCACACACAATGACAAAAGAAACTGGCAGGCCGAGAAGAGGCATTTGCCAGCTTTGGGGAGTGAGAGCTCTCAGTTCCTATCCGGGCTGGGTGATGCCTGCTGGGGCCGTCCACCCGCTCTGGTGCCCTGGTGGAAGTAGCACAGAGCCGTTGAGTGGCTGCTCTTAACAAGTGGAACTGTCGCACATTGGCCAGGCAAGTCCCTTGGAACAGATCTTCCGAAAGGGCCCTTGGTGTGAGACTCATGCAAAGAAGGGTCCACAGAACCAGAGGACAGGGAGGGATTTTTCCGTTGGAAAAAAAAAAGGCCTTGCAACATTTAGAGGTTCTTGGCAAAGAGCTGTCCAGTGAATTGAAGGTCACAGATCTATCCAATTTTTACCCAGAAATGCCCTCAAACCAATCTCACATCCTAGACCCCATCCTTACACACAGACTGCACACCCAAAATCACAAGTCCGTCAGCACATGGTTCCACAGTGGCGCAAAAACACGGATCCAAGGCACATGTCCACACAGGGACAGAGATCTAGTGTTCTCATGTGCTCCAAAGGCATCTTGTAGGGCCAGTGTGAAACAGAGGAAGCTGGACTAGAAGGGACCCTGGCCTGATTCAGCTGGACTCTGCTTATGTTTTTAAGTTCACTACTATTGCTGCTGCTGTTTCTCTTTTTTCTTGCATCATGAAGATGCCATGTAGTGAGGACATCTGTTTTTTATGCTTAACTCTAAGACAACAGAAAAGTCCTTTTACCTGATATGCACTTCAGAGCCCATGTGTGCATGCACACATACTCAGAGACACACCATGAAGGATCTATGATTTATGGCAGTGGTATGTATTGGCATAGATCTGGCTGAGCACGTCACACCACCACACAAAGCTATGCTAAGGGAAATTTTATTAAATGCAAAAAAAGTTAACATAAACAGAGTTGCACATTGAAATATACAGGCAATACAAGTTCAAACAAAGCAAACTCACTTGGCTGAGAAGGTTAAAAGGAAAGACCTTTCCAGAAATCATGTGCAAGCGCTTCCATGCATGCACCTGAGTAAACACACACACACACACACACACACACACACACACACACACAAAGCGGTGTTTGTTTGGGGAGCCACCAATATGTGAGGAAAATACGTCCAGAGGGCAGATAAATGACAAAGATTTCTTCTTCCTAGTCTCGTTAGACTTTCTTGCAGTTCTGGAGTGTTGGAAATCCAATTGGAGGGTAATCGTGTCCACGTTGCATCCCTATCCCTTGATCTCCCTTTCAACTGACCAGAACCCCCTGTCTGGTTTTATATTAATTTACTCCATCCTCATCCAGTTAATTACGGAAGCTAAACTCTGATCTAAAGCCAAAATATTCTCCCTGGAATCTGGATTTTACAAGAGGTAGAATTGGGTTTCATCAGCATACTGGTGACAACCCCCAAGCTCCGGATGAACGTCCCCAGTGATTTCATATAAATATTAAACGACATAGGAGACAGAACAGAACCGTTAGGGACTCCACACAGGCCAGTGGTGTTGAACATGATGAGTCCCTTAACACCACTTTCTGCATTCTCTCCTGCTGGAAGGACTGAAGCCACTGGAAGTTCAGTGCCCCCAAGACCCATTTCAGAGAGACACGTCAGGAGGACGCTGTGGTCGATAGTGTCAAAAGCAGCCGAGAGGTCCAGTAAAACCAACAAGGACACAGATCCCCTTTCCATTTCCCTGCGTAGGTCAACTGCCAAGGCAACCAGTGCCATCTCAGTCCCATAACCAGGCCTGAAGGCAGGTTGAAATGGATCCGGGTAATTTATTTCATTCAGAAATCTGTGGAGCAGAACGCCAAAATAAAGTCTGTGGTGTTTATGGTTCTTAATGTAACACACCAGTTCCTAATAAATGTAAAGCTGGGTGGATGTGTGCCTTAGATCCATGTTTTTGGGCCACTGCGGAGCCATGCGCTGACAGACCCGAGATTTTGGGTGTGCAATCTATGTCTAGGGATGGGGCCTAGGATGTGAGACTGGTTTGAGGGGGCTCCTGGTTAAAAATCTGTCCCTTGGATCCATGTTTTTGTGCCACTGCAGAGCCATGACATTTAGGAGGACAGATATAAAGAGAACAAGAAAAGACTCTTAAATATTGTATAAGGATATGTTATTGAAGACCAAGGAACCCCATGCTATGGAGTCCCTCAGTTACTTTGGAAGGATGTGAAAGCCAGACAGGAAAAAAAGTAGCCTCCTTCAAAATGTGGTGCTGGATGAGATTTAAAGATATTATGGACCACCAGAAAAAAATAAACAGTTGCTACATCAAGGCTTGCCTGGCCTCTCATGAAATGGTAAAATGACTAAACTGGGTATGTTATATTTTGGGCACATTATGAAAAGACTAAGCTCACAGAAAAAGGCAGGGATACTGAGACAAGCACAAGGTAGGAAGTATAAAGAAGATCTGAGATGGACTGACTGAAGAAACCACAGCCTTGAGTTTGTAAGACCCAAGCCGTCAGTAATTCATATTCACCACGTCAAAAGTGGCAACGTGATTCGGAATCAAAATGGCAGGCTTATATCCCAACTGAGCTAGAACTGTCTCAGAGCTTCCTGTGTTCCAACCACCTCCTAGATGGAAGCATGAACAGGGTTTGAAAGAAAAGGGAGAAACCCCAGCTATCTTGCCCAGGTCTTCACCACCAATTCTAGCTCTCTGTCTCCACTGCCGGCTCCTTCCTGTTCCTCCTGCCCGTCTACCACCCCAATGCATATTTCTAAGAAAGCATCATCCCCCTGAGAATGTGCACATGTATCTGCCATAATTCTGCAACCACAGAAAGAAGGGGTGTGGAGACTCTGAAGTTTGGATTTCTTCTGAGAAATAAATACAAACCCCACATTCCTGGAAGATTCCAGCAAACAGTTGCTGGAATTATAATAATTGGCCCTGGGGGTGGAATCTCGCCTTGAATGGCAGAAAGCAGGAACACAGGAAGAGGAATGTAAATAATATAATAGGGGCCTGGGCCGTAGAACTCTTTAATTGCAAATTGCTCTGGCTTGAGAATGGTGTTGTGAAAAGTTACCTCCTTTTTCAAGTACTCCAGCGCTAGAAGGGACGTTGTGTACCGACTGTGACGGAAGGGACACCCTGCACTTTTGTTGCGTGGTCCAACACCCTGCTGAGAGCGTCTCCTATTCAAGTTCTCCTGGAACACATTTAATTTCTACTCGGGAGGTCTCGGTGAATCATTCCCCAAGTAAGCTGGCCGATAAATAGATCTGTGCTGCTGGTGTTGTTGTTTTCTTGTCCTTTAATGGGGGAAAAGGCTGCAGGAAAACTGAGGCACACAAACAAAGACCCCCCGCACATGCCAGGCGCTTCAGAAGGCACAGCCCATCCCCCTTTGGTGAGTGGAAGCTCCTGCACAGCAACAGCACCCGGCTGGCAGCTTCAGGAGAGCCTGGCTTAGCATCGGACACACTTGCCAGGAAGAGCTCCTTCTATCAACCAGCCTCAGGCAAGGCTTGACTCACTCACCCCCACCCCCACCCCCCCCAACAACAAATCCCCATTCTCAATGTATCTGACGTACGATGCTGTGCCCTGAGGAAGAAAGGAGCTAAAGGAACGTGGAATGCTCTGCACATTTTAAAGCACTGGAAAAATGCAAAACACCCACAAGTTGCAGGCCGCCTTGGACCCTGCCCAATTTACATCCCGTGAGGCATTCCCCGACCCCCCCCCAACTTCCACAGCAGGCAGATTTGAGCCGAGCTCCTCTGGAGTCCTGCCGTTGCTTATCAATTTTAAAGAGGTCACAGCCTCCCCTTGGCCAAACCGTTACCTGTTTCAGGGGAGGCCTTGGGGATGATGCCGAAGCCCCGCTCAAAAGCCGCAGAGGCCTGCTTTGGCGGAACGCAGGGAGAAGGTGTGCCCCCAAGGCCCAAAGAGGGACAGGAAGAACAGAGGTGGCGGCCGCGGTGGTGGCGGGAGGTTCAGGAAAAAGGCAAGCAGAGGCCAACTTGAATGAAGTTATGGGAATTGTTTTTATTTTTGTGGGTTTTTAATTTTTTTTGTTTTGTTTTGTTTTTACAGGCTATGGTTGTACCCGTTGCTAAAGCTGCTGATTCTGTCATAAAACTAGAACAGAAATTTCCCAGAAGTGTAGTCAGTTCCCCTCCTCGTTAATTGCCTGCCCGCCTGCCTCCCAAACCAACCAGCCAACCCACTGCCTTGCATTGGCAGCAGACTCCAACCGACAGAGCCCGACACGCAGCTACAAGGATCTGACCAAGGAATGAAGATGCCAGGAGTCCACTGACCACTGGAATTGCCCTGTACAACGTGGCCGGTTCTGGAGTTTGGTCCACTCTGGCGGCACTTTAACCATAGAGATCGTCGTCGTTGTCTTCGCTGTAAACATTTCCTCCGCCGCTGCCTCCTGCGCCCTGGCTTGGTCCAGCACCGCCCTGGTTGCCTGACGGGAATCTGCAAAAAGCACCCCGAGAGCAGGGAGGTTAAACGTCAAGATGGCTGGGCTGTGGGCCAAGACACGGAACCTGTGGCCAGACAGCCATTTAGAGCTGGTCTACGAGCTCCACCATTCCCAGCCATGGCTCACGATAGGCGTGGCTCAGAATTCAGTAGCACTTAGAGGTGCAAACCGTCCCCACTCCTGCTGCAAAGTCACGGCGCAGAAATACATGGCCACGGGCAACCCTGAAGCGAAGTCCCAGGGCCCCTCACCCTTCAGGCTGGCCACTGGTGGGGATGCTCCAGGGAGAGCCACCTCCCTGCCTTTCCGGCCTCCCTGGAGGGCCCTGGGCACGGCAGAAGGCGAGGCCCAGGCTCCTCCTTGGGCAGGGGGCCCATCAAGGCCAAGAGCGGCAGGAAGGAGCCCAGCGGCTCCCGAGGTGGAACGACAAGGCGCCTGCCACTGTGAGCGAGTGGCCAAGGCTCACGGGAGTCCTGATCCAAGAGGACCACCTCGTCCCCACTTCTGCATTCGGGGTGTTTCAGGGGGCAGTGAGGCCAAAGGGAAGGTTGGCAGCAGGAAAAGGAGAGGACCGAGTGGCAATGATCGGGCACAGGCAGAAGGGGACCTGGGGGTGGGGGGAAGGGGGTGCCACACAGGTACTCCCCCCCCAATGTGGCCAAAAATCAACCCAGTCTGATTCTCACAGGCCAGGCTGGCTAAGAGAAAAACAGATCCAGGCTGACCACTAGGAAGATGCTACCAATTGCAGCCCTTGCATTATTGCAGCCCATCCCTCAAAACTGTCTTCCGTTCCCATCCCAGTTAAAACTCCCCGCTGCCAGCTCTGGGCAAGGACTCCTTCTAAAGAGCGCACAGCCCATGTCAGACACGAACATTTGCCAAGAGAAGCAGCTCCGTAGAACTCCAAAGTTAAAGCCCTTAAATGCCGGCAAATCCACACCTTAAAAACCTCCCCCCAAACCTCCAGGGGGTAGAAAGAAAAGGAGCGGCCAAAGGGAAAGCCCCCCCCTCCCATGCACCGCACCACCCGAGAATTACCTGAAGCTGCCGAAGCCCCGGCTCTGCTGTAGGGTCTGCGCAAACATTTCGTATTTGCGAATGTCGTTGTCGCTGACCGAGCGGCGGGCAAAGCGCATGGCCTCTTCGAAGTGGTCACGCCGGATCTCAGGGACCGGGTCGTCTTCCTCCACCTCCTAGGCCACAGCAAAGCCACAGTTCTCAGTGCCAGGCGGGGGCGCCACCGGCCACCCACGGGAAACCCCACCGGCCTTCCCTGGAGGCACACTCACCATGGCCGAAGGGTTGGTCTGCCTCTCGCGCTCCCGCCTGATCTCACTTTCAATGGACTCGCGGATGGCCAGCTTGCAGGCCCGCTGGCAAATTTCTGTGAGGTCAGCCCCTGAGAAGCCGTTGGTCATTTTGGCCAGGAACTCCAAGTCCACATCCTAGGGGGACAAGAGAGGCTCCATGGACCGCCTGCCCCTTTCCCAGCCAAAGGGAAACCAACCACGACCACCCCCACCCCCACCAGCCCTTCTCCCGCCACACCAGCTGCTCCCCCTTGTCAGCTCCGTGGCCTCCGCCTGGGCAGCGGTCAAAGCAACACAAGGCAGGCAGCATGAACATGGTGACCTCACGGACACCATCAGTCCGGCAGGCCCAGGAGCAGCTTCCTGCTGCAATTATACCTGTCTTCCTTCCTAAGCAAGCGCTCATCCACAGACCCTGCAGGCGAGTCTCCAAAAGCCAGAACAGGAGGACAAGGGTTTCCTTGCCTTCAAAGGAAACAGCAGGCAAACTGCTTCCCCCACCCCCATGGTTAAAAACCAAGTGGACGCTGGGTGGGTGGGGGTTCAAAAGTGTGCCTTGGTCCAACGGGGCCTCGAGATAGCCACCCGAAACACTCCACAAGTCTTCCTCCACGGTCGTCCGGGCACTCACCTATTCCAACGCCTACCCAGAATTAAAACCACGCAGGCCCCGCGGCCCTCGCCTCAGCCCAAACGCACCTTGGCCACCGGGGACTTCCGGAGGTTGGCCTTGAGGATGGCCACCCGGGACTTCTCATCGGGCAGAGGGATGTAAATCAGCTGGTCCAGGCGCCCTGGGCGAAGGATAGCTGGGTCAATGATGTCTGGCCGGTTGGTGGCACCAATGATGAAGACATTCTTTTTGGTGGACATGCCGTCCATCTCCGTCAGGATCTGGTTAATGACTCGGTCTGCAGCCCCGCCGCCATCTCCAATGTTCCCGCCGCGGGCCTTGGCAATGGAGTCCAGCTCGTCAAAGAACAGCACGCAAGGAGCTGCTTGGCGGGCCTGCCCAGGAGAGAGAACGGAGGCCGTGAGCCCACTGCTCCTGGGTGCAAGCCCGAGGGCTACGAGGCGGCCGGGGGAGGGGGGACATGCCTGCTCGCATGGGTCCGCTGATGGAATGGGCACTGGCCCATGGGCGCCAACACCACACCATGAGTTGTGGTTGCTCTCGCCACCCTGGGGATTTCGGCGTGTGCAGATGGGAGACCCAGCTTGTGTGTGGGCAGCTTCGACTCAGAAAAAAAAGTCTAACTACGTGTTTATGTTGACCATAGCAATACACAGCATGTGGGCGGGCAAGAGTCTTGCCTTCCTTTACGGAGCTGAACCGGCAACAGGGGAAGCCCCTGCATCGAAGGGAACCCAGGCCTCAAGGCAGAGCTCTCCAGGCTAGAGGTGCTGTTCGGCAGTGGAATAAGAGGCTGCCCCAAAGGAGGGTGGTGGTGGAGTCTCCTTCTTGGGAGGAGGTTTTTAAGCAGAGGCTGGGTGGCCACCTGTCAGAAACACTGTGATGGGGGTTCCAGCATGGCAGGGGGTTGGACTAGATGGCCCTCCTTGAGGTCGCTTCCAACTCTAGGAGTCTATGATTCTATGAAAGAAGGGATTCAGGACCTGCCACAGAATTGGCCTCTCCTTTTGCTGTCATACACTGGGAAGACTTCCTATCATCCCAAGAGAAAACCCACTGAAGTTCCAGTTCTCTGCATGCTCTGTCCACAGAAAGGGGGGATTGTGAAGGATCTTATAGAAAATGGACCGAGGAGTTGGGGTGGGGAGGGGAGGGAAACACACGGCATTTCTGGCCCAAGATGGCAAAGTGAGAGAAGGTCACAAAAGGTCAGGAAAGTCATCACTCGTCTCTGAGGACAAAAAGAACTACAACTTTATCACAGAATATCAAGACTGGTGGAAGGACATGACGTGAGTTTGCAAAAACTGGAAGTGGAAGCAAGTTAGTACTTTTTCACCAATGGAATATGGGTTCACACAATAAAACAACTGCACGAGAGACTCAGGGTGACAGATATGTACCATTAGGTGCCATGAATGATTTTTAAAAAAATCCAGTTTTGAGATATAAGAGAAACTGCTGAAGAATCTTGAAATCTCAGTCTGCCTTTATTCTAGTCTATTTTTAACATTCATACCCCACCCACCCAATGGCTAACACTAAATAACATTAATAATCCACAATGTCCAAGAGAAAAGAAACCTGGAGAGAAAATCAAAATCAGTAATCAATTTGTGGGTCCACAAGAGGGTCCACAGGGTAGGAAATTTCTAAAGGCCTCCTCAAACAGCCCAGATTTTGTCATGGACAGTAATTTATCTGCTGAAACTGGACTAGGTCAGGGGTAATCAGCGAAGCTGAAAACCTGGCGTGAAAAGGAGCCCTGAAACAAAGCCACGTAAAGCACGTGTAGCAGCAGTGACACCATGAAGGAAGAGTTGAGTGGAACGGAACGGGCGAAGGGAGAAATGGGTGCTGCTGTTCGTGTTATGCTGCACATCATGGCTGTGCTGTACGACTGCTGTCAATACCTGTGAACACATTTTGATGTTGGGTTAGGACGGCTGGTGTTTAAAGCCCCTTGAAGAAGTCTGTGAAGATTCTCAGTCACCCAGGTGAGTTTATCTGGAAGTTGAGCCATGGCAACTGGACTTTTTTTCTTGAGAGACTGAAACGTTCCGCTGCTCATCCAAACAGCTTTGCCCGTCGGGCGAAGCTGTTTGGATGAGAAGAGAAATGTTTCAGTCTCTCCTTGAAGAAGTGCCAGCTGCACAAACTTTGCACAAACTCTGACAGATTTCACCCATTTCCTGAAGGCCTCGAGGGAGGAAGCCATCTCCACATTCCCTAGGATTGCAGCCAACACAGAGGTGGCCAGATTCCTGGTGCGACTTTTGGGGGTGACCACCTGCAAGCGCAACACCTGGTTCCCCCAGGCGGACAATCTTAGGGAGAGACACTCTATCAGGTAGCAAGGTCCCAAGCCATTAAGGGCTTCACAGGGCAGTACCAGCACTTCAAAGTCAATGCAAGCATGCAAGGACTGGGGAGATGTGATCACATCTGATGCAAACCTGGCCACTGCATTTTGCACCTGCTACTAAAACTTCAGATAGATGACAAAAATGATGAAGGGCTCTTGATCTTCATCAGATAAGGAGGGGGATATATTTGATCCTGAAAACAAAAGCAGTGCAGACTTTTCACATCTGAATACAGGTGCTCTTGCTCAGAAAGCCATCATTAAGTCTGTTGAGACCAGCCTCCCATTTTGTTTCGCCCTGCCCAATGATAAACATCACACATCAGATAAACCAGATAACATCAGATAAAATCATATAAAGGACAAAAATGTAACAGAAGCAGAAGACATCAAAAAGAGATGGCAAGAATACACAGAGGAATTATACCAGAGTGATCTGGATTGTCCCTGATAACCAAGATAGCGTAATTGCTGACCTGGAGCCAGACATCCTGGAGAGTAAAGTCAAGTGGGCCTTTAAAAAGCACTGCAAAGAACAAGGCCAGTGGAGGTGACGGCATTCCAATTGAACTCTTTAAAATCTTAAAAGAGGATGCTGTAAAGGTGCTGCACATGATATGCCAGCAAATTTGGAAAATCCATCAGTGGCCAGAGGACTGGAAAAGATCGGTCTACATCCCAATCCCAAAGAAAGGAAACGCCAAAGAATGCTCCAATTATCGTAGAATTGCACTCATTTCACACGCTAGCAAGGTTATGCTCAAAATTCTACAAGGGAGGCTTCAGCAGTATGTTGAAAGAGAACTTCCAGAAGTGCAAGCTGGATTTCGAAGGGGCAGAGGAACTAGAGATCAAATCGCCAACATGCGCTGGATTATGGAGAAAGTCAGAGGGTTCCAGAAAAACATCTACTTCTGCTTCATTGACTATGCCAAAGCCTTTGACTGTGTAGACCACAACAAACTATGGCAAGTCCTTAAAGGAATGGGAGTGCCTGACCACCTTATCTGTCTCCTAAGAAATCTATATGTGGGACAAGCAGCAACCGTCAGAACTGGATATGGAACAACTGACTGGTTTAAAATTGGGAAAGGAGTACGACTAGGCTGTATACTGTCACCTTGCCTATTTAAATTATATACAGAGTACATCATGCGAAAGGGAGGTCTGGATGAATCACAAGCTGGAATTAAGATTGCCGGAAGAAATATCAACAACCTCAGATATAGAGATGATACTACTCCAATAGCAAAAAGTGAGGAGGAATTAAAGAGAACCTCTTAATGAGTTTACTTTTTTGGGCTCCTTGTTCACTGCAGATGGTGACTGCAGCAATGAATTTAAAAGACGCCTGCTTCTTGGGAGGAAAGCAATGGCAAACCTAGATAGCATCCTAAAGAGCAGAGACATCACTTTGCCAACTAAGGTCAGGATAGTCAAAGCTATGGTTTTTCAAGTAGTGATGTGTGGAAGTGAGAGCTGGACTATAAAGAAGGATGATTGCCACAGAATAGATGCTTTTGAGCTGTGGTGCTGGAGGAGAGTCTTGAGAGTCCCCTGGACTGCAAGGAGATCAAACCTATCCATTCTGAAAGAAATCAACCCCGAATGTTCACTGGAAGGACAGATTTTGAAGCTGAGGCTCCAGTACTTTGGCCACCTCATGAGGAGAGAGGAGTCCTTCGAAAAGTCCCTGATGTTGGGAAAGATTGAAGGCAAAAGAAAAGAGGACGGCAGAGAATGAGATGGTTGAACGGTGTCATCGATGCAACCAATATGGATTTGACCAAACTCCGGGAGGCAGTGGAAGACAGGAAGGCCTGGCGAACTCTGGTCCATGGGGTCAGGAAGAGTCAGACACAAATGAACAACAGAACAACAACTACAACTTCTGTATCACCCTGAAAGGCAGCCCCACGTAGAGTCCACTGCAGTCATCAAGCAACCTAGAGATTACCAGTGCGTGGACTGAATTCCTTAATGATTTCATGGTCCAGCAGGAGGGCCATGACTATCCGATCTGCTGAAGATGGGAAATGGCAGACCTGGCCATGGGCGAGATTTAGTTCTCCATGGAGAGATCTGGGTCCAGCAGCAGACTCAGGTCACGGACTGGACATTACACGTGGGATGCCAAGGAGTCAATTCAGAGTCCAAGTGGAATTTTGTATGTGAAGTGGAGGTGTTAGGAAAACTCAACCTGCTGCCAGTGCAGCCGAGCCTTTACCTTGTCAAAGATCTCGCGCACGTTGGCCTCCGACTCTCCAAACCACATGGTGAGCAGCTCTGGCCCCTTGATGGAGATGAAGTTGGCCTGGCATTCGTTGGCAATGGCTTTGGCCAGCAGGGTTTTCCCACAGCCAGGTGGCCCGTAGAACAGCACCCCCTTCGAGGGGGTCATGCCGAACTTAAGGAATTTGTCTGGATGCTCTACTGGATACTGAGGAAGGGGAGAAGATCAATGTTAGCTGCAAAGCGTTGAAGGGGGGGTGGGCGTACAGGCCTCCAACATGCAAAAGCATCCCACTCCGACTCATGGCTGTGGAGCAGCTGGGCGCTGGTGGGCAAGAAGCGCCCAGCAGCCCCTCAGGCACGCTCCGGGAGGGGGAGGGGGTCAGGAGTAGCAGCACAAACACCCGCTCGAAGCTGGGTCGCTCTCCTGTGAAAGCTCCACTGCAACATGTTGTGCTAGTCAAGAAGCACATTAAACCAAGCTTATGGCTCAATTCATAAAGAGAGCAGTGTATTCATGCCCACTGTTCTGAAACAGGCCTCCAGAGCCCTTGCTCCCGGGATCTTAAAGAAACACAGACACTTAAAAATGTAGCTACATTCCTTGACAAATGTGTCAACAAACAAACCCACAAACAAACAAACAAACAACCCACCCACGGCAACTATTACAAGTAGGACAACTCAAAGCAAAAGGCCCTTCGCAACACAGAGAAGAGCTGTGGCTGGTGTTCCATGGGTCAACCTGACCATTAGCTCTTTGAGGACTGCATGCTGTCCTTAACACTCCCACCAAGACAACCTCCTCCACCACCTCCTGACAGAAGGACCTTCAGCAAGAAACAGACCAAGTTCAAAGAACATTTGTTTCTCTGACTCCCCCCCCCCCCTGACACACACACACCTGCTCCACTGCCCCCGCAGTGGGTTTATGAAACAGGAGGCTTTACAGAAAATGGTGATCTGAATCCCACTCATGCTGCTCCTTGCGCAGGTGGGGACTTGAAGGGAGCACAGAGACTCCTGCCTAATGGGGGAGTGGGTGGGGTGGACACCCAGGGTGGCTGGCCAACGGCCCTCACCTGCACAAGCTCCTGGAGTTCTCGCTTGACATCCTCCAGGCCTCCGATGTCCTGCCAGGTCACCTGGGGCACTTCCACCACGGTCTCACGCAGGGCGGAGGGGTTGCTCTGGCTCAGGGCCCACTGGCATTGGGAAAGAGAGAGGGGAGATGAGCGGGAGTCGGCAGGTTCCGCCAGAGGATGGCCCATTATGCCAAAAGGCAGCCAAGACCTAAACCAACCCCAGCTTACCCGGAAGTCGTCCATGGTCACGGCCAGAGAGTTCATCACTTCCGCATCAATGGTCTCGTCCTCCAAGTCAATGAGATCCATCTTCTTCCGGATGGCCTGCAGGGCTGCCTCCGAGCACAGGGCAGCCAAGTCTGCCCCAACGTGCCCGTGGGTCTCATTGGCCACCTGGACCAAGAAGGGGGAGAGGGTGAGGGGCCAGGGGTCCTGATCTTGGGCCAGAACAACTGAAAAGCCCAACTGGCACCCCCTGCAACTGCCTGGAGGCCTGCCGAGGACAGAGAGTCAGATACAGAACCCCAAACTTGCACCAACTGCATGGGTGGCTAGGAAGCCTCCAGTCCCAATTCCAAGAGCCGGCCTTAACTTTTACAATGAACTCTCTTGGGAGCAGGCTACCTGACAGACTACTGGAAGACACACACAACCTGCCTTCTTTGCCACATCTCCAGGGCTTTCACTGTGGCAGCCCCAACAACACTGCGGGACCAGCACCCAAACAATGAGCACAAAGGCATCTCTGTCGGCACAAAAACCCCTCTGTCCCAAGTCCCTTTAACTGAATTAGACGGTTCACAGAGCTTCACCGAGTCCACGGTGTGCTGGCTTTTGAAACGCAGCTACCTCTGCAAAGCTCCCGCCTCGTTGATGCTTGGCAAAGGCAGTCCTGCCAAGTACCTTTAACAGGACTTGTGGCAAAATGGATACACACCGGCTCCTAGTTCTGTTTCATTGCTGCCTTTCATTTGCTGTCAGCTGTTATTCTATTGTGTTGTCTGACTTTCTAAAACCGTTGAACTTATGGGTGGTACAAATCCATGCTTCTTAAATATGTTTAAATAAAGGAAGAAAAGGAAGCAAACCTGCTCCAGATCAACATCATCCGCCAGCTTCATGTTCTTGGTGTGGATCTGCAAGATCTCCAGGCGCCCGGTGGCATCGGGGATGCCAATATCCACCTCCCTGTCAAAGCGGCCTGCGCGGGGGGGGGGAGGCAAAGGCAACACTCAGCACACAGGCTTCCGCACCTACACACGTCAGGCAGGCTCTTTGAAAGGGGGAACCACAATCTGGCAACTCTCCAGCCTCCCACAGGCCGTGCCCTCCAATGCCTCCATGGTCTCCTCTGAGGCAAATAATGCCCTTAGGAGAACAGAAGGAGCCCCACCCCACTGCTTTTGGCCCTCAGGGAGCCTAATGCTTGCAGCTGAGCTACTCAGACTGCCGGGGGGGAGGGGGCAACAGTCCACCAGCACCCTCTTGGAGCCAAGAGCAGGGGTGATGCAGAAGATGAACTTCCTAGATTCTGTATCAAGTAAGGATTTACAAAGCCTGCCATTTTGATTTCTACTTAGGGCCACTCTTGTTAGATTTTAGTAAGCCTACATTATGTTACACATTCACTGTGTGGCTTAATTACAGCACATGCCCAGTGGGTCTTCTGTGCAGAAGAAAAGACGCAGAGCAACATTTTAATACATATAATTCAAGGCAACCGAGGAGTTGGGAGAACACAACACAGGGCCAAAAAGGCTTCAAATGTGCCATGTTTATTTGTAATAGCTACAATCCCAGGTAGCAGCTGGCTCATGGTTGACTCAGCCTTCCATCCTTCCAAGGTCAGTAAAATGATTACCCAGCTTGCGGCGGGGGGGAGGATGTGTAGCCTGCATACTGTAAATAAACTGTAAACTGCCCAGACACTACTTGAAGTGGTATGGGGTGGTATATGAGTAGAACACTTTGCTTTTACACACAGCCTATCTCCAAAGAGTGCGGTCACTTTCTGCTCAGTCCTCAAAAGCAGCCTCGAGTGATTTTTTTTTTTTAATATTAAGAACTATGTCTGCCTCGGACTAGAAGTTTTTATTTTATTTTTTGTTTATGAGTATTTTTTTACCCTGCCTTTCTCCTTGGAAAAGGACCCAAGGTGGCTTACAGTATGGAGGGACAATATACACTACAGTCCAATTAAGACATATTCAAGCATTGAAAACAGGGAACTGAGTTCCTCCTCCTCCTTCACCCTGGCAGCTCCAGAAGGCCCCCTCCATGTATATGAGCAGAGGCCTAGGTTTTGCATACCATGCCATTACGAAATTGTTCTGTACTCTGCAGAGGGCGATGCTGGAGGCGGCCCAAACCAGGCCTATCGAGCAAAATGAGCCGTGCCTGTAGAAACAGGTGGCTTTTTCCCAAAGCGGAACGTGCAAGGGATCACCGGCACCCTTCCCGTGACGGCAGAGCCCAGAGGGGGGGTTTACTCTTCACTTCCGCTGCATATGCACACTAGGCTTTGCTCACTGAACAGGGAGGTCACTCCGGCCCCTGTGCTGCTAGGCAGGGTGGGCCGTGCAAATGTTCAGGCAGAGAGCAATCGGCCTTGGCCATTGGCCACCTACCCGCTCTGCCACTCCACCAGCAGGCCAAAGGCCAGTGCTGGGCTCTCTGACTTTAACCGAAAGCAAGCCTAAATGACAAGGAGCGAGATATGACTGACACACACACACACACAGCTACAAAAGCTTGTGCACTCTACGGCAACACTGTGTCGTGCAGGGTTGGCCCTAGTCGTTTCCCACACGGGGCTCCAAAGCAGATGGGAAGCCAAGCTCAACCAACCCCCCCCCCAGCCCGCTACCTACTGGTCCGTAGCTGGCCACCCCAGCTGCCCCCCCTGGTTCAGTGACCAAGACCCTTTACCAAATCGCCGGAGTGCGGGATCAATGCTGTTGGGTCTGTTGGTTGCAGCCATGACAATCACGTGCGCCCGCTGCTTCAGGCCATCCATCAGCGTCAGCAACTGAGACACAATACGCCGCTCTACTTCGCCGTGGGTCTGCAGAGAAAGGAACCGGTAAGAAGGCGGCCGGTCTCAGCTGAGATCAATCTCCAACACAACGGCCCCTGTCTAAAAAGTGCCATGGATCCACCCCACTGAGATCTAACTCATAAAGCTCTCAACGGCCTGGCTGCTGTCCCTCTCTCAGGGGTGGCTGGCCTTGGCACAATCCCGCCCAGGGGGCCAAGCTCAAGAGCCTGGGGGGCCTCTGGCAAGGCATCTCCCTCCCAGGGCTCCCGCTGCCTTTAGGAAAGCTGTGGAACTCCCCGCCTTCTAGGCTGCCCTCTAATTCTTGGGCCCATTGCTTTACCGTACATGTGTTTTTAAAACTCCACAACAGAAGCGGAATGAATACGTGTTTTAAACCAAGGCCCAAAGGCAAACAGGATCAGAACTGTGGCAAAGGGAGGAGGATAGTGGCTATGTGGAGCATGGTCCTCCCTGGTCCCGGAAGGTGTCCGTAGGGAACACAATACCATCAAGGCCTAGCAGGGGGTGACCATCGCTCCTTAGCGGCAGCCCATGGGAACGCCCACCCTTCCTACAAGGCGGGGCCCCACCAGAGGCCTAACGTGGCAGGAGAGGCCTGGACTTTGGGCCTGGCTCTGGCTGAGAAAGGCACCAGGCCGGCCAAAGGGTTCCCAAGAGCAGGGGGTGCTCCCCCAGGGCCAACCCATCGCTTGCCCCTGGCCCCTCGTTTCCAGCTGCTCTGGGGATGGAAGGGCTCCCCCTCCCCAAGGCAGGAGACCCACCTTCTCTCTTTTGGGGGCAATGGCATCCAGCTCATCGATAAAAATGATGGCGGGAGCATTCTTCTCAGCCTCCTCAAAAGCCTTCCGCAGGTTGCTCTCCGACTCCCCAGCCAACTTGCTCATGATCTCAGGGCCTGTGAAGCACAACAGGATGCCACTCCCAGGGGGAACACAGCAAGGACAGCCCTGGCCCCCACCCCAACCCCCCCGCCTCCTCCTCCTCCTCCTTCTAGAGGAGTATAAGGGGCCTTGCTCAGCTGAGGGATGCTGAACCCTTCCCGATCCACACCAGAGGTGAGCACCTGGGCCAGCTGCTCACTCTGTTCTCTGTATCCCCCCCCCACCTCCCCCTTTAATGAGTCTCTGCAGACTTCCTCAGTAGGTGCTGAACTGGAAGGGGGGAGAGATCAGGCCCTTAAGAAGAGGCCCCACCTTATATGCACTGAGAACTGTTTGCAGTGAACACAACAGAGCCTTTCCTTTAGATACTCGAGGACTACCGTGGGGTTTCTAAGGAGACAGGTCCTCAACAGACATCTGAACAAGGCGAGGCTTTTCACAAACACACAGGAGCCCAAGGGAAGAAGAGCCAGGAGGCTCCCAGAGAAAGGGTGGGTGTGACTTCTCCTGTACTGGACCAGACAGCTCAAATGGAAACTTAGGTGCCCCCTTCCAACAGAGAACTCCGCTTTCCGAGGAAGCATTTTGATGTCTAGTTGTATTACAACTGCAGCATTCAACAGTATTTTTTACTCAGGGGTTTTAATTTTTGTTTGACAAAGCTGTCTAGCGAACTGAATTAAAAACTACCTGAATACCAACCAGTGAGACCTAGCCACTAGCCTGAGAAATTCATGAAAGACTGTTGGCTAAACTTCCATGCCACCACCTAGATTTCACAGGTGTTCTGACATGAAGAACAAACAGTGGGGTGGGGGAAACTCCATATAGAGGGAGCAGAGGCTCTTTCTTTTCTCTTGGGCCAAAAAGAAAGGAGGTCCACCCCTAGAAACTAGCCTCCAACTCTAGCGCTTCAGGAGAATCCTGATGAAAACTGCACAGCAACAACCTCCGGTGCAACTCGACTCCATCCAGTGACAGAACGGAGATGCAAATACTGAAATGGAGACATCTTTGTCTCCAGAGAATGACTTCCACCCTGGGAAACCTCCATTTAAAAGAACTCTCCCCCCTCCCCCACAACTTCTTGCCTCTCCCTGCGGCCTCTTCCCTGAGAGGTCAGCCAGGCTCAGAGCTCAGTGGGAAGAGCCAGCCTCCAACTTACCATTGATGAGGAAGAAGAAAGCTCCCGTCTCATTGGCCACGGCTCGGGCAATCAGGGTCTTCCCGGTGCCTGGTGGGCCGTAAAGCAGGATTCCACGGGGAGGCTAGAAGAGGACGGCCTTGTTCAGCCTCCGAACACCCAAGCCTACCTTTTGGCCAGTGCCCGCCCCCTGGAGCCGAGCCTTCGGCCAGAGGCGCTGTTCAAGGTTCCCAAACACCTCTGCGTGGCACGACCTCTCCTACAGGGCACGTGGCCCACCCACGCAGAGCACGGGCCAACCTTTGGCCGAGTGGGACCAGGGGAATGTGCCACCGAGCCAGGGACCCACCTTGACGCCAATGGCTTTGAAGAGGGCCGGGTGCCTCAGGGGCAGCTCCACCATTTCCTTGATCTGAGCCAGTTGCTTCCGGCAGCCTCCGATGTCGTCGTACCCCACCTCATTGAGAGACTCCTCTTCATCCTGACAAGAGAACAGGCAATAAGCCAACGGAGGACCCACCGGTCCAGACGGACGGACGGACTCGTCTCATCTTCCAAGGTTACTGTGCTTCCAGGGCCAAGGCAGCCCTTTGGAAGAGACGTCATTTCCCAGGGTGGAATGGAAATGCCAAGGGCTTGGCCTTTGCCATCCGAAGCTCCGCCTGCTTCACGGGACAACAGGGCAAGGCTGTTACCCAAAACCATGGCAGCAAAAGGAGGAGGCCTGGATGGCACAGGGGGTTGGGAAGTCAAGACTTCCTCGCTGTTCATCCAAACAGCTTCAGCAACACTAGGGGGTTGTTTGACCAGGGCCACTGGGAGGGGAACAAAAACCTCCCACCTCTGCCAGGGTCCTCTGGCCGGACGGGACTGAACGGCAGAGGGTCCTTCGGAACCTCCTCAAGGACAGCCGGTCCTGCCCCCCCAAGAGACGGGAGGCAGTTTGTGGCCAAAGGCAGCTCCACTGACCTCTCGCTTGATTGGCTCCCCCTCGCAGTGAATCACAGTGTCTGGAGCAACGATGCAGTAGGGGCTGGGGTCGGTCTCCACCACCTTGAACTCCACGGCACGCATCCCTCCGCGCACCAGGAAGATGTCCCCTGAAATGACCAGTGGGCCGTCGTGAGGGCCAAGGGGTGCCGCCCGTGTCCGAAGAAGGGAGGCCCTCCCAGGTGCCACCGCTCCCCATCCCTCACGGCTACTACCAAGCATGCAACTAAGGAACCAGGCAAGACACTCTCTCTGTGGAGTTCCTTCCTCTCCTCCAGAATCAGAATGCAAGGCACTGGGATGCCAGGAGAGCCCCAACCCCAGGTCACAGCTATGGCAGAAGAAGCCCCAACAGAAACACTGAAAACGGCCTCATTGCCACTGGTCGCTAAGATCTATGAATCTGTACGTCACTCTTCACCCACTCTGGTAGCATGGCACTCCCTCCCTTCCGGCAAGGGCTGCTGCCTGCATGGCTTTAACACCCAGTGCCTTTTGAGAAAGAGAATGACGGGAGGTGGTGCGTGCAGGACCCCTGCCCCTAAGTATCAAAAGCCTCCTGTCCTCCCAGGGGACCAGCACTCAGCAGCTACACGGCAGGGCCATCTAGCATTCACTTGTCTTTCAGGTAAAGCCTGCGGGACTGACACCACCATCCATGGAGCCACCCAGTTACAGAAGGAAAGGTTTTGGGACAGCAGAGAGCAAGGCTCGGGTGCACTTCCCCCACTCAGCAGCCCCACTGCTTCTCCTTTCCGTTTCCAAAAACCCCTTGAGCGCTACGAAGTTTGGGCAGCCTGGGGGACACTGAGGAAACGGCACTTTTGCACAACAGCAAGAGAGGTGGGGAACGTACGCCCTGTTAAGGAAGAGAACGCGCAAGCCCCGTTTGGCTTTGGAACAAGAAGTGCATTTTCTTCCTGTTTTCCTCAGACTGGATGGTCTGAGGTCAGGGATGAGGAAAGTCTGGCTCATGGGACCCCAGGCCTTCCCCTTCCTTTGGGCTGGAACAAGAAGGCTTTTGAAACGCCAGATACAACGTTCTACAGCTTTCAGCTCAAGACTCATTCGCTCAAAGACGTCTCTTCGCTAGTTAAGCTGTGACACACCATCTACCTTTTCTGATGGGTCTGTATGCTTCCAGGAAATAAGGTTTGAGGTAGACCTCAAACAGGTTGCCTGTGATCCCTTCCACAGTGTCATCAATTGGAAGCACATGGATGCGTTTGCCGTACTTCACATCCGGACAAGGCTGGATGCTGAAAAGCAAAGATAGAGGGTCACTGAGCCTCTTGCAACTGCAACCATGTCCAATGCAAGGACTGTTCCCTACCTCCCACCCTGCCCCCGGCGTTGACATCCATAAGGAACCGCTGTAAAGCCTTGGTGGAAGCACCTAACCCTTGATGGAAACTATTTTCCCGCTTTTCATGTCACTGCCCGAGTAACTGCTCCTTCAGTTCACAAGACTGGAGGGCCGATGCCACAGAGGGAACTGATTATCCCTGTACCAGTCTGACCCCTGGGTGACTTCATGCAGATGAGAATCCCGTCAAGAGGTCCTATGGCACAGCATTGCCTGGAAAACGGAGACTGGCTGCTTCTAGGGAGAGCCGTGCAATGCAACCCAGGCCTGCTCAAAGATCCCCTAACCCACAAAACAGGATTTCCCAGCACTCAAGCAGAGGACTTAAGTCCGTCGCATGACTTCCAGGCCTCCCTTGCAGTGCCTAGTTTTTGATGCCTGGAATGCTCCTCCCTTCTTCACTCCAATGAAAAGAAATAGGGAAGCAAATTTTCCAAATTTTGCAGGTTACAACACAGGCAAGTTTGAATGATGTAAAACAACTTGGGAGGTGGGGGTGGGGTGGACCCTTGTGTTAAAGGAGGATTCCAGGTGTCCTTGTTATTGGGGGACTCAGTTCATCAGGAATGAAAAACAAGCTGCGTGGGGGGGGGCGTGGCTCTTTTGGAAAGGGGGCAATTTCCCGTGTGTGTGTGTGTGTGTGTGTGTGTGTGTGTGTGTGTGTGTGTGTGTGTGTGTGTGTGTGTGTGTGTGTGTGTGTGTGTGTGTGTGTGTGTGTGTGTGTGTGTGTGTGTGTGTGTGTGTGTGTGTGTGTGTGTGTGTGTGTGTGGCGGGGGTTGACTGAGGATCCCGTCAAGAGGTCCCTTCTGACCCCAGGCAAGGCCCAGGCATCCTTTGCTTCGGAAGCTTCCGTCTGTCAGCCTCACCCTGTGGAGTGCTTGGTGAGCCTATTTTGCAGCTGTTTCTTTTTCTGCTCTGCCTAGATAAGAGTTTGGTGCCAATGGAGACAGATTCCTTTTCTCCCTGTTCAAGCTCTTCTTTCACCCAGGAGGAGGAGCAGCGGCAGTGTCACGGACAAATAGGCACACACACACACACACACACACACACACACACACACACACACACACATTCCTTTGCACAAACAGGGCAGGGGCCACACATTTGGGAGACGTCTGATCCAGGCAGGCCACCCGGTGGGAGAGTCAGCCCTCACCTGATCACATCACCCAGGCGCACACGCAGGTTGTTTCGAACCACCCTGTTCATGCGGATCTTCTCATCTGAGCAAGTGTCATCAGACAAGACAATGCACACAGCCTCCCGTCTCTTCTTCCCTTTCAGCAGGACAGTGTCTCCCCTGAACAGTTGCAATTCGTCCATTTTGGCCTGCAAAAAGCAAGGACCAGCAGAAAACGGATTTAACATATGCTGAGTTTTAGAAATATTACTTGTACCTGGCCTGAAACAGAATACAGCCCATTTTGTACTAGCTCGACACAAGGATCCAGATCAGGGCAAGTACACAGACATGCAAGATGCTGGGCAGAATAGAGCAGACTTCGATCACTGCAGCTTCAATGGGTCTTCTAGTCTCAATGCATATCTGCACTGCATTTTCATAAAGCACTGTGCTTAAAGGCTGAAGAAGCTTTAGCTGGATAATGGAGGCTTGGAGTAAGCAGCTTCTGAAGAGACAGATGTTGGCTCAAGGATCAGCCAATATTTTGTTGATCTCTTGGCAATGATGGAGAAGAAAGAAACATTGCTGCCGTCACCTTCAAATGCTATCAAGCTAGGAAGGAACTCTTATGCTAGATGAGGGGTCCCCAACCTTGGGTAACCCAGCTGTTCTTGGGCTGCAACTCCCAGAAACCTCGGCCATGACTGCTGGTGGTGAAGGCCTCTGGGAACTGGAATCCAAGAAAACCTTGGTTGTCCAAGGTTGCTGTGCTCGACAACGGAAGCTTTATGCACCAGGATACAGGCAGAATTTTAAAAAATAGACTGCCAAGTGCAGGCTGACCATTTTCATCTCTTCTCCTTGCACACTCACACTCCCCTCTTTAGAGCAAGAATGGCAGTCTTCCCTACATTCCAAGTGGTGTGGAGGGCACCTGACTGAAAAAAATCTTTCCATGAAATTGCAGGAGGTATTTACGTATTTGGCAACTATGGAAACCCCTCTGCAAATGAGGTTCCATCCAGTGTTACGCTGAACTCACCTGGGACAGGGATACCACACTGTTGTCCTCATTGATGGCTTCATCCACAATTAGCCGATTGGGCCTGTTCTTCTGCTTGAGAATGGCCGTGGACAAATCGTCCACTTTGGAGCTGCAAGGAGAAGAGAAGAGAGGGGCTGCTGAGAGCTCAGGCAAGGCAAGAGTCATGCCCCACAAAGATCATCCCCACCCAAGGACCTGCCTTGGCCACACCTTCTGCTCCAAGCCAACCTTTCCTGGGAAAGCAACTACTCGAAAACAAAGCGTAATAATACCCTCTAGAATATCAACAAGGAGTTCAACACAACAGTAGCTCCTCCAAGTATTCTTAAAGAGCTCTATCTCTCTTTCTTTCGCTGTTTCAGAGCAGCTCCAGAACAAAGACTTTTCCTTCGTGGTTGGCAGCCTGAGAAGGTTTTTACAATGGATTGTTATACTATTTTTTAAATATGCGTTTAGTGTTCATTTTATTTGTTACATTTATTCTACCTGTTTAATTCCCTTTAAATATTTTTATACTCAACTGTTTTTATTTTAAATATTGTATTTAAATTGTTGTAATTACCTTGGGTCCTTTTAAGGAGAAAAGCAGAATTAAATGTCTTAAATAATAAATAAATGCAATTTCAATGAAAGCTTCAATTAATCTAGTCTAGTTTAAAAAAATCTACCTGCTACGTGCACCTAACTGCAAACAAAAACAACTATGAATTGAAACTGGAGATAATATTGGGAAAAGATGCTACAAGGCTTCCTATCACCCAAGGAAAAGAATATCTTCAATAGGTGACTGATAGACCATTAAACTTTTAATGAGAGATGAGAAGAAAAAATAAAAGGAGAAAGAAAGATGGTTAGAATCCTAAATGCAATGTTTGGCCCACTCAACATAAAGTAGAACTATTGCAATAATCAGTGATACAAAATCGAATAGCAAGAGAGGAGGGGAAAAGAAGGTGTTTTCCAGCAGATTCAACAAATCAAAGAGAAACTGAAATCAAGGCTAGAAACACTGACAAATAAACAGAGAAATATATCATCTCATGGGGAGGTGGGAGAGAAGCAATGGGGACAATACAGTGGTACCTTGTATAAAGGAATTAATTCGTTCCAAATGAAATTATGTTAAGCAAATGTTTTACTACAAAGGAGCCCACAAGCTGCCGCCACTCCCCTCTGGCTTTCCCAAGTGTAGCACCAAATCTGCCTCTCTGCCCAGGGTACTACTCTTCTGAAACACAAGAATCGAAGTGCAGGTTTCTAAATTTCCTATGGCCACATCAAGGGTGCTGTGGCCACGGAAAATTCAAAAGCCTGCTCTTTGATCCTCGCTTTCCCAAAGAGTAGCACCCGAAGCATTTGTAGCCCAGGGTACCACTGTATTCAGGTTAAATTGCTGTATTGGCACTTTGCGAAAAATAAGTGGGTTTTGAATCTCAGTTTGGGCACTCGGTCTCTAAAAGGTTCGCCATCCCTGTCCTAGGTTACAAACTGAACTCTCCAGTGCAAGAAAGTACAAGAACAAGATGCATTTCTTCCTTTAGGAGGTGCTGCTATTGTGACAAAATGTTTCACTTTTGTTTGTTTGCGTGTGTGTGTGGGGGGGGTTATGTTAGATTCTGTTCTGTCCTCCTCATTAGGCCTCAAAGCACTGGAAGGCAATACAGAGCAACAAATTTGCCAAGTCAAATTGTCCATAGTCATATTTTATGTTCCTAAAGTAACAGAATGACTTTCAAGCTGTAAAAGGACAGGAAGGAAGGGCTAATGTAGCATTTTTTCCAAGTTTTCCAAAAATTTCTGTTTTTTCCAGAACAGAACAAAGAGGTTTTTTTCTGAGCTTCAAAATTTCCAGAAATTTTACATCTCTAGTTATCAACAAAAATTAAACTTAACAATTTTCTACGCTGCCACTCAATTATCAATCAAAACAGCAAAGAAATTTTAAAAAGCGTGCGAACACTCAAGAGGGCAGCTAGGAAAGAACCAGAAAAGATCTCGGTGTGTCAAGGTTACATTGGAGAGATGAATGCCAAGATCACATATGCTGGGAGGTTTTTGAATATTGTAAACAATGTGAAAACTGGACTGGTTTTTTTTTTTAAAAAAAAAAAAAAACTCAATTCAGTCGAAACATGCTGTAGTTGGTTAACTTTCCAGGTATCATGTATTGTCAGAAGGACAAATACGTGGGTCTGAGCTCACACCATATCTTCACTCTCAATAGAAATTAAAATGGTTAAACTGAAGTTATTGTACATTGAGGGTACATTATAAAAAATTAAAAAGATAATTATGATGAGAAAGTTTAAGACTGGAAAAATGACAAAATACAAGATGGCTAGAACGCATAAACCATACTGCAATATCTGAGTAGGGTAAGAGTGGACAATGTCTTTTTGGCGGTCACTAATCCATAGGTGTTCCTTTGGAAGAGGTGGCCATATCACTCTGTGCAAGCATACCAGGCAAAATCCAAAGAGCCGACACAAGAGAAAAACACGTGGCACCTTAAAGGTGAACTACGGCAGGGTTGCCACCAGGCGGAAGAGACCTTATGGCACAGAATAAGAAGCCTGTCGGGGAATCCCAAGCTACCGACCACTTCCAAATCTCCCTCGTGGTTTGGTTTGGCACGGGGGACCCTGTGGCTTCCGCTCATTCAATTTACAATCCCCAAGAGAAGAAGTGGCAGAGAAATGCCTGAAGGCCAGCCCTAAGATGCTCAGTCCACTCTTCCAGGTTGGGTCTCTTTGGTTCAGGAAGAAAAGGACGGGCATGAGATAAGAAAACAACAAGCCTACAGGCGCCCAGAAGAGCTCACACTCCCCAGGTGCAGGCCAAGAACCACAGGCAGGCACGGCATGGCCTCAAAGGTGCCACGAGCCTCTCTGAGGCCTAGAAATGCTCACGCAGGCAGCAGGCCTCCCTGCCCGCCCCCAGAGGCACTGCCTCTGCTGACAGCGTGGCTTCCTCTTCCATTGCTTGTCCACAGATAGATACCCTGTGCCTTTAAAAGTGCCTTTGGCACAATATTGGAAGACGGATAAATTACCCTCAGTAGAAGACTGGTTAAATAAGGTATTGGAACTGGCAGAAATGGCAAAACTGACAGCTTTAATTGAAGATGGATCATTGAACAAGTTTAAGAGTGTCTGGAAACCTCTATTAGATTTTGTGCTAAAAAAAGGAAATGATAATCTGTTGGTTTGTGGTTTTGATTTTTAGGATATATTTAAAAGATCCGAAATATGACCTGCTATTAATTTTTTGTTTTGATCACTAAGGACAACCTGATGAATTACTGTAATGGTGGGTTAGACAAAGAGAGGATGGTAAGCTTCAACCTATGTATTAACTTGTATTTAACCCAATTGCTTCCACTCAACCACCCCTTATGCCCCCCTTGTATATAAGAAAACAAAATAAAAATTAAAAAAAACAAAAAGTGCCTTTGGCAAGCAAGCGAGAGAGAGAGAAGGCTGCTCCCAACGGGCTGGAGGAGCCGCTGCTCAGAAAGAAGACATTCAGGAAGGACTCCTGCTGGACAGCCAGCCGTGGCGAGAGAGCACCACTTCAGGCGACCAAGCTGAGTCCTCTCTGAGAAGGGACTGCAGAAAGCGCCCTGTGGCCTTGCAGCGCTTCAGAAGGCGTCTTGCCAAGCATTTAAACAGAGAAGGCCGGACTGAGAGCCCCTTTAAACCTGGAAGGCAGGATTCCAAGTAATGGCACCTGCACCTTTCCAGCAGCTGGGCCAGAGTCAGGCAGGTCACCTAAGAAGAACTCATAAGAACATAAGAAGAGCCATGCTGGATCAGGCCAAAGGCCCATCTAGTCCAGCTTCCTGTATCTCACAGCGGCCCCACCAGATGCCTCTGGGAGCGCACGAGACTAGATCTCTGTCTCCTGATACCACCCCCCTGCATCTGGCCCTTGAAGTACCCCGGTTTTAAGCCTGGCGATTACACACATCTCCATCATGGTTTGTAACCTGGGATGGACTTTTCCTCCAGGAATCTGTCCAATCCCCTTTGGAAGGCATCCAGGCCAGAGGCCATCACCACCTCCTGTGGCAGGGAGTTCCATAGACTTACAACGCGCTGGGTAAAAAAATATTTTCTCAGAAGGACGTGATGTGAACTTCAGCCAAAGGAGGAGAGATGGGGACCTACAGCCAGGCCCTTCAAAGGTTTGTTTCTTTCCAGGCAGCAAAGCAAGTTGTAAAGGTTTCGGTCACGCTGCCACCTGACCGGTCGTCTGCCAGGGGGAATGTGGAGGACAGGAAGGAACGCAGGTTTCTTCTAAGGCTCTGCTGTTGCAGCAGGACCGTCCACATCCTCCTCTTCTGACCCGAAGGCCCTCCCCCGTAGCTTGTCCCCCTTGCGGAAAAGAGCGGACCACTCATCCAGTCCTTGTAGGTCCTGCCAGTTGCCTTCCTGCCCTAATTCCAAGCCACTCTAGAGACATTTTTAGAAGGAGGCCTGCCACGTGGCTGCCCTCCCCACCAAACAGAAATCTTGAGGGGTTGGTTTTTTTTTAAAGGAGAAGGGCTGTAAACTGCTTGATGATCCTTGTCTTTGAACTGATGGCAGGCAAATTTCAAAATGCGGCTTCAGGAACTTTCAGCTTTCCTAAACTGCTTTGACAGCTGAAACACTATCAAACCAGTCCAATTTAAAAGTTGCCATTACTTAGTGTGTTATTATGCGCATTTTAATGGCTCATTTTTATTATGTAAGAAGTTATAGATGTGTTGTTTTATGACTATAGTTTGATTGTTTTTTGTTCTGTTTTTCTATCTTGTAAGCCACCCAGAGTGGGCTTTGGCTAGATGGGCAGCCTGGGCAGCAAATATTCCACTGCCAAACAGCTCTAACTGTCATGAAGTTCTTCTAATGTTTCAATGGACAAGCCAGTTGCAGGTGGTCTCTGAACTCATCCTAAGAAAACTTGCCTGGCCCAAACAATGGATGTGCCACGGAATTTTGGGACACTTTATTTTTCTGAACTATACACACCCCGAGAAAGATGAATATGTATCACCTGCTCCTGCATCTAAAAGGCAGGCTTCTGGTTCCAGGTCAAGCTGTTGGTCAAATTGCGTCACCTTCCAAGTGGCAAACTCCCTGATGTAAAAGGAAGCTGCCAGCCCAGGCTTGTCAGGTGATACTGGGAGCAACGTGTCACTGGGATTACTGAGGCCCACCCCTCTGCACCTGGGGAGACTGATCAAGCTTTAGGCAGCAAAACTGCAAGAAACAGGAGCAGGGCTTCATCATCATCTGGCTTCCTAAGTTATGCCGCTGAAAATTGTCTTCAATGTTTGGCACACACAGAGGCAGACAACCAGGCAGAGCATCAACTTTGTACACAAAAGATCCACACTCCTGCCAGGTTGTGCTTGGAAGACTATTTTTCTTCAGGAAACAACCACTAGTCAGCGTAGACACAAAAACAGCCTCAATGGGTAGAAGACAGCTTTCAATGTCCCCAACCTCATCCCTGAGAGCAGTTCTTTCTTTCAAAAGGGAGCGTTCTTCCTACTGGACAGAAGAGGACATCCGCGCAGCCCCGGCAAGGACAACAATACCTGGCGCCTTCCCTCTTCCAGGCACCCTTTCCCTCAGGCAAACCACTGAGAAAGTGAGGGTGGGTCTTTTTTTGGCAGGGAAAAGGTATTTACATATTTATCTATTTCTATTTCTTTAAACACATGCACAGTGGCACAGCTGAATCTTATCACCATTACACAACTGTTGATGTTAGTTTCCATCACTCATAACTTCTACATGGAATTTTACTCTTTTTAACTGCACATGTTTTCTTGTAGCTTTAATGTAATGTCTGTTAATGCTGTAAAAGATGTCCCTCTATTCCCTGTTCTCAATACTTGAACATGTCTTAATTGTACTTGACTGTATACTGTCCCTCATTACTGTAAGCCGCCTTGGGTCCTTACAGCAGTTCCCCCTCTCAATGGCAGCCCAGACTCAACTGTTTTGGCCTGCCTTCCTCTCTCTTCAAACAGAAGTCACAGAAACTCAGGAGAGAACACTTATGTTAAACTGTTGTATAACACATAAGTAACAACATAATTGTAGCCAGTTTAATAACCTGGAACCCCCTTTTTCCTTCAAAAAGGAGATCCAAGTAGCTTTCTAATGCCAGCCAATGGTCATGGAGCAGTGCTGCAAAAAGTATAATTACTGAGTTTGATTTTTTCTTGTTGTTTCAAAACTGAGATCAAGAGGCAGTGTTTAGAAGCAAGATCTTAGGGCTGGCATCCCAATGCCAGGAACTGGCACTGCCAGTCTGAGTTTATTAGCAGGTTAACCTGCTTAACAGCTGGTTGATCCCATGGGGAAGGATGTGTTTTTCTACATGAAGCAAGTGCCAGCTTCAACATACCCAGATTATTAGACCTGATATCTCTCTTCAAAGACTGCCCTACAGAGGAAGGGTAGGATCCCTTCTTGATCATCTCAGAGAGCAGGACATACAACAGTGGGCTCAAGATAGATTGGGATTGAGTATCCAGTCAATCAAAAGGGAGAACAAGGAATAGGTATGCAACTTGTACTGGATGGGATCACCCTCCAATTCAAAAAAGAGGTGTGCAGCTTGAAGGGGGGTTTGCTCTTGGACTCTTCCTTGAGCCTGAATGCCCAGGGCACAGCTGTGGCCAGAAGCACATTTGCACAATTAAAACTAGCACACCAGGTATGCCTGTTCCTTGAGAAACCTGCTCTGGCCACGGTGACACATGCCCTAGTAACCTCCCAGCTGGAGTACTGTAATGCGCTCTTCGTGGGGCTACTGATGAAAAGTCTCAGGAAACTTCAATGGGTCCAAAATGTAGCAGCCAGACTGCTGACTGGGGTGGGCTACAGAGATCACGTCACACCCCTATTAAAGCAGCCCCCCTGACTGTCAGTCAGCTATCGAGCACAATTCAAAGTGCTGGTTTTAACCTACAAAGCACTATATGACTTGGGCCCAAGCTACCTCAAAGATTGAATCTCACAGTATGAACCGGCTCGGGTGTTAAAGTCATCAGGAGAGGCCTTTCTCTTCATCCCGTCACCCACACAGGGACGTCTCGTGGGAACCCATGAAAGGGCCTTCCCTGTGGCTGCCGCACCCAGACTCTGGAACTCCCTCCCACTAGAGGCCAGGACTGCCCGGTCTCTGCTGTGGTTATGGAAGCAGGCAAAGGCCTTCCTCTTCAGACAACTGAATGATGGATTACTGATCATGTGTATTTTATATGAATCTACACACAGGATTACACAGACTTTGTGCTTATAGCCACTTATAACTTTTAACTTCTTGTGTGATTGCACTGACACTATGTATGGCATCAATTCCCGGTTGGCAATACTGGGCTGTATATTGTCCCTCGTTATTGTAAGCCGCCTTGGGCCCTTTTCCAAGGAGAAAAGCTGGGTAAAAACAGTCAAAAAAGGGAAGGATGCCAGCCCATGTGAGTGAGGAGCGACTTGGGGGTGGGGTGGGGGTGGGGAGGTGGAGTGGGTCCTCCTGCTGGGGAGGCCTTGGGATGGGGGGGGGCTGGGGGCTGGGGCCGCCACCACCACCTGGCGGATCTTCCTGGGCTGGGGTCCCTGCGTGGAGGACGGGGGGGGGGCTGGACTGGACGGCCGGGAAGCCCATGGGGTGGGAGGCTGGGCCCCCCTTCCCTCCCTCCCTGGCTGCTGCTGCTGCTTCTTCCAAGCCCCCGCCCGCCCCTTTGCCCCCCCCCCGGGTCCCGCAGGGAGGCGCCCTTGGCGGCGGCGGCGGCGGGGGGGGACTTGCTGGGGAGGAACCGCCAGGGGCAGGCCAGGCCAGGGCAGGGCAGGCCGGGGGGGCGGGGGGAGGGCAGGGCAGGCCGGAGGGGACGGGTGGGGGGGGCGGAGGAGGAGGCGACGTCCCCCCCCTCCGGTTGCACACAAAGGGCCCCGGGAGGGCGGGGGAGGGGCTGCGCGGGGCGGAGAGGGGCCACCCCCCCCACCCGCCGACCCCCCCCCTCTCTCTCTCCCCGCGGCGCCTTGGCCAACGAGGAATGGGGCTCTTGGGGGGGGATGGGGGAGGGGGGCGCGTGTCGGGGGCTGTCCCCCCCCTCCCTCCCTCCCTCCCAGTCTTAGCCGAAAGCGCCCTCCCCTCCCCCCCCTCCCTCCCCCCTCGGCCCCAGTGACTCGGCACATCCCGCGCAGGAGGAAGCAGCGCGCCCCTCCCCCCCCCGCACGCAAAAAAGAGAAAGAGAGAGAGAGAGAGAAGGACGCTACCTTCCCCCCCCCAGGCCCAGCCCCCCTCCTTCTACGGCCCCGAAGGAGACCGCCGCCCCCCCCCGCAACAAGAGGGGTGGGGAAGCCCGCCCCCTCCCCTACCGGAGCCCCATCGCTGCCCCAACCGCCAGCGGGCCCCACACGCAGGGGGGGGGAAGGGGAGGGGGAGACCGACCCACCCCCCCCCCCCCCACACATACACGCGACACGAAGGGGGGCCCCCCCACGAGGGGAGGGGGCGGGACGGGACGGGACGGGGGGCTCCCTTCCTCCTCCCCCCCCCCCCCCCTCCCCAATCCGGGCCGCGGGGTGTTCCTCGGGGGTGGGGGGGGCGGGGGTGGGGGGTGGGGGTCCTCCCTCCCTCCCTCCCCCCCCCGCGGGGACTCACTCGGCTCCCGAGGCCATGGCGGGGGAAAAGGCTCGGCGCTTGGGGGTTCCTTCGGATAAGGCGGCTCGGCCTGGGCGACTCGCTCTCTATCTCTCTCTCTCTCGCTCCTCCTCCTCCTCCTCCTCTCGTCTTCTTCTTCTTCCTCGTGTCCGTCGGTCGGTCGGTCCCTGGGCTCTGCGGGCGGGCGGGCGTCGTCGGGCCGGCCTTCCTTCCCTTCCCTTCCCTTCCCTTTTCCCTTCCGAGAGATCAACGCCGACTCATCGGGGGTGGGGACGCTCCGCCCGGCTGGCTAGGCCGCACTCTGCCTGGCAACAGGGGCCGCCGCAGCCAATCGGAAAAAAATCCAGCCGCTCCCGGCCGGCCAATCGCGGGCGAAGGAAGGAGGAGCCCCCGGCCGGCTCCCGCCCCCTGAAGAGGAAGACAGGCTCCTCCTCCAGGAAGCGCCGCCGCCGGGCAACCGCGCGGCCAATCACAACAGCCCGCCAGGGCCCGCGGAAGGAATACGCCTCTCGGTCGGAAGCCCGGCCTCAGGTTTCTCTTCTGCCTAGCAACCCGGCTGGGGCGATTGGCCTGCGTCACAGGCGAGCGGGGACGGCGCGGCCAATAAAAATCGGGCACGCCGATGATTGACGAGGAGAAAGGGCGCCTCTCGGAGAGGAACGTTCCGCGCGGCGGCGGCCTTGGACCGACAACCAAGGCTCCCTTGGATTGGCAGGCAGAGCGCGATGCGGCCCCGGAAGTAGTCGCCCTCCCAGGCGTTTCCGGCGGGGCGCTCCTGGGCATGCGCGGAACGGGCCGCTGTTCTCGGAAAGCGCCTCGAGAACTTCCTGCCCGCCTCGCCCCTCAGAGGAATGATGGGAGTTGTGGTTGAAGAAGGTAGCTTCCTCCCCTGCCGGTGGCCTGGCAGGGGAGGGCGGCGGCCAGTGTATAGGACGGGGAAGTGACTTTTGAGTGGGCCACCCTCCCCCAACTCCTTCCCCTGACACGCGGCGTCCTTTCCCACGTTCTTGACACGCGCGTGTCCACGAGAGAGAGAGAGACTGGGGCGGCGGCGGGGGGAGACACGGTTCCTGAGCGCGAGCCGTGTCAGCTCACCCGGGCGGTGAAACCGAAGAGCAAATCCCGATTCCCAACCCCCACCCCCCCCCAACCCCAAACAAAAAACCCCAAACCAGGCGCCGTTGAAAGAGGTCCTCCCCCCCCCACCACCCCTTTTCCTCCTCCTCCTCCTCCTCCTCCTCCGAAGGGCGCCTGCCTGCCTCCCTCGGCCCGGGAAGTCCACGCTCTCGGGTGGCCCTAGGAGGGCGGCGGCTGCTGCTGTGGGCCAGGCACCAGGAGGCTGATTTGCTTTCATTTTTTTGCACTGGAAAAGTTGCATTGGCCCTCAGCCGTATCCCTCACCAGGTCCCTCAGGATCACAGCTGGGATGAAGGCAGCACAACTTGGATCACTCCAACACCAATCTTCCAATAGTTCAGAACTAAACGTTACCCAAGGAGAACCTGGAGAAACAAGGCAGGCGTCCAAGTTCTGAGTTGGGTAATGCCTTCCTTGATCGCCTGTCCTCAAGAGCAATAGGTTTCCTGTCAGGCCCTCTTTTTCAAACACTGGCCTTAAAAATGCCCTACAATAGCACGTAGGGTTCTTTCCCCTTAAATAATCAAAATAATCCAGCTTACTGCCTTTTATACATTTTAAGACTTCTTGGTATTTATTCATTCATGTTAGTACTTCTTTGTTGGTCACTGCCTTGACCTCTGCCTGGAACAGGCCCATGAGCCAGGCTCTGTGTCCAGCAAATGGTCCAATCTCTCTAGGGTGTGGAAGGAAAATCCATAACTTATACCAGGTCAGTCCAGAGGGTGGGTGACAGCAGATAATGCCAGAGGAGAGGCAAACGGGGTAGTTCAAGTGTGACCAGCTTATCAGTCCAAACAGGAAGTAGCAAAAAGAGTAGATGGTGGAGGGTCTTGGCTGGGTCAGCAGGAAATCAATCCAAGAGGGCCGTGAGGAATCCTTTGAGAGAAGAAAGAGGAGGCAGAAGCAGCTGGCTTTGTCCTGATCGCGTGGTTTGGTCTGAGCAGTATCTGGTGTGGTGGGTGCTTGGGGGAAAGCCGCCTACACTGCCCTGGCTGGACTGGGTTGTTCCACACCTCAAGGTGCTTTTTCTTCCTGGGGCTTGACTGTGGCTCTCCCCAAGGCAGGGCCCACTTATCTGGTCCTCTTCCTTTCTAAACTCCTCAACAAGCCAAAGCCAGCAGGGGCAATGGCGGCGGGAAGGCCCATCTGCTTCCTGGGCAAACGGGCAAAAGGACAAGGGCGGCGGGGTGGGGTGGGGTGGGGGAACCCCAGCAAGGTTTGGTTTTGCTGCTGGAAGAGATTAGTTGCTTTGTTAGACTCTCCCAAAAATCTTTTCCACAATGAAAACAAACCAAAAAAGCAACTGAACTCTTTTTAACTCCAGCAGGAGCCCTCCCGTTTTTGTTCTGATAGGCCCAGGAGGAACAGGACATGCTTGGCTCTGATTCCACAGATACCAAACATGAGAGGAGGAGGAGGAGGTTAATGAGGGGGCCCAAAAATACATTGAGCTTCTGCAGCACAGGGCTTTCCTTTTCATCCATGCGAGGGGCACTCCTCTCACCCACTGGCCACCCCCACCACCATCTGGCTGCCTGAAAGGAAAACTGGTGGGGGCAGGCAAGCATCCGCCGCTCTGGACTTCCTCAAGAAAACTGTCTTATGTTCCTAGTGAGAGAGTCCATGTGGGGGAAGGCCATTTGTCTCCCGTACAGCCACAGGTGTAATGGTAATGACCTGGAAAATAAAAGGTCAAAGGTGTCACCATCAATAGTCCATTCAAGCAGACAAGGGCAGGTGCAAAGGCACAGAGATTGGCAGGCGGGGGGTGGGTGGGTGGGTGGGAACGCCTGCTGTGTGATCAGCTTTGAATTTAGAGCCCAATACTTGGGAACCCACAGGGCATCCAGAGAATCACAGAGAAAGAGAGAGATTTGTAAAGAAGGTAAAGTCTCAACCACGTCCAATGAGGCCTTGGTTAGGAAGCCAGTAGGAAGCAAGGCAGCTCAAAAAGTGCCACCCCCTTGGGCGTAATCACCAAAGCTGAGATCAGGATCGGTCAATCGGGTGGCCTGCAAACATCTGGGACTACAAATTCAGGTATAACTGACCACTGGTCGTGTAATTTGCAGTCCCAAGCCTCAGAAGGGGCCCTACGCCTGACCTGTGTGGTGCTGAGCACTGGGCTAGAGCGAACCCACAGGCCTGGAGGCAGCTGTTTTGGATGGAAAGCCCTGGAAGATGACGACTTCCTTGCTCCATCCGCCCATTGTAGCCCACCCTTCCTGGTGGTGCTCTCCTTGCACCCACCTTTCTGGATTTTCCTCAAGCGAGGCAGGGTCCAGGCGGAGCTTCTGCCAGCGCTCCGTGGCTTCTTGCCTTCGGCCCACCTTCCAGAGGGTGTGCATGTAGTACAAGTTAGCTGTGGGACTCTCTGCAAAGGGTGAAGCAAGAGGGCCAAAGCCGAGCTCAGTGCAGCTGAAACTCTAAACCAAATCCCTGCGTGCTCCTCTCCTCTCCATCACAGCTCCTGCCCCCAGGAATGCCTGAAAGAAACACTGCTCCTGCAACCCCTGCCAGTGTGGTTGCCTCTGTCTCTGTCTCTGTCTCTCTCTCCCCCACCCCTTTCTGCCTGGAGCTCTCTTCTCTGAGCTCGCTCTCACCCGGAAGTTCTCCTTTCTCTGTCCTTCCTGTCACCTCAGCCCACAAAAATGCAGGCTGGAAGTACCTGGATTGACGAGCAAGCTGTGTTGGAAGGCCCTCAGTGCCTCCTTCTCTTGGCCCAGCTCCAGGAAATGGGTCCCTTGGCCAGTAAGGGCCAACTGCCGGACTTGGGCAAGCACCTTCCCTTCTGGCATCCCCGTCTGCACCATGTCTGCTTCGGTGCTGCCTGGTCCAGAAGGAGACTGTTGTCACAAAACAAAACTCATTCTTCAGCTCAGCCCTCCACCCTTTGCAAAGCCTCCTATTGCTCAGAGGGCACAGTGAAAAATAAGCGCTACAAAGACACAGGCCAGCAGAAGCCAGGAAAGAGATGTGCACGTACCAAGCAGCCAGGCTTTTACCTTTCAAGGTAAATTCACTGCCAGCTAGTCTTGGGACGACTGATTAAAGGATAACAGGGACCACCCTACGGGCCTAATCCATCCCTGCCTCCAGGAAACAACAGGTTTTACCTGGACCTGTAAAAGGGTTTTTTTCAGGGGAAGGCAGAGGGGAACAAGGCCAAGAGCATTTGGTTCCATACCTGTGTTCACGAAATGAACTTTCAGGAGATCATTAAGACATCTGTCAATAAAGGATGAAAGCAGAATCACTTGGGTGCATTTGGAGAAGAGCAAAAGCCAACGAGAAGACAAGCCACCGACTGCCCCACCCAGTTTTGTTCATGGAAGGCAGGACAGGGCCGTTGGCCTTAGAGAGCGGGGTGAGCACCTCATTTCCCTTGCACTCAAGGAGAGAAATTAGAGGGTGGCCTTTCTGGGTGTTTTTTTTTAAACCTGCTTCTGGCCTTCATGGCTGTCAAGATAAGATCCGAGGCAGAAGCAGATTCTTCAGTGTGCTTTTTGCATGACATCTCCCTGCACCTTCCGGGAAAAGCCCTGGCCAAGAAGAACAGCAGCTGCATCCATTGGGCCAGCCTACCCTGCAAGCTGCGTGGCTCACATCCCTGCAGGGGGAGAAACCCCGGGAAAGGACCACAGGCTCCCCTCCCACGAAAGCATCGTGTTAAGATAATGACAGAATAAATCAGGATGAATTTAGAGGCTGGAAAGTTTTGACTTTTACACACAGATATCAGCAATGTATGATAAGCCACTGAATCAACAAAGGTACAGAGAGACTAAGTCCTGGGTTGATACAATGGGCATTAAAAACTGCACATAAGTAGTACCTGATTGGTCAATGAAGGTACACAGATGTCTGGAAAAAGATTTTTTTTCTTTTGCCACTGCATTTCAGATGTTGGACGTAGACAGAGAGGTGTTCATTTTGTTGCCTAATATCTATGTTGTATACAGTTTGGGCTGCTGAGACATTTTGTCTGAGAGGCGGGTGTAACTATATGTATGTAATTAGATTTAGAGTCAAACAACTCTGAGCCTGTGTGTTACTCCTCACTGAGGACTAGTGCTCCAACAGCCTGTAACCTAGCTCTTTCCTAGATTTTCTACCTAAGCTCCACTGCACACATGCTGAATGGCGAACACACCCGGAACCAAGAAGGCCACCAGGACCACCTGCTCTGGATCACAGACGGGCCGTTCTCAGGCCAGGCTACCTGCTCATGTAGCTCACGGCCTCCTTGGCTTCTCCTCGCTTGGCCCATGCCCAGCCCTGGATGAGGTAGGCAGCCGCTCGCCAAAGGACACAGCGCAGGCTCTCTCTTTTCTGCTTCTGCAGGAGGCCCCGAGGGTCCGCCGGGGAGGATCCTTCAGCCCCCAAGGGGGCCTCTTCTGCACTCAGGGCCAGTTCCATGCGCAGCGTCTTAGGGACCAGCTCACTTGTCCTGGCGACCACCTCCTCGCACAGCACAATGGCCTCCTCAGGCCGGGCAAGGTCCACCAGGGCAGAGGCTGCTTCCAAAAACACCTCGGGTATCCTGGGCAAGGCCGGCTCCCCACACTGGAAAGGGGAAGGAGAGAAGGAGAGGCCCCCGCTCTTAAAAGCTGCAGTCATGCACAGCCATGTACAAGGAACAAGGAGGAACTTCGCCAAGCCAGGAAAAAGAGGAAGGACCTGGTCTATTCATTTCATTTATTTATATTCTGTGTTTGTTCTCTCCTTCTCCCATTGGGGACCCAAGGCAGCCCCCAACAATTAAAAAACAGACAATGAGAGTTCAAAATGCTATAGCAACAGCAGGTGCAAATGAGTTTATCAAAAGCCCAGCTAACCAGGCTATTGTTAAAACAGGAGGTTTGCAACCCCTTGACCTGAACTGGGCTTTCATGCTAGGGTTTTTTTGTTAGGAGGGGATGGGACGAAGGGAGGAAAGCAGCCCTGCTGGGGCTTAGCAGCCATTTCTGCCCCTGCTCCCGTGGGCTTTGAAAGGCACTTGTTGCCAGTGTTCAGTGACTCACTGGTAACTTTCTGCCCGTGGGAGAGCTTCACAGTTGGGCAGATCCGTGGGCAATATGGATCAGGCCAAGGAATGAAGCACCTGCCAGGAGCCTACCTGGCAATGAGGCTGCTCCTGCAAGAGGGCCAACAGGTCCAGGTAGTGTTCTGATGCTTCGCTCACCCTGCAAGACAAAGGTTTGGGCAACGGCAACTCCCCGGATGGCCCCTGGACTGCTCCAGTCACAGCGGGGGGACCTGCTCTTCGGGGCTCCCCTGGACCCTGGCCAGCACTGCTCGTGAACAGGTGGGCAAACTCCTTCCATCCAAGCGCTGCCTCCTCAGTGGCCCGAGAGCCAGAAAAAGGCAGCTTGGCCAAATAAAGCCACACTGCTCCCACACGGGCCCACTCGCCATGCTCTGGGACGGAGCGTGTTCTTCTGGCTGCTTGGACTCCCAGAATTGTTGAAGCAGAATTCTGGGGATTCCGACACAGGGGCACCTAAGCCCAGACACCACACCCTCTGTTGGCCTGGAAAAGGGCCTGCCTACGAGGCTCTCCTGGCCGATGCTTCCTGTTGTTAAGGGAAGGGGGTGGGGGGTGGGGTGGCAGCGGGAGAGAAAGGAACAAAGAATCCACTGGGATGATCCCTGGGAGGGTTGCGTTTGCTGCCCAGGAGGCTCTACAGAGGAGGGCCTCTCAAAGAACTACAACTCTGAGGAACCAGCAGCAGCAGCTGGTGCTGCCTTTTAAAGACATGAACGAGAAGAGGCACAGGCTGGAAGGGGCTGCAGGGCCGGCCGACCCTCCTCCAGGTGACTGAAAGGGAGGCGTCTGTAGGTGTGAGCAGAAAAATTCCAGGAACTCTGGGCTGTGGAAATCCCCGGAGGAGCCCACGACCAAATGTCCAAAAGCAAGCACACTCACCTTCTCTCCTCTAGTAAGGGGGCGTCCAGCCGCACGGAGAAGAAGGGGAGGACACTTACCTCCCAGCCTGGAGACACCTTTGGGCCAGCAGGCATTTGACTCCAGGTGGGCAGTTCTGGGCAAAGACAGCAGTCCGCTGTGGCCCACAGACAAGGAGCTCTGCCCCGACTGGGAAAGGTGGGGCGAAGGGCTGGGTGGCCGCCTGCGCAGGGCCCTCCAGTGCCTGAGGCAGAAGAGGTGGAGAGAAACAGGGGGCCGTGAAACAGCCGGTGACATTCGTGGTCTTAAGCAGGCAGGACAGAGAGGGTGACGCCCCCCTTCCCTTTCCCGCAAAAGGCTGTTGAAAATGACAGCAACCGTGCTTGCTGCTTGCTGCGGGACCCTGGAGGAGCGGCCTGGCTTCTCCCCGCCAACTCCTCTGTTCTCTCGTCAAGACCAGGGCTGGTAGGCAGGGAGCAGCACAGTGACACCCCCACCCACCCCGAGAGAGAGAGAGAAAGAGAGGGGAGAGCTCCAAAGAGGCAGCCCCGAGAACCACCTGGTCAAGCAATTCCAGGGACTCCAGCTCAGCCTCCACGAGCCCCAGCTGGCGGTACAGCAGAGCCGCTTGGTACAAGGCAGGCAGGAAGGTGAAATCCACCCGCAAGGCTCCTTTCAGGTGTTGCAGGGCCCTTTGGGGCTTCCCCTGGAAGGGAGAGAAACACTCCACTCAACATGAAAGCATCCCTTGCCTGAGGGAAAGAAGCGCCTCTGTAACCCAACGCTCCCAAAGGTAGACCTGCGTATGAAAACTCCCAGGAATTTTCTTCTTTTTTCCCATCAACACAGCATAAATTGTGTATTACTTCCATTGTTAGTGTTACATAGCAATCTGACTTTTCACAGTAGCTCAATGCCAAAATACGTATATTGTTGCTTGTTAATGAACATCCAAATGTAACGATATTTCTTTACAAAGGAATGCTCTGACTGCCTAACAAGAAAAACAGTGTTGGAGCAAGAAATTTTCTAATGAGATTATTTTCGCTTGTTTCTTAAAACTGCAGAAAAGACAGGTGAGGACCGGAGAATTGTAATTCTGTTGAGAAGGCTTAGCTATATATATAAAAATCTGCCCACTCAATTCTTTTGAAGTACTGCTCCCTAAGAAGTACTCCCCTCCAGCTTTTTTTAGCAGCACCTAAACGATCCCAGCGGTCCTGGGCAAGAAGAAGAAAGGGAATAGGCCTGCACTCTGTTTCTCTTGTGACATGTGGGTTCAGCTCAGTTCCATCCGGACTGGAATGAAGTGTGGGGAGCCTTGCCACAAAGCCCGGTAACCCGTGGCAATACCAGGCAGATTCCACCTGTGTTTCCACAGTTCCCATCTTCTTTCTCTGCTGAAGTCACAGGCCCTGAAACCTCCTTAGATCACAAACAAAACCAATGTCCCTGCCCCCTACCATTTTCAAGCTGCAGCACCCCATCAAGGTGAAGATCTGGGCAAGGAGTCGCTTCGAGCACAGCCCAGTCGCAGCTGCTTGGAGGAAGGCAAGCGCAGCAGGGTAGTCCTCAGCCTCCAGTTGCTGAATACCTGAAAGAGACGGGAGGTCTCGCCCTTGTCCTCCTCCTCCTCCTCACTTCCACCCAGCAAGTGAAGCCAGGAAAGGCAAAGGTAGGCAGGACAGTGCAGAGAAAGGGACGTAGGGCCTTTGAATCCCCCTTGGCCAACATTCAAAATAAGGCCCTTCTGAGCATCGCAGCCTGCCAGGGATCCAGGCCGTCCCTCAGTCACTGCCACCCTCTTGCCAATTGCTGCAGCTGAAGTGAAAACGGAGGGTGGCTTTCTCCACTTTAAATCAGTGCGTACGTTGCCTGCCTCCTTCTCCACTGGAGTGGGCCACCCTGTCTTTAGAGACACTTTTAGCAGCCCCACAGCATCCATGGCAGTGTGGAATTGCTTCTCACAGCAACACTCCCTTCTCTTGAAGATGCCAAGGCGGCCTCACACTCAAGCAGGCAGCTGCTCTGCAACTTGCGTTTCACATATTAAAATACGTTTAAAAGGTGCTTTTAAATCTGCCGAGTACTGGGAAAAACGTCCCAGTAAGAGCAGCTTGCCAACGGAAAGCATCAGCAAGGGGAAAGGGGGGGGCAGGGACTCTCAAAATCTTATGAGTATTATTCAGCCTGCAACCTTGGGGGTGGGTGGGATGGGGGAAGGCAAGCTCTCCCAGCCAGCCTACCTAGGTGAGCAACCTTCATACATCTCAAGAGAGCCAGGCCCCTCCCACCTCCTTTCTCTGGGGGGAGACGATCAAGCAGCCCTCCTGCCACAAAACCCCCTTTTGCAGTCTCATTTGGTGCCCTGTTGGCTCGTTAGAGAGGTTTGCTGGACTCTCCGCTCCCTGGAATCTCTACTGGCAGAAGATCGGTTCTGGCCAAGCAGCCGTTGCAAAGCAGGAGGAAGGATGGGGGAGAGGAGGCAGGGAGAAAGCTGACCTTGCAAAAAAGCAGCCGAAGTCCACAGGACACTCTTCAGGTTTCTTGCACTCTGCACGGTGAGGGGATCCGAGTCCCTCTCCACGGGCGGATGCCACTGCTGGAGCAGCGCAAGGAGCCCACTCTGGGGGCCATGGAGAAGAGAAGGCTCTGGGCTCTGGGCAAGGAGGGAGGAGGCACAGTTCTCAGGTATATTACAGCTGGACCTGTTTCTTGAGCCAGCCTGGACCCCTTGGGGGTTGCTAAGGCTAGAGAGGGCCAGAGGAAAGAGGGAGGCCCCCCTTCAAGCACCCTCTGGTAAAGTGCAGAGGGGTCTGAACTGCACAAGGACTGGGTACAAAACTGTATCCACCTGGCCTCTTCTCCTCTCCTGAGTTGTTCCTATTCACGGCCTGGATTGCTCGCTCCACCTTCGAATGTGGGCTGCTAGGCTCACTTTTTCCAGGGATTCCTGCAGGGGCAGCTGCCCTCCTCAGCCCAGCAGAACCTTGGTCTGGGACACCTGATTGCTGAGCTAGGCTGACAGCCCACCCTCCACTCGCCAGCCCACTACCCACCAGCCAAAAGAAAACAGGGAGGTTCGGCCAGAACAAAGAAGACACCCAACCACCCCCTGCTGCTCCCCAAAGGCTGCTCTGCTTCAGGGAGGGTGCTGGGAAACTGATTCCACCTTACCTCGCCCCCACTCAGCCGCTGAAAGAGGCCCTCTGCTTTCTCTGGGTGCTTCACGGCCAGCCACAGCGCCCCCTGCAGGGCAGCCAGTTGGTGCAGGGAACCCATAAGCTCCTCCGGGATCCTCTCCTGGAACAACCTGTGCCAAGACTCTTCCAAGGAGAGTCCCTGGTTAGGCGCACCACAAGCCTCCAGAACTGGCAAAGACAAAGAGAGGAGCCCTGCTTGTGCCAAGTCTCTTTTATACAGCGCTCAGGCACCCAGCCACATTTAGCGCTACAGTAGGACCCCGGTATCCGCTGGAGATTGGTTCCAGGCCTTCCCGTGGATAATGAAAACCGTGGATAAGAGAGGATGCCTACCCACCCACCCCCAAACTGCTGTTTCCTGGCAGTAGTTTGCTTTATGACTGCTGTTTTGAGACAGTAGCTTGCTTTATGGATGCTGTTTGTGACAGTAGCTTGCTTTACAGATGCTCTTTGTGACAATAGCTTGCTTTGTGGCTGCTGAATTATTTATTTTCCTCTGCTAACTGTGGATAACTGAATCAGTAGATACGGGGGTCCTACTGTACATCCTACCACTTGCATGGGGGAAGGAACAGGTGCCTGCTTGGCCATTAGGGACAGACCTGAGACCCTAACTGAGAGGATCCCTCCAAAACCACCCCCACCCCACTCTTGCTGAAAGGGACACAAGGTGGCCCATAGCCCTTCCCCTATAAATCCAAGAAAGCCACCCTTTTGGGCACCCCCTAGGTTAAGTTCCCCTTACCCCTGTGGAGGCCGTGGGCCATTCGTGCCAAGGGATCACCCTCCCCAGAAGTGCTGCTGGGCTGCTGAATATCGAACAGCAAGGCATTGTAGAGGATGGTCAGCTCCAGGGGCAGCGCTGGGAGTGCAGCTGGGAGCCCTGCTGGGAGATGGTGCAGGTCACACCTCAGGGCAAAGGTGAAAGAGGAGACACCCCCACACACACACACATGCCTGCCTATTCACCCCACGTCAGAGTTCACAGGGCAGGGAGAGGCACACGCTGCTTGCAGGACCACCATCTCCAGGTCAGGAGGAGGAAGCCAGCTGGGCGAGAGAGGGCAGGAGTCAAAGCCCGGCAGATCTTACAGTTCCCAGAAGCTGCGCTGGGAGCAAGGAAAGAGGGCCAGTTACAGTTCAGGAAGACTCTCCCAGTGAACGGATGTCCTTAAGGAGAGCAATGATGTTTTGCTCTGGGAAGGCCGCTGGTGTCCCCGCTGCTGCTCGCAGAGCCCACCCTCTCTGGGGCAAAGCGCCTGCACTGCATGTCCCGCCAGCCTGACGCTGCGGCGGACTTACTGGACCCATGGAAGGTCCCAAAAGCAAGTCCTCTGCCCAGCAGAGCAAGGCTCCAAAGGAAAAGGCTCTCTCGGGGGATGGTTTGACAGCAGCTCTCCTCCAGGCCTCCCTCAGCTTTCCCACAGTTGCTATCTACTGGAAAGGAAAGCTCTCTTGACCCAAGTTCCTAAATTTAAAATACTGAGAGAAGCTTTCCAGGCAGGCATAAGAAGGGCCCTGAAGAAGTGCTCTTGGACTCGGCTCTCCCTCAGGGGCCGAGAGTGGGTTGGAAGGCCCAGCAGAGACTGCATTTCCTCAGGGTGCTGCATAAGAACAAAGTGAAGCAACAACTGATGATCTCCTTTTACCAGTCCACAATTGAAAGCATCCTCACTCACATATTGCATTACCGTTTGGTACGCTGGATTGACAGCTGCTGACAGGAAGACACTACAGAGGGTGGTAAGTACAGCTCAGTATATCATGGGCTGTCCCCTAAGTGCACTGGACAACATCGCTAGGGATCGTTGCCTTCAGGAGGGTTGAAAAAATTCTTAAGGATGATTCACACCCCGGTCAAGCACCTCTTTACCTTGTTACTGTCAGGCAGAAAATATCGTATAGCCTGCCGCACCAAGAGAGTAAAGAACAGTTTTTATCCATGGGCTGTCAGACTGCTGAATGGGAAATAATCCCAGGACAAGTCTAGAAGAACCGACCTGCGGGCTGGCGCTTTCTGTGTCAAGTACACAGGGTGCCATAAGACTGAGTGGTTGCCAGTGGGATGGGGGTGGGTGGGATGGGGGTGGGGTTGGGCAAGGGAGACTCAGCCAATTTCATTGTGCACGTGCTGTACATTGGCAATAAAGGTATTATTATTATTATTATTATTATTATTATTATTTCCTGGTTGCCCCCCTCCCCCCAGCCAGGATGACGGCGAGTTTGCGCCCCCCCCCCGCCAGCCTCCCCCCAACCCAGAGTCCCCCCGGCCTCCCCCTTCAGCCACAGGGCCGGGGTCCCTCGCAGGAAGCGTCGGAAAGAGCGGGACAGGCGGGCCCAGAAGAGCCCTGCGGGGGGGGAGGGGCCTTCCTCCTGCCTCGGGGGAGGCGCCCCTCCGTCCGGGCAGGAGGAGCCCGTCCTGAGAGCCCCGCCGGCCCGGTGAGTGGGGGGGGGGGACACGACGACGACGACGGACCACAAGGAGCGCGTCCCGTTCGGCTCCCGGGGGGGGGAGGCGGGGGGGGGCAGGGCCCGTCTCCCCAGGGAGGGAGGGAGGGAGGGGGGGGGGCCGGTGTTGGTGGGGGAGGGGGAGGGGGCTCACCGTGGGTCTTCCGCAGGAGCTCGCCGAAGTCCCGCTGACACCCCTGGGCGGCCCTCTTGGCCTCCGGGCCCGAACGCCCTGCCGCCTGCCAAGGGGGAGAACCGGGGGGCGGGGGTGGGGGGAGAGGAGGAGGAGCGGGGGCTGAGGCGGCGGCGGGGGCGGAGTGCAGGCCGGACACCACCACCGGGAAAGAGCAGCGGGGGGTGGGGGGTGGGGGGCTCGGAGCTCGCCTGGCCGACGCAGGGAGGGAGGGAGGGCGGGCGGAACGAGGTCCCACGGGGACCCTCCCCTCCCCTCCCCTTCCGTTCCGGGGCCTACCACCCTCCGCCAGCGCCGCACCACCGCGTCGTTCTCTTCCCGCCAGAGCAGCAGGCAACTCCCGGCGGCGGAGGAGGAGGCGGCCGCCGCCATCGAGCGCTTCTCCAGCAGCCCGGAAGCGAGGCCGCGCCGTCGCCACAGCAACCGGCCGCGCTCGCCCCCCCTCCCCGGATTGGCTGCCGGTCCCCGCGAGCGCGGCTTCTACTGGACAAGCCAGGCGGAGGCCCCGCCCCCTCCTCCCGACTGGCGGCAAAATCCAAGAGAGGAAGAAGACCCGGCTACGGAGGCTCGCGGAGGGCGAAAGCCCTTCAAAAGCGAAGGGGGCGGGGGCGGGGCCTCCGAGGGAGCCTTTCACGTGCCAGCCACGCCCACGGGAGTAGAACCGAGCCAACCCCTTCTGGGCAAGAGGCGGGAGAGGAAGGCCAAGCACGTGGTTCACCTCCCAGTTATAACAAATGAAGTCTTGAGTTATCTCGCCTTGCACATAATGAGTCTTTATCTCATATATTAGTTTCACCTTTCTAGTTGCATTATTAAAATAAAAGAACTTTTGCACAATATTCTTTTTTTTTCAGTTTCACCTGTAGTTCAACACAGAGGCCACTCCAGTTTGTGGAGAATCTGTCATTTTATTTCCAACACCTGGCATGGGAGCCCACTGGCCCCATCTTCCCCTGCTTTGTGGCCCCAAGCCTTCCCATTGCCCCACGTTCACTTCCCCCACTTCCCACCCCAGGAAATTCCACAATCCAGAAAAGAGGGGCTCCTCCCTCATCACAGCAATTAGGTTCACTTCAAGCAGGGGAAAAACATACACACACCCTTTTCTGGGCTTGCAGGGGCTCAATAGATGAGGGGAAGAAGGCAGCCAACTTGGCAAATCCCAGGTTTGGAGGCACAGAAGGTGGAGCAACTTGGCCACAGGGCACAGCGGTTCTGGTGGAGTGGGGGGAGAGGGGGGAAAGAACCCAGCTTTCAATCGTGAGCAGCTGTGCAACTGCAGGCCCTTTGCTTGAGCCATGGGCACGACCAGCAGGGAGGATGGAATGAAACACTGTTTTTTTGGAGGATATGCATCTCTAACACAGAAACAGGGTCTCTCTGTTTTTATGAAGGAGGAACACCTGCTGGTGGTACTTGGCAACCTGCTTCCCTGGAAGACTCTGCCAGTCCTTCCGAGGGACAGTGATTTTATCTGTTGGAAAGTTCAACATTCAGTTGCAGAACTTGGCTTTTTTTCAGTTGGAGAAGAAACACAGTCCCCTACTGGAATAAGGACAATTGCATCCCTTTAGCCAAAAGGCTAAACGGAGAAGCACTCCTTTTGTGCCTGCCGCTCTGCCATGGCGAGTTCCTAGATCTCCTTTCCAGTTGGAGCATCACCCCTGCATGAATGGCTTTTTCAAACACCGTTCTACCCTGGCAGTTGATGAGGGAGCGCAGCACCTACAGAAGCTCTGGTGCTCACAATAAAATCACTTCCGTTCATCTCAAAACAACACTGCTCCCCCCCCCCCAACTCCCATTTCTTCAACCAGAGGCTCATGCTGCCATTAATTTTCAGCCAAGCAACAGCAGGGGTTTCGTTCACTTGAGATTCTCAGAGAGAACCAAGAAAGAAAAGAGCAAGACTTGTCATTCAGTAGATAAGAAAACCATAACGTAAGAGGCAAAACCTGCATCCCCAGATGGTGAAGCCACGCAGGGTTCTAAAAGAGATGCAGAGAAATCTCTCAGATCCCAGTGGGGCTCTCCAAGAGAGAGTCGAGAGCTGAGTCAGCTCAAAAGCAACTGAGTGCTGTTCAAAGACAGGCCAAATGTTCTTGCAGACCTGAAAAGCAACCCCAGGGAGGGCAGCTTCGATTCTGCAGCTTTGCCTCGAGGTTGCTAGGAAAGCTAGCCCTGGCCCGGAATTTAAGGCACTGATTCTTGACCGTGAGAGGCAGATGCAACCCACACACCCAGAATGGCAAGCCTTGGGAAGAAATAGCAGAAGAAACGCTGAATCCAAACAAATACCTAGAGAATCAAAGGATGGGAGCTTTCTCCCGTCTCCTCTGCCCTGCGGCACTGATCCTGTCCCAGCGGAAGAAGGATGACTGCCACGCACCCCATTCTACCTCCAGATCAAGCAAAAAGAGAATTCCCAAAACAGGTCAGCAGAAATTGGGAAAACAGCAGAGAAACAGTGAGGGAAAATGGATGCTGTTCCTCTCAATATCTCGAACCATCACAGCCTTCTACCAGTGAAATCCAAATTCACCATACAATATTTCTTGTCATAAAAATAAAAACTCTCTTTTATATGAAACTACAATAAATCATTCAGACATACTGTTATTATCTCTCATGAGCGGTTGTGATAAAATTATTACTTCTTTGCATAAATATGAAAGAAACAGGAGCCTCTTTTTCCTGTTAGATACCTTTAGCAATGAGGTTATTGTAAGCATGGTACTTCAAGATAAATCTCCATCTTTTTCTATTAATATTATAGAAATGTTTTATCGTAGTGCCATGTAAAAGAGAGCAGTAATTTTAACAAAAGTTGTTTGAATAGTGTTTTGAGATTACTTTGATAAAAGGCCCTTTTCAGGCCTGAGCCAATATCGGTGTCTCTCCCCCTCCCCAGAGGCCTCCACTGTTTTTTCCAATCACACACACACACACACACACACACACACACACACACACACACCCAAGAACATCAATCCCTGGCCCAACCTCTGCTGTCCCACATCGGCTGGGGCAGCCAGAAGAGGCAGCGCAGCCTCTGGGCTGCTTTGTCCGGCAAGCACCAACCAACCCAGGAAACCCGTTGGCCGAGTTTTCCCTGCAAAAAGTCAAGTATAGATTTCGTGGAGGGGAGGGTGGTGGGTGGCTGGGGGGAGCCACCAAATCTAAGATGGCTTGGTCTTGGTTCCCGTCAAGGGGAGCAGGCCATCTGTGGGCTCTGCTGCCTGCCCAATCTGATGGCTTGGTCTTGGTTCCCGTCAAGGGGAGCAGGCCATCTGTTGGCTGACCTCCAGCTGCTGGCCTCTTGGTCCATCTTCTCCTCTCTGGACGTGACTGGCCTCTCTTGCTCTCTTTGGCAGCTGCCCCAGCGTCCAGCCTCGTCAAGAAGGTCCTCTTGAAAAGTTGCCCACCTCAAGGGAACAGGAGCCCCGAGATTGGAGTGCCATCCACGCCTCCTCCTCCTCCTCCTCCTCCTCCTGCACCTTCTTTCCTCAGTTCTACTGGACAGGAAGGATTTGCCCTGCGCTGTTTCCCACATCCAGCCAAGCTCCTTGCCCAGAAAGAGATCCCCTGCCCCCAGGGCTATGCTTCCTCTGTGATTCAGTGACTTTCCACAAATGGCCAGTGATGTCCCGGTCACGGCCTGGCTCCGTAAATGCTCTTCCAGCAAGGCAGGTGGCAGCCGCCACGGGCGGGTGGAGGCTGGAGAGGAATCCAGCCTGGAAGGCCGGCGGGGAGAGACTCCAGTCCTTCGGCCCAAAGGGGGAAGTGCCGGCCGGCAGCAGCCCCCCCACCAAAGTCTCGGGAAGGCCCCCTCCTGCTCTTCCTCCTCCAGCTCTGGCACTACCGGGACTGGGCCAGGATGACCCGCTTGAACCACCGGCTGACGGCACAGTCCACCCGCAGCACGAGGCCGATGCCCAGGAGGAGGAAAACGCTGCTCACCACAAAGCCCAGGGCTTCAAAGAGGAACCTGGCAAACGGGGGGGGGGGGAGAGACAAAGGCACCGCGTGAGGGAGCAGCCCCCAACTGGCAAGAGGGGAGGGCCCATGGGGCAGGGGCTCTGTGGCGGCCCCTCCCAGGAGGAATCCTGGTCGGTGGCCAAGGCTGCTGGGAGTTTCAGCCCAAGGTCCCCTGGGCACCCACGGCTGGACATCCACGGCCCTGGCAGGGGAGGAGGGAAGCCCCAGATGAGGCAGATGTGGTGTGTGTGTGGCTCCTGCGCCAGGCTCCCTCACTGCAAAGTGGAGGGGGGGGGTCAGCCTTCCTGGCTGCTACCAGCACAGAATACAGCCGGCTTCCACAGAAAGAATGCAGCAGCCAAGAGAAGACCTGAAAAACCCTCCACAGGACCCGCCCGGGCCTTTCCCCACAGGGAGCAGGGGCAAGGGCCTCCTCGGCAGCAGCTCCTTCACGGCGACACTGCCCTCCGTCTGGAGGCCGAGCTGGTGCCAACGCTGCCCCCGATAGAGGTCCAAAGAGGAAAGCCAGGGTTCCACCTGAGCCTCTAAGGCTGACTGAGATCCCGATCTGGCCTCCAATCCACTGGGTTTTGTGACTTTGTGTTTTTTTCCTTTCAGCTGTTTTAAAAGGGATCCAAGTCTTTTTGACCCAGACTGATAAAAGTCAAAACGAAATATTAAATAAATGAAATACATAATGTATGTTTGTAGTGTGGGTCCCCCAAACCCAACCCCCTCCCCTGGGCAGCTGCCAGAGTGGGCTCTCCACCACTCAGGAGAGCAAAAGGGCTGTGTTCTTTGCCTGCAGCCCACCGGTGGGCTGGGGTGCTGGACAGGGAGAGGCGGACAGAGTCCTTGAGGCCACCAGCGTGGCCCTGGTGGGACTGGGATGGGAGGAGAATAGGGCAGGAGAGGAGGACTCCTGGAGGGGGGGCAACGCCATGGGAGGCCCAGGAGGTGCTGCTGCCCTAAAGGCTGGCGCCTGGACAGGCGGAGCACACCATCTGCCAGGAAGACCGCTTTGGTATTGGAGGCAAGCGCAGGGACTGAAGCCGCTGCCCGACTCCTCCGTCACCACCACACATCCTCTCAGGAAAGGAAGCCAGCCTTACTCACTTCGGAGCAAAGACCTTCCAGACCATAAGATGTCTTCTGAGGACGATGGCTGCCAGGACACAGGCCAGGAGCTGCAGGGAAAAGAGGAGGCAGGGCAGAGGCATCAGGCAGGGAGCACCCAAGGGGCCAACCACCGCTCTGCCAAAAGGGGCAGGATGGACACCAAGCCACGCCAAGCCTGTTGCTGCTACACGGCCCCAGAGCACTTAAAAAACACTCTTGGGAGAGAAGTGCCTCATCCCCCCCACACACACACACACATACACCTGCGCATGTGCTGCTGTTGTCCCTGCTGTGTCCTGTTCCCGCTTCCCTGCTCGACTGGATTCACATCCCCTCCTCCACCTCCCTTCTTCCGTAGGCAGCCCTCCTTCTCTCTGACTGAGGCTTAGCAAGGCTGCTGGTCCCATCGCAGCCAGCCAGCCAGGCCTCCACGGCAGGGCCTCTCCTGGCCTCTGCCCCACCCACCCCCACCCCCGGGACATACCTGGACTCCGAGGACAAGGAGGTACTTGAGGCCCAGCTGCAGCAGCGCTGCGGAAAACTTCTCTGGGGCTTCCCGAAGCCTCATCTCCATCATCTGCTCCTGCCCCTTGGGCCTCCGGCCCTTGGAGCCTGGCAGAGTTTCACAGACAAAGGGCCACAGCAGGAGTAAAGGGCAGCCCACTGTCTCAGGAGAAAGGCAGGGTGGGGGGAGAGAAAGGGGGTGGGGAGGGAGTGAGTGGAAGAGAAAAGGGGGCCCCACAAGCCTAGCACACCTGGGGCTGAGAGTGAGCCCAGCACACCGCGATTAGGGACACCCAGTCTGTCCCCACAACCTGGGTGGGGAAGAGCAGAGCGGATGGGCAAGGCAAGGAAGAGGTCCCCCCCCTCCACTTCAGCTACTGCCCAAACCGGGAGCAAAACCTTCTGCGCAGCCAAATACAAGCTTTTTTGGAGGATGAAAGAGAGGTGGGGTTCTCTGAGGAACGGAAGCCCTCTTCATTCGCTCAGGCCCCATGCTCCCAAAACAGTGGAGCATCCTTGAGGAACCACGGCCACACCCACTCCGTGGCACAGACGCTCCCGAGCCTGGAAGGCCAGCTGGCCAGGCACGCAGCCAGCCGTGGACCTACCTGCAAAGAGGATGTGGGAGGCAAAGGTGTTGGCCCCGACCAGCAGGGCTGGGAGGAGGTTGTTGTCGTGCCCGCCTTCAAAGCCAACAAAGGCTGCATTCCAGTGGAGGGTGGGGAAGACGGGCTGGTGGCCGGTGGCGTAGAAGAACTGGGTGGCGGCCAGAGCCCAGGCCACGGGAGCCTCCCACGGCACCGCAAAGGGGTCTGAGGAGAGGAAGGAGCAGCAGCAGCCGCCTTTCACTCACCAGGCACGCGTGGCACAGATTTCCACACCACCCCGTTAGCACAAGTACTCTTCCAGGCAGGTCTCAAACAAAGGAAACAGCACCGAATAAACCAACCACTACGCTTCTGAAGACAGAGCTGCTTGCCAGGAGCACTCTTTCAGGAGCCCCCCCCGCCCCCGCCCCCCTGCCCCGCTGATGCACCTCCTGACAAGGAGCCTGGCAAGTGGGAGATAAAGGCAGGGACACTGCCCGGCGGCGGGGGGGCATCCTTCCATGCCGAGCCTGCTCAGGGAGGTTCCCAGCACCATCTCCAAGAGGCCCGGCCTAACCCAGCATCCCTTGCTACAGCTAAGAGGCCTGCATTAGCTGAGGGGGGGAGAGGCCCTTGGAGAGTTTAGGACCAGGGAGGGAGGGAAAGGAAGGGATGGGGCAAGTCCAGGACCTCCACAAGCCCCACCAGGCCCTGAGGGAAGACCCCCCACCCCCACCCCACGTCCCCCCCACGCTCTCCCTCCAACTCACCGGCCTGAGGGGAGGAAGCGGAGAGGCAGGCGGCCAGGATCCAGAGGAGGGCAAAGGCCTGGAGGAACAGGAGCAGGAAGGCGAGGCAGAGGCGCTCGTGGTGCAGCGTCACGAGGAGGAAGCCCAGCAAGGTCAGCGAGATGAGCAGGGCGGCCGAGTAGGCGCTACCCAGGCCATAGGCGGCCACCGTCACCCCGTCGCCCGCCTTGGCCTCCTCCAGGCGGCTCCGCAGGGACTCCTGCATCCGGCGGTAGAGCCGGGGAATGACGAGGAGGAGCTCGGCCTCGGAGCTGGGAGACACGATGGGGGCGCCGGTCCCTGGCGTCTCCCGGCCGTCCCGGACAAAGACGGTCACGGGGTCCCAGAGGACGAGGAGGAGGCCCGCCAGGACCAGGGCAAAGACCCCTCGGGGGAAGGCCACCAGGGCCAGCTGCACCCACGCCTGGAGCTTGGCCAGGGCTTCCTCGGCCCCCGAGGTGACGGCCCAGTAGCCGCCGATCCAGAGGGCCAGCAGGGGGAAGCCCCAGCGGACCAGCAGCACGGGCCCACTGGGGCGGTTGAGGTTGCCGTAGTGGCGCAGCCAGCAGCGCACGCCCCCTGCTAGCCCGGCCAGCCCCGCCAAGCAGAGGAGGTACTGGAGGTTCTTGGCCTGGGGGTCCTGCAGGCTGGAGAGGGGGGCCAGGAGCCCAGAGGACTGGCAGCAAGGGGTCTCCTCGCGACACTGCCGGAAAAGCCCTGAAAGCCGCACGCAAGCCAGCAGGGCGGCCAGAGGCCCGAGCGCTGGCCAGCCAAGGGGGGAGCCCTCTGGCCCGCCCTGCCAGTGCAGCCTCAGCGCCAGCGGCAGCACCAGGGAGAGAAGCAGGAAGGGGGCCACCTGGCCCTCCGCCATCACAAAGCTGTCCGAAACCATGGCACAGCAGCGGAGGAAGAGGAGGCCCAAAGGCAGGGCCGGCCCCGCCACCCCCACAGCCTCTGGCTCAGGGAGGGGCCGGGGCCGGGCAGAGGGGCTCCCGGGGACGGACGGGCCCAGGAGTGCCAGAAGAAGCCCAGCTGGGAGGCCGCGGCTCCCCAAGCCAAGAGCAGGAGGAGATCCGCCCTGAACCATCCCGAGAGGTGTGCCAGCGCCAGCAGGGTGGCTCCTGCCAGTCCCCAGAGGAGAGGGAAGGCCAGGAGGCGGCGGTAGGAGAAGTCCAGGCGGGCGGAAACCCTGCAGGCCACCCAGCAGAGCAGGCAGGAGGAAGCGAGGAGGGCACAGCCAGCCCCCATGCGGACAGGGTGGAAGCGGGCCCACGACTCCGCGCAGACGGCCCGGGCCTCCTGCAGGTAGTGCCGGAAGCGGCCGCGGAGAGCCTCCAGCTGCGGAAGCCCCGGAGAGCCCGCCTGGGCCAGGAGCCGCCCGTGCTCTTCCGTGGCAGCCGAGAAGAGGTCGTGGAGCTGCTGCAGCTTTTCGGCTGGGAGGTCCTGGGCCGCCAGGGCGTATGAGCGCAGGAAGCGGTCCACCTGGATGGAAAGCCAAGAGGTTGGGTGATGGGACCCTCGAGAAGAGCGCAGGCCCCCTCCTCAGTAAGGAAGGTGGCCAAAGGTGGCCAAGGGTCTCCCCCTCCAATTCTCCCACCCTCACCCCGGACTGCCCAGAAAGGCCACTGGGCCAGAAGGGCTTGCAGGCAGTTATGGAAGGAAGACCAGCCCGCCTGGCTAGTCCCGTCCCTCCTTCCAAAGGCCCACTCCCCTGGGGGGGGGGCAAGGGCCACGGCTCTCACCTGCCAGGCGTTGAGGCTGTAGGCTGCCAGCTGGGCAAGGGCGGAAGCCACTCCGTCTCCCTCGACCGCAAAGAGGTCGGTCATCACCTCCCCGATGTTGCTGAAAGGGATGGGCACGCCCAGCAGGAGGGCCAGCGTGGGAACCAGGTTCACCTGCGGGACTGTCTCTGGCTCCTGGGGGGAGGTGAATAAGGAGAGACAAAGGCCGGGGTGGTGGGTGGGAGGAGAGAGTCAAAGGGTCCTGCCAGAGCTCAGGGAGCAGCAACCCTCCCCGGGGCACGATCAGGCCTCTGGTGTGCCCTGGGTTCCTGTCCAGAGCAGGGGAGAGGCCCTGTGCCCGGATGCCCCCTCCCTTCCCCTCCCCTCCTTCTCCCCCAGCAGAAAAAGCCCAGGGGGCTCCTGGTGCTGCAGTGCTCAGCTTTAAGGGGTAGCGAGCACAGAGAGTGCTCCGAGGGGGTTCCCTACAGCTCACCTCAGGCGGGGGGCTGTGGAACAAGGGTGTTTTGCTGTACACAAAGAGAGCTGCATTGACCTCCTCTTCGCTGTCCCCGCCATGGTCCCCTGTCCCAGTCATGCCGTGGTCCCCTGCCACCAGGAGCAGTGTGTCATTCGACAGGTGGTCAACCAGCGACCTGTCCGCCAACAACAGGGGACTTCAGGTGCCTCTCTGGGCCAGGAGGACCACGCCCCACCCCCAACCCCACGGTGGGTATCCCATGTTGGCCACCCTGTTTCTGTACGGCATTCAGGAGCTCAGCACTTTGCCTGCCATTCCTGGCTCTTCCTTTAAGCTTACCTGAGCATTGCATCCATCTGGGAGAGCTTCTTGGCCATTTCAGGATGGTCTGGCCCATGCTTATGACCACAGTGGTCCACGCCCAAAAAGTGTGCAATCAGCAGGTCCCACTGGCCACCATCCACTGCAAGTCAAGAGAGAGAGAGAGAGAGAGAGAGAGAGAGAGAGAGAGAGAGAGAGAGAGAGAGAGAAGAAAGAAAGAAAGAAAGAAAGAAAGAAAGAAAGAAAGAAAGAAAGAAAGAAAGAAAGAAAGAAAGAAAGAAAGGAGCACATGAGAGAGAGGGAGGAGAGGCAGCCCTGGCTCCAGTTGGAAAAGGGCCAGCGGCCTCATTTTCCTCAGTCCCACTGGCTGCCTGCGCTCTCTCTCTCTCTCTCTCTCTCTCTCTCTCTCTCTCTCTGGGCAAGGCAGGCAGGAGCGGCTGGAATCCACGGTTAAGGATTCAGCCTAGGCCTCTGGAACACACGCCATGCGGAGCTGCCTTCTCCCTGGTTCAGGAGATGCAGGGTGGGCCAGCTCAGGCACACAGAAGAGGCGCACCACACTAGGGCACATAAGGCACCTCCGCTAAAAGAGCTTCATGGCCCGCCTGCAGGCTCCTCCCGTTCCAGGTCTTGCTGTAGACCTACAAGCCCTAAACCCCTTGGAGCCAGGACACCTGCCAGACCCCTTTTCCTTAGGGACGCCCAGTCTTAACGGATGCCTTAAAGGCTGTCCTGCGACCAAGACAACGTCACGGAGGCAGGCTTTCTCTGAGGGGCTTCCCAGCCCCACCCCCACCCCCCCGGAGAGACACCGCTTAGTCTCCAGGGCCCACCAGAAACGTTATGTCTGTGTAGAGCCAGTAGGCAGCCCTACTGCTGGAGTGGAGGCTTCTCCCAGCAGACTTGCAAGGAAAGGGAGCCAACCCGGGAGAGGATGAGATCTCACCTGTCGGGTAGAGATGCTGCAGGATGCCATCATCCACCGTGTGGAGATCCTTCACGTTGAAGGAAGGGAAGAAGTGTGAGCGGAAGAAGGCTTGGGGGAAGAGCCCGTCCCAGGTGTCATCGCCCATGAAGACCACCCTCCTTCCTGTCAGGAGCAGAAGGAGGAGGGAGAGGAGGAGGGAGAGGTGTTGGAGAAGCACAGCCATTCACAGGGAGGGACATGGAGTGCAGCAACAAGAGATAGCTGCTACACGAGGGCGGAGGGGCAGGGCACCTACTGCTGCTGCAAAATCCCAGCCCCTCCCTAAACTTTTCTAGGGTGTCTCCTCCAATGTCCAGGCCTCGGCCCCATGCCAGCATGGTGTGTCAGCTCTTTGAACTAAGAACAATGCGGAAGCCGTTTGGTAAGGACCCAGGAGGCATCCAGGGCTACAGCTGTGGGCCAAGAGAACCTGGCAGAGAAGCTCATCAACAGTGTTCCTGCTCCCCCCTTTTAAAAAAACCAACCTGCCTCCGCCTCCTCCTCCTGCACACTTTTGTGCCAGGCTTTTAGGCTACAGCATAGCATGGAAGCAGCCCTCCAAGACATCTGGATCTTAGGCCACCCAGCCCAGCCCCAGCCCTGCTTCCAGATTCCCTGCCCCTATCCCTGCCGGCACTGCCACCAGTACAAGGGAACAAAGAAAGAAAGCAGCTTTACTCTGAAGGACGCCCAGCCTGACCTTGAAAGAGAAATCTGTCACGCAGCTGCCTCCTGCCCTATCTCAGGAAGATCTGGTGGTGTAAATGTACAGCACAAAGCCATGCACCAGCAAAGGGACTAAAACCACGGAAGAAAACAACTTCAAGGGAAAAGACATAAAAACAAATTCTTAGAATCAAGGCAGGGAGCGACCCAATGAGGTGATAAGAATCCTGAAGTAGGAGAGAGGAAACCTAGGTTCAGACCTCCAGTTGCCTACAAACCTCACAGGCTGACTTTGGGCCTGTCACCCTTCCCCAGGCTGACCAACCTCACAGGCATGAGGCAAAGAAAGAGGCGCAGGAGGGGGAGAACTATGCAGGACCCCAAAATACACAGCAATAGAGATGGAAGGTGTATACAAGAACCAGTGAAGCAGAAGGCCCACTTTCTTGGCCCAAAAAGGCTGTGCTGCCGGCACCTGGACCAGAAAGCCCAGAGGGAGGGCACGTGTCCTGGGGCCCCTGCCCTTTCTGGGGGCACCCACCGTTCTGTGCCAGCTGCCAAATCAGGTTGTCCTCCCGGATGGCGTAAGAGGCAAAGTTGCTGCCGGCGTCGACGAAGGTGGGCAGGGAGCCGGTGGTGATGCCCTTGATGCGCTGCATGGTGGTGGTGGGCGGGTCGGCCCGGAAGCGGTACAGACGGCCGTGGCGGGGCTGCTGGGTGGCCAGGGCGTGCAGGAAGGGCAGCCGGTTCTGGTAGGGCCGCGGCTCCTGCCGGGCAGGGTCGTAGTGGGCAAACTCAAACTTCAGGGCGTCGATGAGGACCAGGACGGCCTTGGGGAAGCGATGCCGCCGCTGGGGCAGCCAGCAGGAGCTGAGGGGGAGGAGGAGGGGGTCTCCGGCCTTGCTCCCACGGCTCCCACGGCTCCCACGGCTCCCACTGCCAGCGCCGCCGGGGAAGTCGAGGCAGGCGCTGCGGTTGGGCAGCTCCACCCGGGTGAGGAGGAAGCCGCTGGTGAAGAGCCCCAGGGCCGCCCAGAAGAGGAAGCCCGTCCAGGCCAGGAACAGCAGCACCGGCACCCGCTGCATGATGCTGAGGATGATGATGAGGATGATGGAGGGGGGGAGAGAGAGATAAAAGAGAGAGAGAGAGAGAGAGGTGAGGGAGGCAGAGGAGGAACCAGGGGCAACCCATCACACACACCCCGACCTCCCTGTCCGGAAGGGAACCTGCGCCCTTATTAGCCCTTGGGGGGGGGGGTGCCCCAGGGCCACGGGGTGGGGTGGGGGTGGGGGCAGGGGCGGGAGGGGCTTCCCGGTCCCCCCCCCACTCCGGTCACATTCGGCCCCTGCCCGGCCTGTCCCGGCTGGGGATGATGGGCACCCCCCTCTCCACACACATAAAACACACACACACACACCTCCTCCTCCTCCTCCCCCCCCCCCAACGGTTCGGAGCCCCCCCCCGCCCGCCCGCCCCCACTCGCGGCCCCTGCGCCCCATTGAGGGGGGGGGGCTTTTCCCCACTGGGCCCCACTCCCTCCCTCCCTCCCTCCCTCCCTCCCTCGGCCCACCTGGCAGGGTCGCGGGGAAGCCCGGGGTGTGTGGGGGTGTGGGTGTGGGGGGCGTGGCGGCGATGAAGGGGGCGGGGACTGGCTCGCCGGAGCGGAAGGGGAGGGGCACAGAAGGGAGGGGGGCCTCCAGGACCCCCCCCCCCCCCCCCCCCCGCCCTGCCCCCACGTGACCTTTCCCGCGGGGAGGGACGAGGAGGAGGAGGAGGAGGAGGGGGGGGTGACCTGGCGACCCGGGGCCCCCGATCCTGCTGCCCCCGGCCTGGCCGCTCTTCCGGAAAAGGGGGCGGGGCAGGCTGGGAGAGGAGGAAGCGGAAGCGGAAGTCGGGAGGGAGGAAGGGGGCGAACCAGCGAGAGGGGGCAGGAAGGAGGAGCGGCCGGAGGAGGGGCGCCCTCCCTCGCCCGGAGGAACCAGAGGAAGGAAGGAGGGAGGGAGGGAGGACGCTGCTGCTGCTGCTGCTGCGCTGCCGCCGGGCCGGGCGGGGGCGCGGGAGGCGGGGGAGAAAGCCACGCGGGCTCTTGCGAGTGGTGGTGGTGGTGGTCGTGGTGGGGGCTCCCCCTCCTCCCCCCCCCGCCGTCGCCGCACCCCCCAGGTCTGGTGCTGGCCCGCCATCGTGGCCAAGTGGGGACCCCCCCCCCTACTCCCACCCCCACCCACCGCCGGAGGAGCCTCGGCCTCCCCTTGCACGGAGGAGGAGGAGGAGGAGGAGGCGCCACACGGGCCGCTTCGGGGGTCGGTCGGGGGGGGGTCCTCCGGGGCCTCCCGCTTCACGGGCCCCTCCTGGCTTTCTCGCCAGGGAGGGAGAGTTTTTGCGCGCGGCTGCTGCTCGGGGGGGGGCGGCCAGAGGGGCTGCATCAACCCCTGCCCACTGGCCTCTCCCACCCACACACACCCCACCCCCCACCCCCAAAGGAGTCTCCAAGGATTGAGAGAGGAAGCTGTGCTGCTGATTTCCCCTCCGCCCAGCTTGCTCTTTGCTTTTGGGACATTTCCTCTTGGGCGAGGAGCCCCCGCCGCCGCCATCTCCCCTGGGGGGGCGCGCGCCTTGGGGGAGCCGGCCTGGGGCTTCCTTCTCGGCGGTCCGATGGGTCGGTCCGCCTTCAGGCCGCGCAGGGGCCCGGCGGTGGGGGTGGCGGGGCTGCCCCGTGTCTCCCCGTGGAAAGTAGCCTGCCCTCCTGTTGCCCTTCGAAGGCCCCGCTGCACCTTCTGTGGGGCATACCCAGAGCTCCCTGGAGGGTGCCCTTGCTGCAGAGGTGCTTCCCCCCCCCCCCCGATACACACACACGTCATCGGGCAGAACGGGAGGGCAAGGGGAGCCCCCAGCCCCACTTCGGTTCTGGTGAATGGGGACTCATGGGGAACTCTCCCTTTGCAAGACGGGTCTAGATGCCCCCCACACACACATATACACACCACCAGCAGCAGCAGCGCCCTCCTCACCCCACGGTGAGCCTGGCTCAGGACAAAAACAGGAGAACAGGCAGCCCCCCCCCTTCCTCATTCACTCCCAAGTCCACACTCCATCCAGGCAGCGGCAAACCCAAAGGGGGAAACCAGAACAGTGAGCTTCCAGGGGCCCAACCTCCTCCTCCCGGTCACCCACATCGCCCGCCCGCGACTGCCAACAAGAGACATCCAGGCTGAACTAGCTCTCCCCCCAAGGTTTCTGGAGGGGGGGGCGCTGGCTGCTGTGCTCCCTTGGCCCTTCCCGGTGGGTCCCCGTCCGTCTGTGCAGGAGCCTAGCAGGAAATGAGGGAAGACTGCCTGAAGGTTGAGTCACTGGAAGAAGACACCATGGGGAGCATGAAGAACATGGCCATGTGCACCACAGGATATAAAAATATATAACACATTATATACTCAATAGCCCAGCTCAGGTCCCCCCCCCCCAGACAGCAGTTTTAAGAGCAAACTACCCCCCTCCCCAATTAACTAAGCTGCTCTCAGCCCTGCAAGACAGGACAAAACATTCAGGAAAAGCCAGCTTTTTCGGTTAAGAAGAAAACTGTCCACTTCCTTAGGTCAATCCTTTGTTCCCATACCCGAGCACCCTCTGAGCAAATCCCCTACACAAAGGAGGCAATACCTCCCTTCTCTTTATCCCCTTCATTTCCCAAAGCAAGAACGAAGCTCATCACTCTCTTTCTAATTTCCATCTGTAAACAGTGTAGGAACTCAATCTCTGAGGCCCCATGCCAGCTGTGATATCTTTTTTTATACTGGCTGTTTAGATACCTCTTCTATAAACCACCGTGTTCCCCTCCTACCTTTGTGTACAAACCTTATATAAACCCTGAACCCGCCCCCCCAATGCTCATGAGCAGACCTCCGCCTTGCCTCCTTTGATGGATCCATTAAACGAGCGCAACCAGACTCTGTGTCAGACCTTCATTGGCAGTTTAGATATCTGGCGTACATTTCCTGGAGACTAGCTCCAGTGACTCAACAAGGACAAGCCACGACGGGCCTCCAGCAGCCACCGCCCTCCCCCACCTGTGGGGCACACTGTTTACCAACAACAACAACAACAACAACCTGCCATTATTTTTAGCCAGGCGCTTCCTTTGCACCCAGAGAGGCCCCTTTCTCTCTGCTGGTTCCCAACTATCTCCAGATGCTCCTCCTTTGGCAGCTGAAAGGCCTGAAATGGTTGAGAATGGCTCCCATTGGCGGCAGCAACAGAAGGAGGTATGCCATGTGTGAACCATCTCCTTTTATGCCATGATTTAATCCCAATTAGAAAACACACCAACATGTGGGGGGGGGGCTAGAGTCCAAGACAGGGTCTGTGGGGTCCACTCCCCAAGGGGCTGGACCCCCACGCCTCCAGCCTTCTCGGTCAGCTGGCACTTGGGTGTTCCGCCTCCGGATAGTCTGTGCTAGGGGGGTCCTGGGGTCGGAGAGAAGGGCCAGCTATGGCCTCCGTGTCCTGTGTCGGCCGTGGCTTGCTAGAGGTGATGGAGCTGTAGATCCCCATTGCCTAGAGAGAGAGAGAGAGAGAACACGACAGCCATGTCATAGGCCAGCCCCACAAGGAAGGGCTCCCACGGCCGCACAGAGTGGAAGGCTTTGCCACCAGCTCACCACCAGCAGCCCCCCCCGTGCCTTCAGGCTGCTTCACCCCCTGCTTGCACCTCCCTCCCTCCCGGTGGGCTCCCACAGGCGGCCGGCCTCTCTGCTGCCCACAGCGCCTGAGGGTCACGGCCGGCCAAGAGGGCCCTTCCACTGACCTGGGCAACCATGCTGGAGACATCACCCGTGCTGGATGGCAGGATGAGGGTGTTGGACTCTTTGGCCAGCTGAGAAAAGGCATTCACGTACTGCTCCGCCACAGACAGAGAGGCGGCTGAGTTGCCCTTCTAGGAGCAGAAAGGGGGGGGGGGGGGTGGGGGGAACAGGAGGAGGATGGTGAGTGAGAGCAGCCCTCGACAGGGGTCACCCCCACACACACACCAGACCCACTGCGTTACAAGGGAGTGATCAGTGCGGGTGGTGCGGGGGGAGTAAAAGCAGACCAAAAGGCAGACTCTGCTGAAGGGCAAACATGTTTTAGCTGAAGGCTGAGCAGAGATGGCCTCCTGCCTGAAAAGAGTGTAAGGTGACTGATCCACCAAGGAGCCTCATGGTGGAGTGGTTAAATGGCTATATTGCAACTAAAACTGTGCTCACAACCCGGGATTCAATTCCAGGTAACCGGCTCGGGGCTGACTCAACCTTCTATCCCTCTGAGGTTGGTAAAATGAGTATGCAGCTTCCTGGGGAAGCAATGTGTATCCTGCATAAATAAATTTTAAACCTCCCAGAGAGTACTTTAAGCACTTTAGGGAGGTATACAAGCAACTCACTTTGCTTTTGCTGCGATCCCCTCCCAGAGGAAACTTGCATTGGCCCAAAAGGGTAGAAACCTGCCTTTAACCACAAAGGCGGCTGCTCCGATGACTTCTATGGCGCCAGAGACTGAGGCACAGAGAAATAGCCACCCCGCCTTCTCTCCCAGAGAGAAATACGTCCCAGAGCAGATACCAAGCCCTCCCAAAGTTGAATGCCAGCTGGAGATCTTTCTCCCTGGGGTTCAGGGAGATGGGGGGCCTGGCCTGGCTCTGCCCTAGACGGACTGCCCCCTCCCACCTCCTCAGTTCCTCTCCCTCCATCACCTGCTTAGACAGTGCTTCTGCCAGCAGCCGGATGGCGTCAGCCTTGGCCTGTGCTTTCACCACGATGGCGCTGGCTTCCCCTGCGGAAGAGCAACAGGAAATCACCCAAGGCCCCAAGGGAGCTCAGTAACAGAATCAGGCCTCCTGTGAGGCAGGAGATCAGGCAGCTTCCACCCTGGAAGTGACTCAGGGCCCCCTCCCCTCCTCCCACCCTGGGGCCATGACTCCTCGGAAGCCCAGGCAGGAGAAGCCCACTCCCACCTCTTGGCACCCCCCCCCAAGTACACAGCCATTTGCACCCCTCTCGGCCAAGACTCCTGGACCCGTGCCCCTCCCTCCCTCTGTCCCTGCACTGCAGCCCCTCCTCTCACCAGCAGCTTGGTTAATCTGCTCCATTTTCTCCCCCTCGGAGGCCAAGATCTGGGCTTGCTTCCGTCCCTCGGCCACATTGATGGCTGACTCCCGGGTCCCCTCGGACTCGAGCACTGTTGCTCGCTTGCGTCGCTCGGCCTCCACCTGCAAGGGGAAACAGTGTCCAGGTGGGCGGTGCCCCACAGCTTCAGAGTCCCTCCCTCCCCCCTCTCCCCAGTGGCCTCAGCCACAAAAGAGGGCAAGTGCAGAGCCCACCCACTGTTTGTGTCGCAGCCCGTCTCCCGGGACACAGCCGAAAAAGGGTGTGAGCTTGTGCTCTGCACGGGCAGCGGTGCCCATTTCCAGGCTCGATGCAAGGCACCATCCTCCACCCAGGCTTTCCTGGCTGAAGGCAAGAGGGCCTCCTGCCCCACCAGGACAATCCAGGGAGCGCCAGGGACAGAAGCAGCCATGCTCCCACGGCGGCCACTGCCCAGGCAACTCAGAAAATCAGGCCAAGCCAGCAAGGGAGGAGCTGCTGCTCAATTCTCCCTCCCCCCAGCACCACTCGGACCCCTCCCTCCCTCCCTCCCAGAGCGGCTGTCCTCCAGGGAACGTCCACCCTCCCCTCCAGCTTCCTCTGAGGGCAGGCGGACCTGCATTTGCATCGACTCCTTCACGCGAGGCGGCACGTGGATGTCCTTGATCTCATACCGCAAACACCGGATGCCCCAGTAGTCGGAGGCCTGGTTGATGGCATCCACAATGCTGGCGTTGAGGCTCTCACGCTCCTGGGCAGGGGTGGAGGGGGGTAGGGAAAGGCAGGGTCAGAGAAGGCAGGCAGTGGCCAGGAGGATGTCGCCTAGCCTCCTTAAGAGCAGCCACACACACACACCCAATTCCCAGGCGTAACCTTTCACCCAACAAGCCCAGGAGGGTTGTCCGCTTGGACTGGCCAGCAGCCAAGGCTCTTTGTTGCGGGAGGGGCACATCCACCGGCAGCCGCTCCCACCCAAAGACACCCAAAGCTGAACTTGGGCACTTCAGCATGAGGTGAGTTGGTCCCTATGGCCTCTGGAGACTTTCTAGATTACTGGCATTTCTGGAACGCCTTAGAGCTGGCACCCACCCGGGCACCTTCCACCAGGAAGAGGCACGTGTAGATCTTGAAGAGATACTGCTCTCTGCCAGGAATATTTCATATACAACATGAACAACAGGTTTGCTTTACAGGATCTACAAGGGTAGATTCTGAAAATGAACCCTAAAACAGGAACACATCTGAAAATCCCATCAATGTACCGATGATAAAACATGCACCGTTTTGCACGGTGATGATAAAACGTGTGTTTGGTGTCAATTACACTGAACTTTTTCGCCCCATTCCTGCAAACAAAACATGCGGCTGGATTCACTCGTTTCAGGGTTGCCCTGCCCTTGGCACCCCAGCTCTCTCAGGCGCTTCTCCTCATTGTCTCTGCAAATGGTGCTTCTCTGGGCCTCCTCTTCCTCTTCCAACCAACACCATCTGGCTGCCTGGGTCGGTCACTTGCCCCCTTGGCCTGCTCCTATGGCTCTGTACACCACACAGCTCCCCTTTCCTGAAGGCTCTGGCAGAAGAGCTGAAGGGCAGAGGCAGTTCTTTGGCTGTAGGAAAACTCACAATCTCCCTGAGAACAGACCCTGCAAGCTTTTTCTGCAGGCACTCACCCACAGGGCAGTGAGTGGGAGCCCTCTGGCTTGCCTTACAGCCATCTCCCTGCACCTTGCCTCCCACCCAGAGAACACCCAGTATCCAGCGTTTACAGGGACTCACCCGGAAAACTTTATCAAGGGAGATCTTGCCCAGCTCAGATCGCATGGTGGTCTGAGCAAGCTGAGTCACTGCGTACTCGGGGTCCTCCACTCCATAACTAGCCTGGAGGAGAAACAGTGGAGCGCACAAGGGCACAAAGATAAAAGCAAATTAGCAAGCAGCCCTGCCAGCTGAGGAGACCTCTATTTCTGGAGCCAGGGCCCAAGGTTCCCATTGCAAAGAGTCCAAAAGAGAAAAACCCTTCCCCAAGCCTGAGCAGAAACTTCGGCTCTTTGCTGCTCTTCTCATCCACTCCTCCCCTCAACTCCCAGATCTCCTCTCTAGGGCAACAGAGACAAACTAGAGCCCTTGGATTCCTTGAACGTGCTTCAGAAGGACTCCCAAGAAGTCACCTCCCAAGCATACGGCCTGCCCCCCCCAGCCCCACCAGACCAGGCCACACCTTGTAAGGGTCCATGATGCGTAAATAGAGGACACCGTCAATCTGCAAGGTGACATTATCTGAAAGAAAAACAGGAATTGTTTCAAGGGAGAAAGGGGAAAGGTGTCTGAGCCTGATAAAGCTAGAAAGGAAGCACCAGTGGAATTTATTCAGTAATTTTGTAAACCAGAATGGAATGCGGAAGGAGAACCTGGAAGGTGCAGGCAAAATACAAAGTCGGGAGAAAAGACCCAAGCCTTCTGCTGTGTTTGTGTGGGATTAAGCAGAGTACCAGGGTGGCTTTACTTGGGTGGATGGATGGATGGGTGTCCTTCAGAACTTTGGGGGGTGTGCTTCACTATCCATTGGGAAGGGAAGGGGAATCCTTTGATCTAGAAGCCCATTCTCCCCAGCTGTGAGAGCTTATTGACGCCAACCTATCCATTGATGCAGCTTTTCAAAGAGTGAAGCTACGCAAAACACGACTCTATCATGTGGACAATGAATCATAGCTTTCGCTGCAAAGACAGGTATAACCAGCAGCTTCTCTCTCCCAAATTACCCAACTGATATTCCCCCCCACACACACACACAACAGTCCATTCTGTCTGGTAGTGACCCCCCTCCACCTTCCAATTTTCTCACCATGGGTAACAGCGGATTGTTCTGGCACATTGATAACTATTTCTTTCAGGCTCTGTACATAGCGAATGCGATCCAGGATCGGGATAAGGAAGTTCAGACCCTGGCAAAAATAAACAAAAGGAAAGTCTCTTACCTGAAGCAACAAGTAACACACACACACACACACACACCCAGCAGCAGGGCTCCTGCTTGCTTGCTTGCTTGCTTGCTTGCCTTACCGGCTCCAGGATGCGGTGGAACTTGCCCATCCGCTCCACCACCCAGGCTTCCTGCTGGGGCACGAAGAGGACCACGGTGTTCGTGGGCAAGCCCGAGGCCCATCGCCGGGGGCCGCCGCCGCCGCCGCCGCCAGACACCCGGGGCCCCGCAAAGCCTGCAAAGGAGGGGGAGGAAGGGCCGCCTGAGGAGGAGGAGGAGGAGGACCCCCCACACCACCTCACCTCACCCCACAGGAACCGTCCGGGCGGGGATGCTGGGAGGTGTAGTCCGCAAGGGGAAGACGGCCCCCCCGCCCGGGCCCCTCCAACCCCCCCTCCCCCGCCAGCCTCATTCCTCCCGCTGGGGATGGGGGGGCGGACTGTGTATGGGGGGGTGGAGGGAGGCGGCGGCGGCGGCCCAAGGCATCCTCCGGGCGGGGATCCCCCCCCCAGGGCAAAGGGGGGGAGGGGGCCCGGCTCACGAGGACGCCCCCCCCGGCCCCCGGCCCCCCGTCCTGGGCGAAGGTCCTCCTTGTCCTCCCGCTCTCCCCCTGCCCCTCGCCCCCGCCCCCGCCCTCACCTGCCGCCGGGGGAGGGAGGGGGAGGATCCCCCCGGAGGCCCCGCGCGCCGCCACCCGCACCAGCGCCAGCATCGCCCGCCGCCCACAGACCGGAAGCTGGTCCGTCGCCCGAACCACGCCGACGCCTCCGCCCAGCCCGCCAGGCCCGCCGCTTCCGGCCCCGTCGCTTCCCCCCTCCCCCGCAACCCAGGAGGCCGGGAGGGAGCCGGAAGACGCCCCATTCCGGGGGGGGAGGGGGGGAGGGGGAAGGCTCCGGCTCGCGTTGCCCGGCAACCGCCGTTCCGTCTGCGTCCGGCGGCGAATGTCTTCCGGCGCCGCGGAGAGACCGGCGAGAGGAGTTCCGCCTTTGGCCGGCGGAGGGACCCGAACCCTCGCCTCGACCCTCCTGCGCCCGAGAGGAAGGGGCCGTCCGGCTTTCCAACACCCGGGGTGGGGTGGGGGTGGGGGTGGGGGTGGGGGTATTAGGGCGCGCGGGGGGCAGTTCGGGCTCAGCCGCAAAGGCGGCAGCAAACACGCCGATCTCCCAACTTCCTCCGAACTCTTCGCCAGGAGGAGAAGGCAGCCTGGCTCGGAAAGCGGTTCGCATCATCACATCCTGCTCAACTTCTGGACTTCTCCCCTTATTCCCTAATTTTTTTATCTTGGCCTGGTGAAACGCCTCCAGAGAACCTAAAAATTTGACGGGTTTTTCTATTTTTTTAAGTATTCCAAACTCGCATCCCTCAACCAGAATTTATTTGATATCATGACAGCTGCATGCTCTCGATTCTGACGTGTGGCAACCCCTTCCACGGTCTTCCGGGCAGACAGAAGTGGTTTCCCTTTTTCTCTTCTTCTTGGGACACCCTAGGACGGGCCCACTTGCTCAAGGCCACCCAGGCTGGTTGCACTCGAGGGAGGCACAGTGGAGGAATCGAACCCCCAGCCTCGGGCTCCGTAATTGGTTCGTTTTATTCCTTTAAACATCACCCCACCCATCTGGCTGCAAGGCTACCATAACCAAATGCCTAAACCACTCAACGATCCAACCAGCTTACACATATCTTACATAGGGCTTCTGAGAAGACACTGGGGAGAAATTGAGACAGGATTCCCCCACCTCATCTGCAAAAGGTTCACTTGTCTGGAGGAAATCCTTTGCAAGAGGTGCAAAGAAACCACAGTCCTTGTATAGTGGAACTTCAGGTGGCGTTTTATTTTCGGGAGTATGCAAGAGCCAGATAAAGCAAGGTGGTGAGAGATCGAGGGTCAATCTGCTGGGCATTCTAGGCAGGAAAAACGTTCCTTCACTGCCAGCAGATCCTTGTGCCAATGGCTAAATGTGGCATTATCCAAAGGAGGAACCCAAGTGAACCACATATAAATTAAGACCCTTTATTGTGGGGTTATAGGAGGCAATCACATTTTAATATGTATATACTTCAATAGGCTTTAGTTCTGCTTTAATTCTTCTAATGGTTTCCATGCTTATGTTTAAATCTTGTAAACCTCCTTGAGAAAAGCAGTATAAAAATGGATACATCCAACAAAGGACTTACTCATGTGTTGACCCCATGGGTTAAAAATCCAACAGCCAAAATACGCCAGGAGAAAATGCTTTTGTTGCTGCTGCTACTGCTGCTGTCAAGTAGGTTCCAATGTATGGCAAACCTAATTGAGTTTTGGAGGCAAGTGGGATGCTCTGGGTGGGCGTTTGCCTCTTACCACCCTCCCCCAGTGAAGTTTTGCTCCCCACTAGGGATCTGAACCTGGGTCTCCCAACTCCCATTCTGAGACCTGATTCCACTCCATCCCATTGGCTCTCAACACCTTCTTAAAGTGCAAAACGGAACATGGCCACACCTTTTTCTGAGCAGAAGGCCCATTTTTGGATTGCAGGTCTTAGAACCCCTTAGCCAGCAGAGCTAAGGCAGATATGGAGCTACAAAGCGGGCAAAAATGAGGCAAGTTGGCCAGTGAAAGCTCTCCTCTGAACTGCCCTACTTCAGCCAGCTGAGCATTTCGAGAACAAATCCTGCCAGACCAATCTGATCTCATTTTTGATCAGGTAATCTCTGTGATAGGCAAAAGGAATGCTGTAGACATAGTCTATATCTTGACTCCAGGAAAGTGTTTGACAGAGAGCCCCCTGATATTCTGATTAGCAAACTAACTGGGTGTGGGGTGGATGGACCAATTATCAGGTGGATACACAGCCGGCTACCGAATCGTACTCAGAGGGTTTTGATTGATGGCTCTTTCGCCCACTGGGAAGAAGTAGTTCCCCTCTATTTGGCAATGGTGAGGCCTCATCTGGACTACTGTGTCCAGTTGTGGACATGGCACTTCAAGGATGCTGACAAATTGGAACAAGTTCAGAGGAGGAGGACAAGGATGATCAGAAAGCTGGAAACCAAGCCCTGTGTGAGGAAAGACTGAAAGAAAGGGCAAGTTTAGCCTTGAGAAAAGGAGACTGAGGGGAGATAGGAATGGCACTTTTCAAATACTTGAAAGGCTGCCCTGCAGAGAACGGGAAAGATCTGTTATCAGTCTACCCAGAGTACAGGACACACAACAATGTCACAGGAAGCCAGATTTCTGTTGAACATCAGTAAAAACTTCCTAACTTAGAGCAGTATGGCAATGGAAGCAACGGCCTCAAAAGGTGGTGAACGCTCCAGCGCTGGAGGCATTCCGGAGACATTTTGGACAACCACCAGGTAGAGATCCTTTGATCGGTATTCCTGCCTGGAGCAGGGGGTTGGACTGGATGGCCTTACAGGTCCCTTCCAGCGTCAGGATTCTAAAGGACAGTGGGTGGGAGGGGTGGCTTCCATGTATACTGGCAGGATCCTGGCTTGCTGTTTGGCTGGCCAACCTTTCTGTGCTCCCGCTGAGCTTCCTGCCCCTTGAGGGACCAACTCTGCCACTTATCAGGTGAGGGCGAAGCAATGGGCGAGCACAAAAGGGACTCACAGGCTGTTTTCCAAACACACATTTATAGAATTCTTTTCTTTCAAAAAAAAAAAAGACAGACAGGTATCAGGTACATCCCTGTCTCTCTTTTCTTAAATATAAATATTTTCAAGTGTCTACAATGGTTGTCCCCCTCCCCACGTCTGCCTCATCCTGTCAGAGAAGAACTTGCAAAATGGACCCTCCCCCCACAATCAAGGATGGGGCAGGAGGAGAGGCCATGGATGTTCTGGGGGAGAGCCAATCTTCAAGGGCTGCAGCAGCCACGCCAATGGTCTGCATCCCAGAAAGGCCCCCTCAATCCCTGGAACAGTGCAAAGTCTCCCCATGGGCCCTCCCCTTCCCCATCTCCAGCAGGCTCAGGGAGGCCGGGAGCAGAAGCAGCCTCAGGAGTTATCGCAAAGGCAGCATTCATGGCACCCCCACACACCCTGCCCCACCCCAAGTTTTAAAAAACCTTCACAGGACTCTCCGTGCCAGGATCCCCACATAAGACCCAGCTCTGCTTCCTTCCCCACTCCCTGGCATCATCATCATCTTCATCACTATCATCCTCTAGTTTGGCACTGTTAACATTTTCCATCTGGAAACCCCCAAGGAGGAGAGGTGGGCACGGTTGTTGTGACTTATGCCACAGGCACCGCGGCAGCAAAGTCAGTGGCCTGAGCCCCTCCCAACAGCCACACCTCAGGCTCCCCCCTCCCCCCCCGGGGACAACTCCTGGGCAGATCATCTCCACGTCACACACTGCAAATAGTCAGGGGCCGGGGGGGGGCAGGAGCAGCACAGGCAGTTGGTTCTGCCCTGTAGGGCACCAAGAGTAGTCGTCACCCCCCCCTTATCTGCCTCCCACCTGGAAGGACCCACTGGGGCCACTGGACCAAGGCCTAGGGTGGGGGGAAGGGAGGCCCAGAAACAGGGCAGGGCTGCTTGTACCGTGAGGGCCAGAGGTACAGGTAGAAACGCTGCCCGACACCTGGGAGGGCCACCCTTCCACTTTGGAACAAAGCCACCTGCGGCTGGGCCCAGAATGGGGTGGGGTGGGGGCTACGGAATGGCTCTGTTCCCTGCCGTGCCCACAGCCCCTTCCCTTCCAAGGCTCCGTGAAAGCAGAGAGGCCTCGGCTTCCAAAACACACCAGTCACCCACGGAGCCCCCTTGGCTCAGAGGCAAGGCTCAAGACTGCCCACAAGGCAACCAAAGCCCCACACAGTGGCCCTCGAGGCTGTGCCTGGTCTCTTTGCTTCTGCAGGCCACAAAATCCCTTCTGTGCCCCCCCCTCCTCCCAGCCCTGACCCTTTTCTTCTCCCCAGCACAAACAGACAGCCCCTCGGATGGCCCCTCACCCTGATGTCACAGTGCCTTTGCTAGTTCCTGCAAGGCAGCCCCCCCTCCCCTGGACCCCCACCATCCACCCTCTTCTTCTTCATCATCCTCTCCTCTTGTGTCCCTCTCAGCCCCATCAAAATGCCAGGCACCGGGCCCCAGAGCGAGTGCTTAGATTCATTGGATTTGTAGTCCAGGCTGGGTGCCGGCCTGTCCCCCACCGGAAAGAAGAACCCCCTCCAGTTGCTGGGCAGGGACACCGGCAGATTCCCCTCTCCAGGCACGGCCTGCCTGGCACTGGACCCGGCAGGATCTGTCCCTCCTCCTCCTCCTTTCCCAGGCCACGTGCTGCCTCCAGGCATGACTCTCCGGATCCCCCGTCAGGCTCTGGGCGAGTAGCAGGGGTTGCGTGGCAATTCTGTGAATGATTTCAGCTCGTACGGGATCCCCGAGTCCATCTCGATCGACTTGCGCGAGAACAAGAGCCGGATGTTGTCGTGCAGGTAAATCTTCCCCGACTTGGAGCTGTGGAATCTGGGAAGAAGGGAGAGCAAGGATCAGCCGGAGGGGGGGGGTGTGCAGGCGGGGGGGTGCCTTGAGGAGGAGGAGGAGGAGGAGGGATATTCCCCCAGGAGGCAACAAGGGAGGAGGCACAACAGCTGGTCCCATGACAGCCACAGGGCCCGCGGGCATCACGGTCAGCAGACGCCTGGGCTTGGCTCGAAGGAGAGAGCAGGGCCTGGGTGGCAGGATCGCGACCAAGGGGCCAAGCCAGCTCCCCAGGGAAACTAAGCGCCCTTTGCTCCTCTGGCTGCAAATGGAAAGGAGGAAGGAGGAAGCAGATCCTGCAGGGCTCCCTTCCCTGGAGCCCTCCGTGGGAAAGAGCCACAGGCCCTCAGCCGGCCGTGGCTGGGTGGGGCAGCCGGTGGCAGCAGAGAGGGTGGCGCTCTGCTCTGCGATTTGCAAGGAGGAGGACCCACGGTATCTTGAAAAGAGGCAGGCAAAGCTGAGAAGGGAGCCTGGACCAGCCCCTGGGAAGGATGGGCTTCCCCCCCCAACACACACACACACACACACACACACACACACACACACACACACACACACAAAGTGGTGCTGGACCAGGTGAGGAAGGGCAAAGGGCAGGGTCCATTTGACGCTCTGGCCCAGCCCCCCCCACCCCCGCTCCCAGCCTCTTGGGGCCCCCACCTCAGGTGCATCAAGTAGCACAGCACCCTCCTGGGCAGCTCGCCTCCTGGGGCCTGGCTGGGGGGGCCCTGCTCCTCGCCCACGGGCACCAGGAAGATGCGATGGCGCAGGAAGGTGACGTGGTTGGCAGGCATGTCGTGGAAGTCATAGGTCACCAGGAACATCTTCACCACCGTCTTGTTCGGGTTGAATAAGGTCTGGGGGGAGGAGAGGGAGCCCATCATAGGGGGCTGGGGGGAGGGGTGCTATGTGAACCCCCACCCACCCACCCTGCCAAGGGAGGATTCGCCACAGACCCCAGAGAGGGTAAGACAGTCCAGGCGCTTCTCCTCCACCAGGATCCCTCCCTGCGGGACTCCAGGGCGCGCTCCCCGCCCCCTCCCTTGATCCTTCTCTCCAGCCTTTGCCCTGGCAAGGGGAAGCACCAGGCTGAAGGGGGGGGGCTGCCTCCCCCCCCAGCCCCACTTCATGTCACCCCAACTCACCACTTGGATGGTGCCCATTTTGGGGATGCTGTAACCCTTCTTTCCCAAGGTCTCCAAGTCAATGACACCCTGGAAGAAAAAAAGCCCACCGATGGGCCCGAGGAGAAGGTTGTGGGGCTGGGAGGGCCAGGAGCTTCTCCCCATGGCTCACTTCACTTCCCAGCACCCTCCCACCCCACCCCACCCACCCCCACCTGGGCACCTACCAGGAAGGGCGAGGGGGCGCTGTGCTCTGCTATGTCAAAGTAGGTGACCTCCACAGGCAGGGTGGCATGCTGCGGGCAGTAGGAGCCACTGGCCCCAATCTCGGCCGTGAAGCCCTCGATGCGGCCAGAAGGCGGGAAGCGCCCCTTCAGCATGGACTCCTGCGCAGGAAGGAAAGGAGAGCAGGCCCAAGAGAGAGGGGGGGTGTTGTCTCCCACCATTCCAGAGGGAGTTGGGCCCCTCTCTTTTGCCCCAGGGGCGCAGCGGCAACCCACCGAGGCTGCGCTATCCCTCCCGCCTCTTTCACAAGGTCTGCTTCCTATCCAGTGGGGCGAGGAGGCCTACAGTTCCTTTTCAGGCCCCTCCAACGCCCTCTCCCTTCCCGAGGGAACCTGAAAGAACCACAAGCCCTTGGCTTTGGCATCAGCGTGAGTAACTCAGGATGGCAACACTAGCGAGGGAGGGGAAGGGTGGTGGGGGTGTGCCTTCTGCCGGAGACAGGGCTGGCCTGGGCAGAAGCCCACCCTTGCTGGCCTGGCTCCCCTGGTTCAATCCCCAGGGACACCAACCTCCTTAGAAAGAGCAACTGCCCCTCCTGGGGCTTCTCCTCCTCCTCTGCCCCCCGAGCTGCCTCCCCACCTCGCCCTTCTGCCCCCCCCCCGCCCACGCCCCAGGGCAGCTCCCAGTTACTACCTCAAAGTTCCCCAGAAGGGCCCGGCTGGTGGAGGGGGTGGCCCAGGGGCTGGGGGGCAGCCTGCCTCCCGCTGGAGTCTTGCGGAGATGTCTCCTGTCAAGGCAGAAGGCTGGCATCAGAAAAACGGGGTGGAGAGGAGGAGGAGGAGGAGGAGGAGGGCTCCAAACATGGGGCCCGGAGGGGTGCCTTGCAGGGGAAAGGGAGTACTAGCTCCTTCCACCACTCCCAGCTTCTCAAACAGCACAGCCGGTAAAAGGAACGGCCCGCCCGAAAATAGAGGAGCAGGAAGAGGCTTACCAGCAATGCCCCAAGAGCTCTCGCCAACAAGAGGGCAGCACTATCGGTTCCCACAGAGTCCTTCCATGTGATCCCAACAAGGTCTGTAGACCAGAGTGCTCCCCCCCCCACTGACCTCTGGAAGCAACAGAGCCTGCCTGCTTGTCCGGTCCCTGGGAAGCGGGGCGGGGGGGAGGAGCGCTGGCAGGCAAAAAGGAGTAAGAGGAAAGAGGTCACTCACAATTTGAGACACAGGCCCGCCTTCAGCTCACCGTGGCTGCTGCTGCTGCTGCTGCTGCTACTGCTGCTGCTGCTGCTGCTGGCTGAGCCCTGGACCAAGAGAGAAGGTGGGGGGGGGGTTTTAAGGGGAAGGCCACCGCCTGACACCCTCCAGGCACAGGTAGGTCTTCAAGGCCCCAAATCTCACCCAAAAGCTACCCCCCTCTTTCTCTGCCAAAGCAGCTCAGCTGGGCAGGAGGTCAGCCCAGCACATGCACCTGTAGGCAGTGACCCACCCACCTGCTCCCTGCAGCTGCTTCACCTGCCAGAAAAGCAACAGAGGAACAGGGGTCCCAGGCAATGTTTCTGAAACCACCCTGTTCTCTCTCATATTCGTGCACACACACACCCCTTAAGGGTTCACTCTTCACTCCTGCTCTTTGGAGACCTGAGGGTCATTCGCGGCCCCTTAAGGGCTCCTTCGCTACCCTGCCTCTCCATGATTTGTAAGGAATGGCTGCTCCTCATTATACATTTAACCAGCTGTACTTAAAGGGATATGTTTTTAAAAAAGAGAGAGCATTGACCATTTGAGTGCATTTCTATGATGGCTAAATTCTAAAACAGATGGCAGTTATCTCAATGGGACAAAGAGGTGGGAAAACCCTGGTTTTTTGCATCATCAGTGAAGTTCATTTTCTTAATTTTGTACAGCGTGATTTATTTGTCCCCACCCATAGTAGATGAACCAAATAAATAAATAAATAAATAAACCTGGGTCACCCAGGTGTTCTTGGGACCGCAACTCCCAGAAGCCTTCACTGGAAGCACAAAGGGTGACTTCACTGGGGGACGCAAGGTTAAGGGGCAAACTGCTCCGGAAGGAGCACAAAGGAGCACAGGGCAGCAGCCACCCTGACGGGAAATAATGGAGCAGGGCTTGCCCAAAGCAGGGACAGAAGGCCCAGGGCAAGCAGCCTGGGCGGGGGGGGGGGCAAGGCCTCCCGCCTAGAGGGCATTCCTGAGGCAGGCAAGCACCCCATTCATGGGGGGAGAGACACTCCAGAGGGAGACAGAAGGACTGTACGGGCAGAGGCCAGGCAGCAACTCTAGCGTTACAGCAAACTCTTGGGCAGCCAGGCTTGGGACCAAGAGGAGCTGCTGCTGCACACACACACACACACACACACACTCCTCCTCCTCCTCCTCCTCCTCCTCCCTGCCCATGGAAGGGATGGCAGCAGCAGGAGGGAATCCTTTGGACGACCCCCTCCCCCGGGAGATGAACCAATTTATTTCATACATTTAAGCATTTAAGGCAGATGTAACCGTGTCGAAAAGTCTTGAGCCCCTGCAGTGCCTGTTTGGCCAGCAAAGTCCGGATTGTCTGCGCTGAAGACGACAACAACACCCTCCTTCATGCCAATGGCGGCAGCCCCCGAGGCCCCCCATTTCCTCGGCTTTACTGGCTCCACAGGTGCGTTCCTTCCATCGAGCGAGAAACGTTTTCAGCCAGTGGCACCTCAGGGACCCCCACAGGAGGCCCGTTCTTTCCCTGGGCTCCTCTCCCCCCCCCCAGTCTCAGCCCTGCGCTCAGGACCAAGTGCTCACCTTGGCTGCAGGAAGCAGGTGGTTCCAGAAGGGGGCGCCCTTGGCGTCGGTGCTGCGGCAAGAGGGTGGCACAGCCGGGCGGGGCAGGGCTCTCTTCTTCCGGGCGGGGGGCAGCCTCTCATCCTCGGAGCCCGCATCCGTTGCCCCCCCTTCGGCAGAGGGCAGCAGCTTCCGCTTGGCCGGGCAGCTGCTGCCGGTGGCCCCTCCGGGCCGCTTGGTGCCTGAGCATGGGGTCTTCTCTGCGGAGGCCAGCCCGTTGGCCACCCCTGGGCTGCTGGGCTCCACGGGCCCGGCCGCCACCTGGGGAAGCCCCTCCTCCAGCGGGCGCTCACGAGCGAGCTTGTGCAATTCGGGGTCAAGGAGGGGCCGTGGGCCGTGGGGTCCACCCCCTCGCCCTGTGCCGGGACTCTGTCCTCACTGTGTCTCCTGGAGGGCCCAGAGGCAGCGGAGGGGCCGCCCGGCGGTGGCAAGGGGGCTGGGGCGCAGTCTCTTGTGTGCAAAGTGGCGCAAGGTCTGTGCGGTGAGGCCGGGGCAGCAGAGTGGCCAGGCTCCCAGCTGCTTCCACGGCGGCAGCCATGAGGGCGGCCGGCCTGGTCTTCCTCCAGGCGATGCTCCACCACCCGCAGGCCACGGTGGGAGAAGTGCTGGGCGGTGCCCCCCAGGGGCAGGTCCTCCACCAGCAGCCCATCTTCGATGGCATCGTCCCCGGCTGTCCCCCAGCAGCCCCGCTTGGCACCCCAGTCGCCCTCGGGCGCCCGCTGGGGCTCCGGGCAGCTCCGCTTGATCGGCTGCCTCCCCGGGGACCTTGGCTCGGGAGGCGGGGAGCAGCCAGCCGGCGGGGAGAAGATGGAGACCTGGTAAACCTTCTGGCATGTCATTTCCGGGGGGCTGCAGCCCATCAGGACCCCCGGGTGCTGCCTCCACTTGTGGGGCGGGGCCCCTGCTGCTTCGCCCTCCTCCTCTTCCTCCTCCTCTTCCTCCTCCTCCTCTTGGCTGGGCCGCTGCTGCATGCCAGGGGGAGGGTGGACTCGGCATGGAGGTGCCGCATGGGGCGTGCCGGAGCACAGGGTGAGGGGCTAAAGTGCCGTGGGGCTAGACAGCCAGAGCAGGCCCCCTGCTATGGGGAACAGGGCCAGGATGCATCTGGAAGGAGAGAAAGGGGGGTTGTGAGGAGAAGCAGGGGCCAGGAACACACTTCCTTGGGGATCCAGCAAAACCATGTTGGGAGACCCCCCCCTCAGTCCCCGGCTGGGCCTCCCCCTCCCTCCTTCAGAGCTTGGAGCCTTCCTCCTCCTTTCCCCCAAGCTCTCCCCTCCTCCCTGTCCCCCCCCTGGAGCACCCCTGTGGGCCCTGCTGTCCTGACAGGGCTGGTAGAGTCCCAAGAGAACCACCGGCTGCCGTTTGAGGAGCCAGCACTCGGCTGCCGGGGGGGGTGTCTCTTGCTAGGCAGGGTCTCAGCTTTCCCAGGCCTTGTGAAATCCAGAAGCTGTGGAACCCTTCCGTTTGTGCAAAGGCCTGTGTCCCCCCCCGCCACTCCCCCACAGGGTATCTCCCCCTGCTTCCCGATCTGTGGCTCTCATCCCTCCCTCCTGCTGGGGATCCAGGGACCCCTGGTCCCGACAATACTCAAGGGAAATCCATGCCTCAGGACAGCTGCTGGGCCCCTGGGCCTCTCCTTCCCCACCGCCCCCAACTCTGTCCCCCCTCCAACAGCACCAGGCACTGGGTGGGAAGGGGCGGGGAGGTTAGCAGAGGGAGGTAGTGCTGCTGCGGCAGGAGGAGGAAGGGTCCGGCAGCCCCACACTCACCACTCAGTGACGGGTCCCCTGTCCTGGCCAGCCCACTCTCCCTCTCTAGCAGCAGACAATAACTGGTGCAGCCGGCGGGGGACACCTGCCACCTGGGCACTCCCCAGAAATGGCGCGGCTGGGAAGGAATGGCTCCCACCATCCCGGGCGGCCAGGTGGATTCGGCTGGCAGCCACCTCAAAATCCGGGCAGGCCGGCAGGGTGTTGTGGCACCACCAGCAGCACTGGAGAGAGAGAGAGAGAGAGAGAGAGAGAGATCAATGAGAAGGCCCCCCAAGTACAGGCGACAGGACCCCCCACGACTGCCCCTACAATATCCTCACCAGGGTTGTGGAAAAGCCAGAGGGGCCACAGCAGGAGCAGGAGCTGCAGCCGCCGCAACCAGGCACAACAGGCAGAGCAGGAGCTCCAGAGCCTCAAGGTCGGCTGGCCTGCTGGGGACCCACAGCTCCAGCACTGTCCTCGGGGACCATCCCCAACCCTACCGGGTGCTGGAAAGCTCTGCACAACAACCCCCACCCCCACCCCCAGTGAGGAGCCAGAGCTGGCTCAGAGACCTGCAAGGTTATTGGCAGAAGCAGAGCAGACAAAGAGACTGGAACCCTAACCCCAAACAGCCCCTTTCTCCAAGATGCACGCTGGGAGGTGAAGGGGCAGCAACACTGGGCAGTTTTTATGAACTGGAGGTTCTACCTACCTACCTACCAGCTATCTACCTTCCATTTCAAAACAAACATACACAATCAAACAATTTCATAATACCACAAAACTGTCCTGCACCGACTTGGAGTAAAGCTTATCAACCCTGGATTTTTTTATGCCATTTGCCATTTGAGATAGTGCTGCTTTGATGTGAATTCCCATGTTGATCCACCACGTATTTAACTTGGAGGTTCCAGGGTGTCAAAAAAGGGAAAAGAATAAACAATTTATCTGGGCCGGCTGTGCCTTTTGACCCTCTCAGAGCGCATGTGAATTTCCACCGCAGCCCCGGCAGCCGTCTCCTTCCGAGCCCATTCTCTGACGGCACCCCTTCCATTGTCCTCCAAGGCACTTCTCTCTGTCCAGCTGAGCTGCACCCCTAGGAAGGAGAGCAGCTCCTCATGAAACAGGTCTTCACTAGGATCCACAAAGACAGACTGTATATGTGTGTGTGTGCGTGCGTGTACACATGCAGGCGCACACGTGCAGGCACACACACAAAGCCCAACACAACTCAAAATTTTGCTGAGCTGTTTTCAAAATGTGAGCACCCCCTCTCCCCCAAAAAAATGCTGCAAGTTCTGGGCGCTCCTTCCCAGCACAGGTGAGCGTCCCCTCCTTCCCGGCCAGAGGAACCGGGTGGAATCCCCACCACCGCTCAGCAGCGTTTGTTCCAGAGTGCTGGACGCAGGCCTACAGGCCACCTCAGGCAGGGCTTCCCTCCCCCTGGCCCCCTTTTAGTCAGCTAGACTCCAGTGGGTGGCATGGACTTAGAGGGGATTATGAAATTTGCCATCAGCCGTTTGGGGGGGGGGAGAGAACAGAAGAAGGAGGAGGAAAAAGAAAAGACAGAACCCTCCCGGGATTTTGGTGCTTCTTTCCTTCTCTCTTCATATTATTTATCTTATTTATTCACTTATCTTTATTTGTCTTTATATTACTCATAAGCTGCCATTCTCCCCAGAGGGAGGGTACCCAAGGCAGCTCACAATAATTAAAGTCATAAAATAATAACAAGTGAAAAATACCAAGCAAAGCAATACATTAAAAAACAATGAAGATTAAAAACAATTTTAAAATCATTTAATTTTTTTTTTTTAAAAATCAAGTCCCTAGATACATGTTGTTTAAAAACCTGCCTGGCCGTGGAAAGGGCCAGAATGACGGAGGGATCCAGCCGGGCTCTTTGGACGTAGCACACCCCAAAGTCTGGACAAGCAGCCGCCGAGAATAACAGAATCCTTGAATCATGACGTTGGAAGGGTTCCCCCCCCCCCGAGGCCATCTAATCCACCCCCTGCTCAAGGCAGGAATAGAAATCTGAAGATGCCTGCCAGGTGGTGGCCCACCTTTCTCTTCTTGGATGCCTCCAGGGTTGGAGCACTCCCCATCAACCACCTCCTGAGGTCAATGGGTTCCATTGCAGTGCCATTCTGTCAGGAAGTTCCTGTCCCCCCCGCCCCCAATATTCAACCGAAATCTAGCTTCCTGTAGCTTGACTCCATCTTTACATGTCCTCCATCCCAGGTTGACTATCTCCTCTGTCAGACAGATTTTCAAGTACAGTGGTAGCTCGTAAGAAAAATTTAATTCATTCTAGGAGTCAAATCGTCCTATAAAAAAACTGTCTTACCCCAGCCCCTCCCCTCCCCAGCAGCCCCTCAGACACAAGCGGGTTCCCCCCCCCCAAAAAAAGTACCCAGCAGGGCCCAGACCAGCTCAGCAGCCGCTGCCACCTTGGAACGAAAATGTCTGAAAGGATTCGGTCGGGAAACAAAGAACAAAGCTGCATCACCCGGTCGGCCGGCGTGCCTCTGAGCACCCCCACGAAAGGGGCAGGGAAGCACACTGGAGGAAGAGGAGGAAGCGGGGAGGCTGTTTCTCCCCCCAGCCCACCTCCAGATTCTGTCAGCCCCCCACCCCCACCCCAAAAAAGCCCCACAAGCAAAAAAGCAGCCAAGTGAGGCCTCCCTCGCCTCCAAGCCAGCCAAGGAGAGACCAGGCCCCAGTTGGCAGCTTTTTGGGTGCCGCAGACAATCAGGGGAAGGGGAATAAGCAAGGGTCCTCCGGCCGGCCATCTGCATTCAGTTCAGGCCAGAGGCAAGCCGAGGCGGGGGGCAGCTGGTCCATAAGGGAAAGGCACACCACGAACGGGGCGTTCCAGCCAGGAGGGGGTCCCTTACACCCCCTCCAAGGAAGACTCTGGGCCTTCCACTCTCCATGCATCAGACACCCCCACCCCCACGAGGCACAATGAGGTGAACGAGGACAAGCAGGTGAAGGATTCTGGCGCTTGAACCAATCTCTCAGAAGAACCTTATAGACCTTGAGGGTTGGGTGGGTGGGTGGGTGGGTAAGTGGGGATCAGAAGCCTGCGCTCATCGTCGTCGTCGTCGCCACAGCCGGCCTTGATCCCAGACAAGGGTTCGTTCCAGAATGAAACCAGACCTTTTCCACTCATAATAAAATCGTACTGGACTCAATGGCCTTATAGGCCCCTCCCGATTTCACGGTTCTATGATTCTATACAGTATTTTGATACCCAGATGTATCAAGGTGTAGAACTTGATACCTAGATGTATTTAGACCAGGCATGTCCAAACTTCAGCCCTCCTGATGTTTTGGACCACAACTCCCAGAATTCTAAGCTTAGATTGCCAATGCCAAAGGACTGTGGGAATTGCTGTCCAAAGCATCTGGCGGGCCAAAGTTTGGACATGCCTGATCTAGACATATACCTTGATAGGTCTGGGTATCAAAGTCGTTACATTGTTGCAGTAAGACAAATAAATAAACGACTAGGGAAAATAAAAAAATTCCAGGTCGGAGGCAGTTCGTTTTGGCTCCTCGTTTTTGGGAAAATTGCTAAAAATTCTGGTTCACAGCTGTCATTAGTACTGGTTTTGGGAGGGGGTAGTGGGCTCCTGGAGGGAGCTGCAGATCAGCCAGAGCCAATGACGGACAAATTCTACGCTGTGGAATTGCATGTAGTGCAATGCAAGTAGATCTGGCTTAGGGTTAAGACGGGTTGCTGCAAGGGAGGGTTAGGCTAGTTACAGGTGAGGTTAGGGTGAGTATTGGGGTGCACCTCTGGGTGCCTCTCTGACCCACTTAGAAGGACATATGGGTTAGGCTTAGGTTTGGGTTCAGGTTTCGATTAGTGGGCTGTTTATCAATTGGCACATTCAGAAGTCTACATTGGTTGCAGAAAATTTGCAGTTCCAGACAATGTCAGTAAAAAAATCAAATCAAATCAAATCAAATCAAATCAAATCAAATCAAATCAAATCAAATCAACAAACTTTTTTTGCAAGAAAAACCCACTGCTGCTACTGTAAAAAATTCATGTTTCTGTGGGATAGTGGGGTTTTGGGCAACGATTTCAAAAAAATATTAATTGCCATTTTGGATCCCCGCACTGCATGGAAAATGCGCCCTCCCAGCCTGGTACCACAACATAAAAATGAGGACGGGGAACCCATTTCTGGCCAATGCATTCCTATGCCAGGAATTTTTATAAAAGGAAATTGTAACGAAACACGACAAATCAGACCAAATTTTCATTTGGAATTTCCCGAATTAATTCCTTTATACAAGGTACCACTGTATGTCTATTTCTACAAGCCTTATTTATCTACACTGCTTCTACAGTAATATCTTAGTTTAAAAGCATAATTCGTTCCGGAAACATGCTTGTAAACCAAAACACTCTCAGGCTGGCTGAGATGGAATGTTCCAATCACCCACAATCTAGCAGGGGGTGGGGAGGGAGGGAGAGCCAACATTAAATCATGTTACCTGCTTCAGCGCTCATATATCAAAACATTGCTTGTTGCAAGACACTCTTAAATCATGTTACTCTTAAACCAAAGTATTACTGTATGTTCTAGAAGCATAAAATAAAATCCCAAATATTGAAAACATCCAAAAGGCTTAAAGTTGTGGAAAAACTTTAGATACAAATATTTAATATGTATTAAAATATAAGTTGCAAATACTTAAGCCAGAATTCAATCCAAAAATGCAGCAAGCTGCCCTTTAAGACAGTGATATTGTTCTTTTGACTAAAATTCTGCAAAGCTTGGGAGAAATTGAGGCCTGTGGCATAAACCATTGGGTGCACGGAGATCCTGGAACACCAGAATGTGGTAACACCAATGTACTAGAATGACAAGGATCGAAAAACTGGAAGAGTTGCACTCACCACTTCCCTATTTACACCTTGCAAGCAAACACACCTAGCTGTCGACATTACTCAGAATGACCTTGCTCGACTGCAGAGCTGGCTCATTGTTTTGCAGTGACTACTGTAAACTACTGTTCTAGCCTCAGTTCTAAAAACACTTTCATTCCCAGGGCTACTTCTTCTACACCCCTCTGTACTAGTAATTTTAACACTCGACAGGCAAACAAAATTCCACACCTGGGCCTGACAGCGCCCTGGGGGAGACCAGGGCGGTCAGAGCCTTGGGCTGCTCAGGGTCAGTGGTTCCACCTCACTCACCTCCACCTCTTGGCCCTGCCGGACAAGTGAGCAAGCAAACAAATGCCCCGGCAGGGTCAGGGCCCCTCCCTGCTGCCCAAATGCCCCCTCTACTCACTGTGACACCCTCCCCCCCTCATACCTCCCCAGCCCTGGGCCAGCCAATGGGATCACAGTATGCAAATCTATGAGCCAGGAGGGCTGGCAGCCAAAGTTGGAGGGGTACCCAGAGGGGGGGGCAGCCACTGGATTCAGCCAGCCCCTCCCGTGGCCATATTCTCCTTCCTCGTTGGCAAGGCCCCGCACCCAAGAGGCCACCAGGGCTGCCCAAAATTTACTTTACTGGTTCCCTTGATACCCTCCCTTTCCTCTGGGGACCTCGAGACTTCAAGCGTGGGTCTCCTCCTTCAAAGGACCCTGCAAAGTGGGGGGTGTCTAGCCAAAAGAGCTTGAGGCTGGACCAGCAAGCGCCACAGCTCAGAGCCCCCCCCCATCTAGAAGATCTTATGAGCTGTGCTAACCCATCCATGTGTCTTATACCTGTTGTGGTGCCCCCAACCCCCAGGGCCAAGCTCTCCCCTGTCTCTGAGCCATTCCAAGTGGGGCATCGTGCCCTGTGCCCTTTCAGCCAAGCCAGGGAAATTCCTCACAGGTGACCCAGTTCACAAATGCATCCAACTCAGCTCCAGAGACACAGAGACCCCCCCCCACTTACTATTCTTTCTCTAAGCTGCCACCATCCCCTCTGTTGCCCTAACCCTAACGGTCACCATAATGCCATTTTCTCTCTGCACATGCTGGTAGCTATGGATGAACAATGTCAAGGCAATGCAGTTGTCTCCCTGAACATGTCCAGCAGACAAGGAGTCCAGCTAAAGAGGTTATTAAAAAGAAAAAGCCCCACATGGGGAAAGGGTGTTGAATCAGTTTGCCAAAGAAAGGCAAAATTGCAAAGCCAGGTTATAAGTCATGCACAGGCAAACAAACCAACCAAAGGGAGACAGGATGTGATATCCTCACTTCCACAGAAGCCGGACATGGGGGACCAAAATCATCGGGTGGGGAGAGTAATAGAGCACCGGGAACACCAACTACAGGGAAAATGGATCTTTGCGGCTCCCACGAGGAGCCAAGGTTAATTTCAAGTCTTTACCAGGGGACACAAAGAATCAATGTTGAGGCGTTCTGCATCTCATGACATGCACGTGTCTAAGTTCCAGCACCAATTTTAGCTGCTGTCAATAACCCATTGGCATCCTGTCCTGTACAGGCAGGGGCGGGAGGATCTGGCCCTTGGGAGGGAGCCTTCGGCACCTGCAATTCTATCAGAGCATCAGGGCACCACCCAGGTGAGAAGAAAGCCATTAACACCTACCCCCCCTCTTCATTTGCCCTCCGAATGCCAGTGGTGCTTTTAAGGCAGTGGCGCGGCGGCAGCAGCAGCAGCAGCTGCAGAGTCCTTCTCCCTCCTCCCACCCTCCAAACTTACTACCACCAGACAGGCATTCCCCCAACCTGCTCTGGAGAGATAAGCAAGGGGAACAGCTGTAGGTCACAACCTCCCTTCTCCACCGTGCAGGACGGCAGGGAAGAGGGAGGTGCCTGGACACCACCTACACTCAGGGTCCTGCCCACGCAGCCTCCTCCTTCCCGGCAGCTGCCCCGAGGCCCACCTGGCAAGGCTCCAAGGCCAGCGGAGGGCGTTCAGGACCAAGGAAGGGGCTCCCTTATAGACAGCCGGACTCTCTGACCCTCACTAGCCCAGTTCCATCAAGATTTGGCCAGCAGCTCTAGCTCCCTCAGGGTCCTACCCAGCCCCTGGAAGGCGCCAGGGATGGAATATGCGCATGGTGGTGGTGGTGGTGGTGGTGGTGATCCCCATCCTGCCTCTCCCCCACCCCCACCAGGACCCAAGGCATGCAAGTAAGCACAGAGAGAGAGAGAGAGAGACTCATAATGAGCTGCAGCACGTGAGCATCTCAGCCTTCCTCCTTTCTCTCCTATCCAGGTCTGAAGTGAGATCAAGCCTGCTTGGCTCCCCAACCCAGGAAAGACTTGGCAGGCGAAGGGCTACCTGACACACAGCAATGGCCTCCCCCCCCCCCAGGCAGAGGCTGGCAGGAAAGCACCCCCCCCCCTTGGGCTCAGAGGGATCTCATCCCCCCACCAGGCCCAACTATGGCTAGGGACGGAAGCCGAAAACCCCTGCCTAGGAAGTCCTCGCTCTGCCACGGCTGCCCCCTTGCCTAGCACTGCTTTGCCCACATAAAAGACTCAAGGTCTTTGGAAAGCTGCCTATTTTTCTCCTGCATCCGAGGCCATGGGAAGTATACCCAAGCACCCTAGGCGCGGATGGACACAACCCCACCTTCCTATGCCTTGCCAGGGACAGCAGCAAGGGCAATAACGATGTAAGCATTGCAAAGCGACATCTCCAGAGCCCAAGAAACAAAACATCAGTAAATCACAGCCGTGACCTGTGAACGATGAGCCCCTAAGAAACAGGTGGGTTTCAATGACTTCTTAAACACGGCCTTCAAGGGGGAGGCCACCCAAGCAGGGAGCCCCACAGGGCTTCACCCCGGCTGTCCACAACAGCCCTCCAAGGCCGACTGCCTGGGAGACAACTGACAGAGGGACCAGCCTCAAAGACACGTTAAAATGGAAGGTGTAAAAAATGCACGTTTTGAAGATTTGGCCACCACACTCCTGCCCACTCCCCACCCAAATACAAAACAAAAATAAATAAATAAACAATAATAAATTTTATTTATATGCCGCCTTTCTCCCCGAAGGGACCCACCTATTTATTTACTGACTGATACAAATTTAGTTCACAATATAAATACATTACGTGGCTGTGCATGTCCCCCCTGGCATAACACTGTTTAGGGTGTTTTAGAAGACCTAGCCATGAAAATCTACGCTAGTATCCCGAGAAAATAAATAAATAAAAATAAAGAAGGCAAACATGTTGTGGCATCTCAAAGGCCACCTGCTATATTTTAATATGAGCTTTCGTGGACAAGCCTGCTTCTTCAGGCTTCAAGGGACGAGCCACTCTATTTTAATGTGAGCTTCCATGGATATGAAGACTACGTGGGCTTGTTCACGAAAGTTCAAAATTAAAATAAGACAATTAGTCGTTAGGGTGCCACACCTTTTTTGACTACTTTGGGTGTGTTTGTGAGGTTTAACAAAACGAGCAGCTTTGGTAGCTCTAAATCTACGCCGCCCGAGAGTTCTGGTCCGGGGCCGTCCCCATTGAAATGCATTGCCTCAATGCTTTCTAATGGGGAAAATTTCTCCATTGAAATCCATTGACTCAATGCATTTCAATGGAGATAACGCCCCCCTCCGGCCGCCCCCCTGCGCGGCTCCGAGGCTTCTCGGAGGGGTCCGGGGGGCGGCGGCAGCGCAGGTACTGCGATCCCGCAATGTAGTGGGACCGCAGTACCTGAACCGCGAAATGGGGGGGTTAAAAATATAACAAACAAATAAGCACAAGTATATAAATAAAAACACTATAACTAGTAAATAATATATAACAACAGCATAAAATAGGAGCAAGATGGGCTACAGATAAAAGCAAACAGATAATAACAATCATTAGAACAGATTAATATCTGGGGAAAGCCTTTTTAAATAGCCACGTCTTTAGATTCTTCTTAAAGACTGGGAGGGAAGGTGCCAGACCGATCTGAGGAGGAAGCTGGTTCCAGAGCCGAGGGGATGCCACTGAGAAAGCCCGATTTCTCGTCAAAGATTTACGGGCCTCCTTCAGCGACAGCACCCTCAAATGCCCTGCATGAGATGATCGGGTGTGATGGGCAGTACTTTGCGGCAGGAGCCGTTCTGCCAGATAGCAAGGTCCTAAACAGTTGCTAAAGAGGAAAAGATTCCCCTGCCGCAGCCTCCCGGAACCAAATGGGCAGAGAGCTACCGTTTTATTTGTTTTCATATTTATATACCGTGCCGGTTTCCCAAAGAGAACTCTGGGCAGTTCAGACCCCACCCGGAGTCCTCCTGTGTCCAGTTCTGTGCGCCTCAATTTAAATAAGGATGTGGACAACCTCGAGCGGGTCCAGAGGAGGGCGACCAGGATGGTTGACGGTCTGGAGGAAATGTCTTATGAGGAATGGCTTAGGGAAATGGGAATGTTTTTAGCCTGTCAAAAAGAAGGCTGAGGGGGGATATGATAGCTATGTTTAAATATTTAAAAGGGTGTTCATATTGAAGAGGGAACAGGTTTGTTTTCCATGGCTTCAGAGACTAGGACTCGGGGCAATGGTTTCAAACGACAGGAAAAGAGATTCCATTTGAACATTAGGAAGAACTTCATGACAGTTAGAGCTATTCGGCAGTGGAATATGCTGCCCCAAAGGAGGGTGGTGGAGTCTCCTTCTTTGGAGGTTTTTAAGCAGAGGCTGGATGGCCATCTGTCGGGAGTCCTGTGATGGAGGTTCCTGCATGGCAGGGGGTTGGACTGGATGGGCCTTGAGGTCTCTTCCAACTCTGTGATTCTAGGATTCTATTCTATGATCCTCTGTCTCTCGGGCGGAAGCCCTTCCCTCAGCCTGCCTAACTCCGGCCTTGCAGCCCAGGCACCGCTGAGCTTGTCCTGAGCTTAGGCAAATCTCCCTGTGACTCCCAGGAAGAAACAGGCAGAACACTGTTGGGTGACGGAAAAGAAAGGTCGGAACACACCCAACCAGGGACTCAAGGGCAACACAGGCTCCCTTCTTACAGCCGACTATTTCACCTGAGGGAGAAACTGGGCCACTGACAGGGCTTCCGTTCGCACTCCCTAACCCCCCCCCCCACCGACTGACCCAGAGACTTGAACTCTCCCTTGCTGGGGTGCTGGGAGCAACCCTGGTGCCCCTTCTCTTTCCCTGGCATTTCGAGGCATGTGTGTGGGGGAGGGGTGTGGAGGCTGGCTGGCTCCACCTCCCTTGCCCCCCACCCCCAGGGACATCATCCCCCAGCAAAAGAAGAGCCCTCCTTCCAGGCCAACCTGGACTCTCAGCAGGGAAGCTGGGGAAGGATGCTCCCCAGGGCATCCGAGTGGTGGGGGTGGGGCTGGTGGGGGGTTTGTTAGGGCTCCCTTGCTGGGATCTGCCACTTCTCTGGATTGGGAGGCAAGGAGAGGGGCCTGTCCCCATATCAGCCCAACAGCAGCAGCAAGGAGCCAGCTGTAGGGCTGCCAGGGGGAGGGGGGGGGGAGCCCCCCCAGTGGCCCCCCCATTCTGGAGAGACCAGTGGGCGGGCCGGCTGGCCAACCAGAAGCCAGGGGATGAAAGATGGCCCTCACCGCCTGTGACATTCACTCCCTTTGGGTCAGCAGATGGAGAAGAGGCACAAAGCTCCCCAGCGCAGCCCCTTCTATATTTACTCAGCCGGCCACGACTGGCCGCGACCGAGACCCTAAAGGGGCCGGAGTAACAAGAGCCAGGCCGGGGGGAGGGCTGCCGCTAAGCCGCACATGCTGCTGCCCACAAGACCGACAGGATGGAGGAGATGACCTCAGGCATCAAAGGAACTTGAGACGCAGCCATCACCCACGGGCTCTAACGTTCTCTCCCTCACCTGGAAGCTGCTGTAGCCTCTGTCCCCAGGCAGCTGGGCAAAGGCAGGGGCTGATCCGAGGAAAGGTGTGCAACCAGGTGCCGTCCTAGTAGGTTCTCCCCTTCCTGTCCAAGGCTTAAAGGAAGCAGCCTTGCCTCGCCAAGTTCAGCTCATTCCCTGCTACAGGGTGGGCTGGGGGCATCACAAGAGTGCTCCCTGTGGCATCTGGACCACCATAGAATCATAGAATCCTAGAATTGGAAGAGACCTCAAGGAGGGCCATCCAGTGCAACCCCCTGCCATGCAAGAACCCCCATCATAATATTTCCGACAGGTGGGCATCCAGCCTCTGTTTTAAAAACCTCCAAGGAAGGAGACTCCACCACCCTCCTTTGTGGCAGCATATTATTCCACTGCCAGACAGCTCTAACTATCATGACGTTCTTCCTAATTGTTCAAATGGAATCTCTTTTCCTGTAGTTTGAAACCACTGCCCCGAGTCCTAGTCTCTGAAGCCATGGAAAGCAAACCTGTTCCCTCTTCTATATGACATCCTTTCAAATATTTAAACATAGCTATCCTATCCCCCCTCAGCCTTCTTTTTGAAAGGCTAAACATTCCCAGTTCCCTAAGCCGCTCCTAGTAAGACATTTCTTCCAGACCTTCAACCATCCTGGTCGCCCTCCTCTGGACCCGCTCAAGGTTGTCAACATCCTTTTTAAATTGAGGAGCGCAGAACTGGACACAGTACTCCAGGTGGGGTCTGATCAGAGCAGAATAGAGCGGTACTATCACTTCCCTTGATCTAGACACTATGGTTCTGTTGATGCAACCAAGAATCGCATTAGCTTTCTTGGCTGTCGCATCACACTGCTGACTCATGTTCAATCTGTCGTCCACCCAGACTCCCAGATCCCTTTCACAGGTACCATTTTCCAGCCAGGTATTTCTAGCACGTTGTTAGTCTGTGGAACTCCCTGCCACAGGAGGTGGTGATGGAATCTAGCCTGGATGCCTTCAAAGGGGGATTGGACAGATTCCTGGAGGAAAAGTCCATCCCAGGTTACAAACAATGATGGAGATGTGTAATCTCCAGGCTTAAAACCGGGGTACTTCAGGGGCCAGATGCAAGGGAGTGGTATCAGGAGACAGATATCTAGTCTCGTGCACTCCCAGAGGCATTTGTTGGGGCCTCTGTGAGATACAGGAAGTTGGACTAGATGGGCCTTTGCCTGATCCAGCATGGCTCTTCTTATGTTCTTATGTTCCCATCCTATATCTGTGCAATTCATTCTTTTTACCTAGATGCAGCACCCTACATTTGCCCCTGTTGAAACCCATCCTAACCTCTAGGACATCCTATCCTCCAGGACTCAGATTTTCATCTATCCTCTAGGTCCCGGTGGCCCAGATTCAGCAGAGAGGGCCACAGGGACACCCTATGGGTTTGGAACCTGGGCTGCATTCAAGAAGGAACATGGGCTCCACTAGGACATGAGAGCAGGTTCAGAGAGCAAGCTTATGGCCCCAAATATTCCAGGAGGTTGGAGGCGGCCAAGGAGAAACTGAGCAGTTCTTCTTATGAACCATCACTCTGGAATACCATGGCTCCACCTGGGTTCCCTGCACCTGCTATGTCATTAACGGCTACCTGGACTCAACACGGGGGGGGGGAGATGGTCATGGCCTCCACCAAGGAAAGACACGCCACCCATGGAGCCCAGCCCAGCCCAAGCTTGGCTGGTTGTCCAGATCTTTGGGGCAGACTCTTCCTAACAGATGAGCTTCAAGGAAGGGTGAGGTTCCCAGCTACACTTCTTTGCAATTGAACTGTCATTGTCTGTGGCCTTGAAATACTTTCTTGTCCCACAAAAGTGGGAGAGCATGTTTCACTCCTAAATACCCTGCCCTCCCCATTTGCTAGATTTCTTCCACAGAGAGAGAAAGGGAGGGAGGGGGAGACCTGGCAAGAATAACTAAAGCAACAATCTGCCATGAGCGACAGAACAAACCACACAGAAACCTTGCATCCCATAATAACAGAATCCAAGGGACTGTCCATGAATGCTGCTCAAACCTTCTTTGGCTGACACCCGAATGCGGCACCGATGAGGTGAGACAGCTCCTGAACAGACGAAGCAGCTGAGCCCCCCCCCCGCCTTGCTGAAGGACAGCCCCCCCCTCACCCAACTCTCATCACTCACGCGTTGAGCACACAAGGGAGGAGCCTGAGGCTGAAGGTGGCCCAAATCTCCTTGATGGGAAGAGAGAGAGAGCCTAGAGCAGGCATGTCCAAACTTTGGTCGTCCTGATGTTTTGGGCCACAACTCCCAGAATTCCAAGCCTGTATTGCCAATGACAAAGGAAAGTGGGAGTTGTGGTCCAAAGCATCTGGATGTCTGTGAAGATTTTCAGTCATTCAGGTGAATTTATCTAGAAGTTGAGTCATGGCTACTGGACTTCTTTTTTGAGAGACAGAAACGTTTCGCTGTTCATCCAAACAGCTTCACCAGTCTGAATACAGCTAGTGCGAGTCCTCCATCTTATAGTCAGCTTTGACCACTTGTCACCCTGATCTGAATTAGGCTCATAAGATGAACAATGGCCTGAATAGGCTCGTTAGGGAGACAATAGTATCCATAGCCTTAAGGTGAACAATGGCCAAAGGTACTGAAACCTATCAAGAATGGGTCGTTAGCTATGGCCTTGGTGGTGAAGGCTTTTTGATTTATCTGGGTACTTTGGAAAGCACACCCTGATAAGTAGCAGATAGACTATGCCTGACATATAATATATTGCTCCTATAAACCACATCCCTGTTTATTTCAAACCCACAAACACACTAAGGCAGAGACTTGTCCACCCAAAGGACCTGATACCAAAACATAAAAGGAGCAATATAGTAGATGCGGTCCAATGCAGTGAGGAGTCTTCAGACTTCTACATTGGAGAAACTAAACAGCCATTAAACAGAAGGATGGCCCAACATAGGAGGGGTAACAGCTCAGGACCAGAATCAGCAGTACACCTCCATTTGAAGGAAAAAGGCCACTCTTTCAAAGAGGAGGATGTACACCTATTAGACAAAGAAGAGAGGTGGTTTGAAAGAGGAGTAAGGGAGGCCATTCATGTGAGCATCGAAACCCCCTCCCTCAACAGAGGTGGCGGCCTCAGGCATAGTCTATCTGCTACTTATCAGGGTGTGCTTTCCAAAGTCCCCAGGCAAATCAAAAAAGCCTTCACCACCAAGGCCATAGCTAACACCCATTCTTGATGGGTTTCAGCACCTTAGGCCATTGTTCACCTTAAGGCTATGGATACTATTGTCTCTCTAACGAGCCTATTGAGGCCATTGTTCATCTTATGAGCCTAATTCAGACCAGGGTGACAAGAGGTCAAAGCTGACTATAAGATGGAGGACTCAGCATGAGCTGTATTCAGACTGATGAAGCTGTTTGGTTGAGTAGCGAAACATTTCTATCTCTCAAAAAAGAAGTCCATTAGCCATGACTCAACTTCCAGAAAAAGCACCTGGAGAGCCAAAGTTTGGACATGCCTGGCCTAGAGTGAGTGCCAAAGAGTTGGGGGGGGGGAGAGGGCAAGCAGTTTTGGGGAAGGGGATGGATTCCCAAAGCGTGACAAACATCAGGTGGCCCCATCATAGAACACAGGGTGCAACTAAGGAAGAAGCAGGGGGTGGGGGGAGAGGTGAAAAGCATCCTCTGAGGAACTCACTAACGCAAGCATGTGCAGCCAGTGGGCAGCGGTCCTTTCTAACACCCCAGGTAGGCAGAAATGGGAGAAAAGCCCTTTTTCTGGATGTGAACCTGCTATTCAAAAGCACACCACCACAGGCTTTAAAACACACCAGTGCCTTGCCTGGGACAGCAGGAGGAGGAGGAGGAGGAGGAGGAGGAGGAGTGGCAACAGTGGCAGCAACAAAAGCTGTATGGAAATTCTGAATGGCACAACCTGGACCTTGCCTCTTGTCCCCAGCAAAGGGTCTGTGCAAAGTGGGGCTGGGAGGCAACCCCCATGTGCCCTGGGCGCACGGCCAATGGAGAGAAATGTTGGGGGGGGAGGGGTTGTGGCCCAACCCCATCCACAGGGCCAGCCTGCTCCAGAAACACAGAGTGGTCCCCTGGACCTTCTACTACTGCAAAGGTCTTCAGAAACAAGCCAGCAGAAGTCGGACCCTGCTCACAGCCTGTGACCAGGAGGCCATTGGGCCAACACTGTGGGGCTGGAAGACTAGCCAGCCCATAGAATTCACACTTTGCTTCCCCCCCCCGCCGCCCCCGGTCCCCCTAGACTAGAGTATCTACTCAGGAGCCTGCACAGCTCCTCTCACATGGTGAGAAAGGAACCCAGCCTCTTCCCTGATATCTCCACCACCCTGTGCCCACCTGAACGCCCTGCAGGCCAGGCTGGTGCCAGAGCCATTCTGAGGAGGGGAGCCCAGCCTCTGCAGGTCTCTGATTCTTTCCTGGTCCTGTCAGAGATGCAAAATTTCCAGAAATGTCGAAGCCATGGGGGAAACTTGGGAGAAAACTGAAAAAATTGAGGGGGGGGGGAGGATAAATTCCCCCTGAAGTTTCAAACTGTACACCGCCCAGAATTCTTCTGGGGAAGTTGGGTGGTATATAAATGTAAATAAATAAATAAATAAATAAATAAATAAATAAATAAATAAATAAATAAGAGGAGCAGACAAATGGTGGGGGTGTAGAAAGCTCCCATGTCCCAGCGCCCAGGCAGGCGGACCCCTTTCCACCAAGGTCCAAAGTGTGGTACTCCAGCTCCTCGGCTCTGATGTGAGGGAGCTCCCATGAGATGCCCGAAGTGCCAGGCAGGGACACCTTCAGCAGCTCCAGAGGGTGGGGGCCACTCCTCCTTCCATCTGGCTTCCCCTGTCCCCCTCAGGCCCACCCTCCCCTGCCCCAGAGAGATGCCAGCCCAACCACCACCACCATCCTGCAAAAATGAGACCTCCCATGGCCCCTTTTCTCCCCAGAGCCAACCTCTGGTGGCACTCCCTCCGGCTCTGCCCTCCCAGGTGCAGCCAGACTCCCCCCCCCAGCTGGTTCCGCTTCCCAGCCACTGGGCCTCCCTGCTGACTCCTCCACAGCTGGCGGCTGGCAACATCAGTCACGGCCTGCTCCTCCCAGCCAGCTGAGTCACCCGCAGCTGGGCGGCCACCAGAAATGGCACAAGTTATCCGTGGCACCAGGCCAAAAAAGGGCACTGCCCAAACTTCCAGAGGAAGCAGGAGGGAGGGAGCACGATGGGCCCGTGAGAGGCAGCTGGACCTCAGGAGCCAGAGAGATAAGGCTACCGGCCTGCCAGCCTCCCTCCCCCCCCCCCCGTTCTCCAGAGGGCCTCTGGTTGGTGGACAGCAGCAGCAAGGTCTTCCTTCCTTACTTACTTCCTGGCATATCCCGCCCCCCTCTTCCAAGGGGGCAGTGGGCCTTTGAAAGGAGAGAACTGGCTCATGCCAGCAGTGAGGAACAACCCAAACAGAGGCTAGAGGAGAGCAGCTAGGAGACCCCCAAGTCTCAAGGCAGGGATGAAAGGCACCTCCCCCGCTAGCCCACAGGCCACCTTGCCTCCTGAAAACCCACCCCATTCTCCCGGAGCAGGAGAGCAAAGGTGGCTTCACACAACCAGCTCACTCGTCCACTGCAAGCAATTCACCGACATCCACTGGAAGGCAGGAAGGCCCCCACGGGAACCCTGGGAAGCCAGAACACTCCCTGGCAGGCACTTTGCTGGCCGAAGGGCACAGGGCCACTGCAAGGAAGACAGGCCTTGGTTCGGCAACCTGAGAGGACAGGAGGCACTGCTGGAGAAAGCTGGGTCCCCTCTTGCTCCCCAAAGGGACTGCACAGCAAAACTGCATCAGGAAGGGAGGCAATAGAGACTGAACGTTTCTACAAGCTTTGGAAAACAACAGAAAATAAAAACTGTTCTTTTCCCAATGTTCCCATTTCCCCCCCCAAAAAAAAGTTTTACTTCTCATGCCTCCAAAATTTCTAGAAATATTACATTTCTAGGTGGCAAGCTAACCCAGTGCCGGCACTCACCCACCAATGCCCAGGTCCTTCCCACCCTCAGCCTCTTACCCCTCTACCCGGGCTGTACTTCAACAGCTACTGCACCTCCTTGCTCGCCATTTTTGTGGGGCTGCCTTAGCATCTGAGCCCCCTCCTGCCACCCCCACCCCCTGCATCTGCCCTGGCTGCCATGAGGCCTCAAGATCCAGAGACAAACACTGAAAACGAGCCCCCATACATGTGAAGAAACTGAGCGTGACACAAAGCCCACGGGGCAGGCACCCCACAGACTGAATGTTCACCAGTGGGGCGGAGGGAGGCGGCAGTTGCAAATGGCCCCCCTTCTGTTTTGCCCCCATGCCAAGTGAACAGCCCCCTTCTGCCCACCGAGACCTGGCTGCTGGGACACCCAAGGCCCAGAAGGCTCAACCTGGGAGGAGGCCAAGAGATCTCACAGGGCATGGCGAGAGACAGCAGGAGCACCTGCGGGAGAGGCCACCGCCAGGCCCCAGCTGGGCACCCACACCTGCAGCACCAACCAACCGAGCAGCAGCGAGCGGCCAGGGCGACTCGGGGGCAGGCGGACAAACAGGTGGGGCCAGAGCAAAAGGGAAGCTGCCCCAGCCAGCCAGTGGGGATGCAGGGCCTCTCTGCCCTTCTGGCCACAGGAGGGCCCCAAACACCCACTGGCCCTCTTGCTCCACCCCTGCCCCCTCCCCCCACCCCCCCCACCCCCAGGCGGCCCTGCTGGGGCCAAGAGCCCTACGCCCGCCCCCTCCCCCCCTGGGCCACCTCCGCCGGACCAAGACGTGGCCAGCTCAGGGGCTGCCCCTCCTCACTTGCGGCGGTGGGGGTGGGCTCCCAAGAGCTCCTGCAGCAGAGCAGGCCAAAGGGAGGCAGAAGCACACACACCCCACCGCCCCCCCACCCCCACCCCTCCCCCGAGGCGCCCTCGGAAACCTTCCACGGGAGGCAGATTGACACCCCACCCCACCCCACCCCAAATGATCGTTGGTGGTCGCCGGCCGCCGCCGCCGCCAGGCGAGGAGCCCGAAAAAGGCAAGGCGCCCCACCAGTCCGGTCCGGGGAGGTGGCCGTGCCGGGCGCCTGGACCGCCCCCGGGAGGGACCCGCGGGCGCCGCCACCCCCACCCCCACCCCCGACACCCACCCCGAGGCCTGCAGGACAGGGCGCGACCGGGGAGGGGGGGCCGCCACCCCAGCCCCCCCTCTCGCCGCGACGCCCCCCCCCGAACCCCAGGCCGTGCGTGTGTTGGGGGGGGGAGGAGGTGGTGGTGGTGGTGGAGGAGGGCAAGGGGCCCGCGGCGGCCAAGACTTGGGGGACCGACGCGCCCCCACCACCAGCACCACCACCAAGGGAGGGACGGAGGGGGCGCCCCCGGCAGGCGCCCAGCGAGCGGGCATACAAAGCTAGGCCAGCAGCCTTGGGGCTCGGGGGGGGGGGACGGCCGGGGCAGCAAGGTTCCAGATCCCTCTACCCCCCCCTCCCTGGAAGGCCCCCAACCCCCCCCCACACACACACCCATACCCCACCGGCCTCCCTCCCTCCTCCCTCCCTCCCTGTGGCGGGGCAGGCGGCGAACCAGGGAAGGGGCACCGGGGGGGGCGGGCGGGCGGTCTGGAGGAGGTGGGAGGGGGCGTCGGGGTCGGGGTCCCGGCCGGGCTCACCTGGCCAGCCTCCCGGGGGAAGGGGGGGGCGCCGCCGGTGGTCCCTCCAGGCTGGCCAGGGTCCGCGGCTCTGATCCCGGTCGCCTCTCGCCAGGAGGAGGAGGAGGAGCAGCAGCAGCAAGAGCGGCGGCCCATTTCCTACCAGCTGCGCCGGCACCGCCCCCCCCCGCGCCCCCATTGGCCGGCAGGGCCGCTCCTCAGACCGCCCCGCCCCGCCCCCCCCTGGCCCGGGCGCCCAGAGGGGGCGGGGCCTCGCCGGCTTTCCCTCCCTTTCGCCCGCCGGCGGCCTCTCGGCTGGGGTCACACTGGGCAACCCTCCGGGGGGAGGGGGAGGGCGGGGGGAGGGACGGAGGGGAGAAAGCGGGGGGTCAGTTTGGGTCCTTCCTCCGACGATGCCAGCAGAGCCTCCCGAGATCATCCGGGGAGGAGGGGAGGGGGCTTCCCTCTGCACGCGAACTCTCCGCCGAGAGCCCCTGGGCCGGGGCCTTTTCCCCACGGCCCCCCCCCGAGACACCCTCCATTCAGGGGAAAGGCTCGAGAGAGAGAGAGAGAGAGAGAAGGGCGGGAGTTGCTTCCTAAGAGGAGGACTCCGGCTGGAGTTCATGCATACACCGGGCGGGGCCTCTTCCCTTGATCCCACTTGTCTCTTGGCATCCGTTTTAGCCCTACGCCGGCGTCTCCCTCTCCAGGGCCGCTCCCAGAAAACCAGGTCGACCCAGGGAAGGATCTCGGTCCAACAGGGGAGACTGCAAACAGACAGTCTGCCACCATTTCTGGAACCTATGCCTTTTCCAAAATGGTTCCATTTCCACCCACTTAGCTGGGTTGGGTTGGCAACCAAACAGACCCCCCCATTTGCAAAAAGCCATATGGGCAAGGGAGCCGCCATGGGGAGTCCCACCCACCCCCTTTCCGACCAGGCCTCTTTCGGGTTCCATCTCTGAAGAAGCCCCCCAGGATCAGCCAGTCTTGGGATGGACAGTACCGAGGTTGATAAGGTCCTCTCGGGAGAGTTGGGACACTATCCCGTGGCCCAAGCTTAGCAAGGGAAAAGGATCCTTTTTATTTCCTTGCAGATACAAAACGCTCTCTGGAAGCGTTTTACTATAAAAGTTGCAACCACTTTTTTTTGGGGGGAGCAGCCACTTTTGATTCAGCTTGGTGGTCAAGGCAGAGAACTGGACAGTATCTGTAGTTTCTACTTCCATGAGCAACAAACTCCCTGGGAGCGGCAGTCAAGCAAGAAGCTTATAAAATTATCTGCCCTTGGTATAAAACACGAGTAGGCAGCTCACAGGGAGCAGCAACTCAACACAGAGTATGTTTAGTTGAGGGAAAAATACAGTCTGTGGTAGCCGGGACCACCATACGACATGGGAAGTAGGGAATCACTATTAGCACCCCCCTTTTTTTTAACTACTCCAAATCCCAGGATTCTCCAATAATTCCCCAGGCAGAATTCATGTTCTGCTGCAGTGCTTCAGGAGGCACCATCTCTAGAGCGTAGAGGTCAATGAGAACCTCCCACCCACCACCCGGCAGAAAATATTGAGGCAGCTTCCTCCCAGGAAATGAAGGCCTAGATCAGGCATGTCCAAACTTTGGCCCTCCAAAGGGCCACAACTCCCTCAGCCCCTTGTCATTGGGAATCTAAGCTTACAATTCCGAGAGTTGTCCAAAACATCATGGTAAAGCAAGGTATTCTCAGTTTGGAAGCAAAAAGACGGGGGTGATGCCCCCTGGTCAGGAGTTGACCTCTGGTATGGCCCACGAAGGAGCAGATGGATCAGAGAGGAAATGGCAAACAAGCCACTTTCATGTGGTCTGGCAGGTGGTCTCCACCTCCGACGTCTCTCCTCTTCCTCCTCCAGCCCCGTACCTTTGTGTAGCGTGCATTTAACGGCCAAATACAATCGCCTTCCAAGCCTCAAACTCTTTCCTTGTTTGCAGGGACAGAAAGAGGGCCTGCCCAACACCCTTCCAGCTTTTGCCTGTCCTGGGAAAGGGCAAAGAGGAGGCTCCCTTCCTGAACCAAGCAGGCCTCTTTCTCCGACCTCACGCCTGACTACTGCACCTTAGCCAAGGGCCCAGCAGCCAAAAGCATGGGAAGTCTGGTGGCATCCTCCTGCCCTGACTGGGGGAGGGGGAAGCACTTGGAAGAGATGCTCCCATATTTAGGGTGACTTCAGCCCAAGTGGTGAGATCATAAAAGCCACCAGCGTTCAGGCCGGGAGCTCGAGAGCCTTGGGTTGTTGGTCCCAAATGAGCAGTCCTGGGCAGCAGGTGAAAGGCAGGCACCTTCCTACCCCTGGGCAGCAGTTCCAAGAAGCTGGCAGTGGACAGCTGCTCTCTCTGAAGGGGACCACTATCCTGCCTGCCATGGAGGAGATGCAGCCCCCACCCCCCACCCCTGGCCTCTCCGCCCCACCCTCCAAGCCGGGCCAGCCAGCACCTTTGTCCTCACCAGCAAGCTGCAAGCCATGGCCCAGCTCTCCCGAGCAGCCGACAGCCAGGGAGGTTGCCATGGAGACTCTCCCCCCCCCAATGCCTCAGTGGTGCTCACCCCCTTCTTTGTTTCAACAGCTGCAGGCAGGAGCTGATGCCACCACCACCACCACCACCACCACGCAGAATGTGCATTCTTCCAGATCACCTTTGCACAGAAGGCAGACAGGCAGCGGCTGGCTTAACCCAAGCAGAGAGAAGCAGCGACCCTCAGATGCTGCCCTGCCAGGAAGAGGCATGGCCCTGGCCCCTCATACACAACTGTGCAGAGATGTACAGTGTTCTGCACAGGCTCAAAAGCTGTTACATCACTCCGCTCCTCTGGATATGCGGTCACTGCCTGAAGAAGGCAGTTAACTTTTTTTTTTAATTTTGTGAGGTGACACACACACACACCTCCTGTAGGTGCCCCTGTGCTTCTGACATCTATATCCCTGCCATGCCTCCACAAAAGCCCAGGGAATGGGTCCACACTTTGCAGGTGGTGCAAGCGGCCTCTGTGACCCTTGCCAGACGGCAGGTGCCATCCACACAGAGCCAGCTGCCCCAAACACTTTGAGCTGTCCCAGGGCTTCGTCCTCCTCCTCCTCCTCCTCCTCCTCCTGGCCAGCTAGCCAGGGCCTGCAGTGACGGCCGTCTCCCAGCGGAGGTCTGCCAGGTCTCCCCCAGTCCCCGTCTCTTCTCTTGCCGGGCCCATGGGCTCCGTGGGGTGGGCTCTTTTCATACTAGGGGCACTACACCATTTCCACAAGTTCAGATTCAACGTCTGAGCAGCCTGAGCAACCAGCATAGAAAAGTGACCAAAGGCAAGGGAATGGAAGATGCACTCTTCAGAACCTGGGAGTCCCCTATTCAGGCCCTTTGTCCACAGATGGTGGGGGGAAGGGAGGCTGGGAAAATAAGCAGGCACATGCCCACATCATCCAGGGGAGCCCAGCCTGAGTCCAGGGGGCTGGCCCTGGGAACAGGAGAGTTGCCCGCACCCCTGGATGCTGACTCTTTCCAGGTATCTCCCCTCAGCCTCTTCCAATGAGTCCGAAACCTCCCCAAGTGTTACGAAGGCTCTCAGCTGCTGTCAAGACAAGCCAGGAAGCAGGGGGGCAACCCAGTGCGTGGGAATGGCTTCCAACCCAGTGCATGGGAAAAGGCAGAAAGGGCTCCCCTCTCTTGCAGGACCCCATCCGTGGTGGTGTGCAGCTGAGGCAAGCCTTGGAGGCGGGAGGCAAGCCCACAAAGAGGAAGGGAAGCATCTTGGCAGGAGCACAACAGTCCCAGGTGCAAGAAGGGGCTTCAGCCAAGAGGCCACTTCTAAGGCAGGGGAGCTCCGTCCTTCAGGCCAGCCAGCAGGAACCCCTGAAGAACCCACGGGCGTCAAGAAGGCACCAGCAGCAAGGAGCAGCTGCACCACGGTCCCAATGGAAGGCCAAAGACCAGGGTTGGCCAGTGGGAGGCTACCCAGGCCTGGGTGGGACATGCACCTCATCTCCCAGCAATGACATCCAGGTTGGACACACACACACACACACACCGCCTGGCCTAAAACGGGCCAGAGAGCAAGGGCCTTCCTTTGTTTGTTGGACACATGCGGAGCTGCACCTGGGGGGATGTGGGGTGGGGAGGGTTGCCCTGGAAGGCCGCACTTAAGACCCATGACCACACTTGTTTTCCTGCTCAGCCCAGCCCAGCCCAGCCCAATGAAGGGCTCCTCAGTGGCCACTGCACAATCTACCAGTTGCAGCTCTTCAGCCCAGGAGTCACCGTTTCTTCACTGGTCCTTTCCCCACCACCACCACCACCCAATGAAAGCACCTCCCATGCTGCTCTCCTCCCCCACTCCTCCCCCCCCGAGCATGCTCCCCCACCTCTTCCACTCCTGCCCATCTCCGCCTTCTCAAGGGCACAGCTGCTGCAGCTGCTGCAGAAGCACCAAGCCAAGGTGAGCACTCCTGGCTCCGCCCACCCTGCCCTAGCCCCACCCACCGTGGCCCAGGAACCCTCTGCTGCTCCAGCCCTCCCTTTGCCCTGGAAGCAGAAGCAGCACCCCGGGAGCAGGACAGGATCCTCAGCCTGACTACTGTCACCCGGCCCCTCCACCCCCACCCCCACCCCACCCCGCTCAGCAGGCAGGCCGGCAGGCCGTGTGGCTTCGCCCACACCACGCCTCAGGGCAGGAAGCAAAGCGGAAGGAATCCCTTACGTAAGCAAGCTCCTAGTAGGAGAGGGCCCATCTAGAGAAGGGTTAGGCAGCCCATCTGGAATGGGGCCCAGATTCCAAAGCAGACTCCGGAGTCGATGGGACCTTCCCTGTGGCTCTCCAAAGTGCCCGGGAGAGACACAGCAGGACAAAACATTGCCCGGCATACATCTCCACTCTGCCCATTAGGGAGGGCTTTTTGCCCAGCAATGGAGGCACTGTCCTTAGCAGGGACATCTTTGCAAACAGGGCCATAGGTAGACATTTTGACAACCTGAGACATACGGTGGAAGCAAGCAGTGCTTTTCAATTGCAAGAATGAGACAAGATACTAGTACACGTATTATTATGGAGGGGCTTACTTTTACATGTACCAGTGTGAAAACTGGACAGGGAAAAATAAACATTTGAAAGGCAGCGATAGAAGAGAGCTTTGAGTTGGCCGTCAGAAAGACAAGCCTGAACTATCTCTGGACTGGAGACAAAACAGTGAAACTAAGTCTGGCCTCCTTTGGGCACATTACGAGAAGGCAGAACTCTCTAGAAAATACAATAATTCTAGGAATGGCGGAAGGCAGCGGGAGAAGAAGACGAATAAATATGAAATGGACTGACACCCAAAAGGAACCACAAGCTTGAGTTTAGAAGAGCTGAGCAGGGCTGCTGAGGGCAAGGCGTCACAGAGATCATTTATTTGCCCGATGGCAGCAAGCCAGAAGTAACTTGGTCGCAAACAACAACAACCACCTTCTTCTATTGAGAAGTAAAGAACAAATGTGCAAGTTCCCTGGAAGTAGGCCACTGCTTTGTCACTTTCCCTTCTGGGAAGCCAGAGTGAGGTTTTTTTGGGTGGGGTGGGGTGGCTATACTCCTGCCCCTCCCCCATCAAAATAAAGGGAGCTTCTGCTTCCCCCCCGCCGCCGCCGCCGCTGCCCTCTGCAGTTCTGTGCAAGCTAACTTCCCATCGCTGCCGCCCTTGTTGGACCTCCCTCCCCCCCACTTCTCTTTCTGGCGGGGGGGTGTGTTGCCATTCCCTTCCTTCTCCTTCCTCTGCTCCTTCCCCAGTCCCTGCCTTGGCAAGCCAATGTTGCTGACCCTCGGGAGAGCGCCCGCTCTGGCCTCCATTTGCCCAGTACCGCACAACGCCGGCAGCGCAAGGGGAGGCGGAAGTGGTCGGGAGCAAGAAGGCAAGGGGTGTGTGTGTGTTGCGGGGGAATGCCACAATGTGTTTGGAAAGCGACCACTGGGAACAGAGCAGCAGAAGTGGCGGTTCAAGGAGGAAATGGGGGAGGACAGAGGGGGGCCTGACGCCACCCCAGGGACCTGCCGGGAACCAGGCGGGGGCGGCCCAGAGAGGAGCCTGAGGAGAAGGCAAACGCCGCCCCCTTTTCCAGCCACGGAGCAGGAAGGGGAGCGCTGCCGAAGCCACCGGGAAGGAAAGGCAGGGAGGGCGGCCGTTGTTGCCCTGGGGCACCCGAGGCGCCAGCCATTTCGGGGCAGGAGGGGAAGAAAGCCCAGCAAGGGGACCCTTTATGCATGCGACTCCTCTCCCCCTCCCCCCCCACCTAGACGACCCCCCCGCCAGCTTTAAGGAGGAGGGAGGGTCCCTTAAAAGGAACCCGCCTCTACGTAGCCTTCTTATTGACTTCTTTATCCTTGGGTTTTTCTGCCCGTGGGGCGTATCGGAGCCAAGCTACGGAAGCCGCTTCGGGAAAAAATAGCCCCTGGGGCGGCTCGGGCTCGGCGCGTCCCCCCCTCCCTCCCTCCCTCCCTCCCTCGGGGGGTCTCCTCCTCCTCCTCCTCCTCCCTCCGGAGGGGGAAGCCCCACCGCCTCCCCCCCACCCCCTACGGGGCTCCTTTCGGGGAATGGGACCAGCCCCCGCCTCAGAGGCCCCGCCAGGCAGGCAGGCAAGCAGGCGAGAGGCGATCCTCTTGGCCACGGTCCGCCTCCCGTCCAGGGACAAGTCGGGGAGGAAAGGAGGGGGAGGGGGCTGGGGAGGAAGGCCACGCCGGGAACGGAGCCTCCTCCTCCTCCTCCTCCTCCTCCTCGGGAGGAAGGCCTGCGCCCACTCGTCCCCACCCCCACCCCCCACCCCCGGAGCCACCTGTGCCTGGAGCCGCCCAGCTCGGGAGGGAGGGAGGGGCCGCTGCTAACCGGGCGTGGGGGGGGTGAGGGAGGAAAAAGCCCCCTCCCCCTCCCCCTCCCCCTCCCCCCCCTCCCTTGTACCTGCCTTGGGGCGCCGCGCTCTCCTTCCTTCCTTCCTTCTTTCCTTCTCCTCGCCTTCTCTTCTCTTCCCGGAGCAGCTTCCGGGACTGAGGCGAAGCCACGCCCTCTCCTCGAGCCGATTGGACAAGCCCCGGCAACCTCGGCGCCCAGCCGGCCAATCAGGGAGCGCGGGGAAGGCGGCCCCGGCCCCGCCCCCTCCACGTGCGGGTCTGTGATGACAGCGCGAAGGGGGAAGGGTCGGGCGGGGGGTGGGCGGGGCCGGCGGGAGAAGCCCTCGCCTGATTGGTCCCCGCGGCCCTGAGGGGCGAGGCCGAAGCCGAGGCCTCCGGGGAGGAGGAGGAGGAGGAGGAGGAGGAGGAGGGGGCGCCCTGGCCTTTTCCCTTTGACCTCTCGCCCCGCCCCGCCCCGCCCCGCCCCGCCCCTCCCGCTGGTGTCCCGGGTGAGGCCAAGAAGCACCAAAAGGACGTGTGTGTGTGGGGGGGGGCGCCTTCCCGACCCAAGGCCCTCCCTCCCTCCCTCCCTCCCTCCCTGCTGGGGGTGGCTTGTTTCCAGACCCTCGAGCCCCGCCCCCCTCCTGCCAAGGGTGTGTGTGTGTGTGTGTGTGTGTGTGTGTGTGTGTGTGTGTGTGTGTGTGTGTGTGTGTGTGTGTGTGTGTGTGTGTGTGTGTGTGTGTGTGTCACTGGGACCCGCCCCAGCGCCTGCTGAGCAGAGCTTCCATGGAGGGGACGGGGGGGGGCTATGTGCCTGTGGATATGACCTCCCTATGGGTTGCACCCCAGGCCATCTCGCCGCCGCCGCCCCCCCCCACACACACACGCAAACGCACAAACGCACAAACGCACGCACATATTCTCCTCCTGCACCCAGCCGGCGCCTTCCTTCCCTTGGCTTGGAATCCTGAGAACCCGCCAGCAGCAAGCTGAGGCGTGGAAGTCCAATGGACCCGCAGGAGAGCCACCCTGGCCCTAGAGCTCTTTCAGGGCCCATGCCCTGCGGGTGGGTGGGTGGGCGGGCGGGCGAGGGAACAAGTCAGGAGTGGGTCAGGGATACCTATCCTGGTCACTTGGGCTCCGGCTCTGTTTTTAAAAAGCCTCAAGAGCCTATCATGGCCTATCATGCCCAGAGAGGAGTGATGCATCCTGGCTATGCAGTGTGTGAGCAGCACATTTTACTTATGCCCAGGATTTGGGCCTTTTCCAGGGAATCCTGCCTTCTCATGATGGCCCCAAAGAAGCCTCCATGCCAACCTTCTTGCCTCCAGAGATCCTTCTGGCTTGATTTACTCCAGGACCCATTTGTCCTAGGGTCCAGGGCATCCATAAAGATTTCCTCCAGCACCATATTTTTAATGATATTATTGTGTGTATGATCTTGCCTTTGTTCACTGGAAACAAGTAGGCTGAAGTCCCATGGCTGCAAATATAGTGAGCACGTTTGAATCAGCAGAGTATAGTGAGCCCATTTGGATCAGTAGAACTTACAGAGGACTTGACTCATCAAACCATCAGTGATTCTGTGGACCTACTCACTGCAATTTATTACAGGAAGCAACAGAATTTCTGCCTTTTTACAGATGATATTTTCTAGTTCCTCCACAGTTGCAAAATAATTCATTTTTTAAAGAAGAGAACATAAGGAAGGGAGCTACTGCCCTCTGGTGGCCATGTGGCCAAACTTCCTCAACCAGATGTTCAAAGGAAAACAGGAAGACGTTGGAAGTACAGTATTTATAATTAATTCTTTTTTTAACAAAGACGTATATGTTATATAAATTGCCTTATTTGTAATGTTACAAATCAGTTATATTTATCACTTTTTATAACTGATAATAATAATATAGTCTGTGAACATATTGACAGGTGTATATTAAAAGCATGCCACATCGTATGCATTTTCTCTCACATTATACAACACAGATGTGTACTTCGGAGAAAAATGCATTCCTATATAAATACCTTGCTTATGTTATATATTTCATTGTGTCTGTGTGTCTGTTGTGTGCTATCAGAACTTATTGCAACACTAACCAGTAGGTAAGATGCTGAAGGAGAGGTCCTCTATCTCATTTCCTCCTCTTGCCCCAGGAACACAGTATTGTGAATATTGGAATGGTTTAAATTGTCGTTAATATTGAAACAGAACTCACAAACCATTGTAAATCGCAACAGTTACAGAAAAAGAATGACTATGAAATTTTTTAAAGCATAGAACATCTGTAAAAATATATATAAAAACATGCTTGAACTGTAGCAAGTTAACACTTAACCTGGTACCTCCCTGATCACAAAGGCCTTTTTCTGCCAGGAGAGATTCAGCCAGGGGGGGACCTCGCCTAGTTTCCCATGAGAGAGAGAGAGAGAGAGAGAACCTGGGAGCAGCTGCTCCTAATGTGACTCTGAAGGCAGTGGGAGAAGGGGAGAAAGCAATGATTCGGAGAGTCTGGAACCAAATCACGGAGGGCCTTATAGGTTCAGGGTGAACAGGAGCTGCAGGTTTCCTGTAACCGGCTTCACTAATTTGGGATTATCTAAAACCCTGATGTACCTGCATTTTTTGGATCATGGTGAAGACAGACAGTCACTCGTGCTTAAGATGGTTTATGGTATGGTCGACACAGATGTAATGTCACACAGTATGGCAACAGGAAACAGGCAGGCACCCTTTCACACAGGGGAACCTCACAAGGCCATCTTTCTTTCCATGACAGAGGAATGGCCACAAACTGGGGAACACAGATGGACTTAATTGCCCAACTTCCTTGAATTGAACCTGTCTGGGAAGAAGGGAAGCCATTTGTCACCTGCTCCTGGCCAGGACAGGGAAAGAGTTCCATGCTGAGGGGCACAAACTCAGATTATCACCTATGTAAGCTTGTCATAGAACAAGACCTTTGTAAGGACAGCATCTGTGGTTTTTATTGGTGTCCACGGCTCCCGCTAAGCTGGTGACCTAGCAGCCTTGAACTTGTGTGGAAAGGAGTTTTATGTGGCCAAATTCCTTTGCAGTAGGTTGGCCAGGTCAGCTACAAAATGTTCAGCCAGAAGAAGATTTTGAATGGACATCAAAGGCAGCCCCACTCCTGCCATATTGCAGTACCCAAACGTGGTGACTAATATTCTGTGAACTGCAGCAGAAAGCGATGTGTGTGATGCTAACTGGCAGTGACATTTCCCCCACACACACACACACACGCAAGCAGCTCCAAGAACCACAATAGCAAAAGCTCAGCTGGAGATATCTCCTCCATCCCAGAGACTAAGGGAGCTGCGATCAGAGAAGCTGCAAGGAAAACAAGATCTCCATCAGAGAATGGAAGGGATTTCAAGTTGAAGTAAATGAAGAGAAGGAGATTGCAAAGACTGTGAAAGACTGAGGAAGTTACTTGGATGAGCAGCAAAATGTTCTTTGATCCAGTTGCCATGACTCAACTTCCAGATCACCTCAACTGGATGACTGAGAATCTCTACAGGCACAAAGACAGTGAAGTGTTTTTGCCTGTTAATGCAGGGCATGTTACTCCGGAGCAAACTGCTGAGGGTACAGCATTTCTAAACAGGAATCAAGATGGGCTGCTTCAAAGAAGTGCCAGTCCCACCAACCTTCCAGAGTTTTTTCATGCACACAAACGTACCAAAGATGATCTGGTTAATCTTGTTGGCTTGGACGTTGCACTGGTTTTGATTGTGGCTGTGGGCAACATGGTGGGAGGCACAGGGTGGTGGTGGAGCTGCAGCCCTGGATGGTTCCGAGGTCTCTCGCCGCCACCCCCTGCAGCCCTTGCTGCCTCTTCTGAGCCCTCTTAAAAGCTGGGGAACAGAGCTTAGAAACACAGGAGGGTAGGAGTTCATGAGCCATTCCCATGCTGGAGGCCTCGGGGCAGAGGGCCCCCACCCCCAGCCCTATCAATGGGACTGGTGCTTTTCTCTTCATCTTCCATCTTCCACGACACACACCATTACAGGAACAAGCATGTGGTCAACATTTTGATGCACTTCTGTGAAGAATGTGGTAAAGTCTGGCAGAAAGAGGGTTAATCCATTCCCATTGCAAGGCAGAAGGGCAGAACCTCTTTCAGCCAGACCCAAGGGGGAGAAGAGGTCCCTTGGGGGGAAAAGTTCTCCCTAGCCTGGAGAGTGTGTGATCCCCTTCCTGCTGCTGCTGCTGCTGCTCCTCCTCCTTCCCATAGTTATTGCCACCCTGGCTGCCTTTGGGGCTGGAATTTCGGCCCCACTTCTCCATTCCTAGCCCTGCAAAGTGGGAGGTGGGGGAGGCAATAACTTTGGGAGGCAGACTGTCTGAAAGGGAAATAAGTGGGCCTTGCTTTCTGCTTGCTTTAGATGAAGCAGTGGAGGGTGGTGGTGTGGGGAATAATTAATCAATATATCCAATATATTCTATGTTATATATAAGCCTCCATTGTAGATAAAATGGCAGGCTCTCTGTCTCTCTATAGAATCTCTCTGTCCCTTGATTCACCTCGCCCCTCACAAAACTGTTGAGCAAAGCACTACACTATTTCCCGCTTCTCAAGCCTTTCCTGTGAGATAAACAGGATACAGGCAACGGACAAACACTATCTGTGGGAAGGGTGGACGAACAATGAGCCCCCTGCCCAAGATAGCTGAGTTTCCCCTTATCGGAACGCCCGTATTCAGCTGTCAAAAGGCAGCTGCATTCAGCTGTCAAACCGCTTCCAAGAAGGCAAGCAGCGAACAGCATGCAGTTCCATGATAGAGGGCGCTGAAGAACAAGATTAATTGCGTCCGCCCAATGTATCTTTTTCGAGAGGGTGACAAGTGGGTGATAACGAGGTGATAACGAGGCGCACACGCCAGCGTTCTTTGAAGTTTCTTTTGTCTTTTGCGGGCAATCTATAGCGCCCAGATGTGTCCTGTTTTTTCTGTTGGGGAGAGGGAGTGTTGGGGTATGTTTTGCTATAAAAACTTTGTATGAATTCGCACTCTTTGCCCCAGATTACCGACAGCAACTCGGCTGGGAGCCTTTTGCTGCAGCAAAATAAAAGTTTTTCTCCAGTCCTTGATCCTTGGCGTGTCTTTTCAACCCTCGACCCCCCGTAACGGCGGCACAGGGATTCCTGGGTGAGGCTTTCATCTGGGGGCTCATCCGGGATCCCTCCCTCTTTTGGGGCGAAGGGGCCAAGCCAGGCGAATTCCGAACAGCCAGCGGTGGACGACAAATTCCAGTGCACACCTTTCCACTTGAAAAGGGGAAATTGTTTGTTCAACGTGGTGGTGGAGACGGTTTTCGCTTGGGGAGAAAAACTCTGGCCAGACGGGAAGAAGTCTCTTGGGAGATTTGGTAAGATATGGGACCGGTCCGGTGTGGGAACAATAATTGTTTCTAGTTTAAGGGGGTGACCCCCTTGTATTGAAGAGTAATAGAGTAATGGTCCTGGGTTTTTTGGAAAGAGACTAGTTGTGCTCTGATATCTATGGGAAATAAGTGAATATTGTTTGGTGTGGGCAGCGGGAAGGCGCTCTCGGCTGTCAAATTAGACTAGTGGAAAAAAGGTTTTTAATAGGTAGGGGGCTCCAGACCAGGTGGGGAGGTGGGTTTGAAATGTGGGTGATTTGAGTGGACACTGACCCAGTGAATGTGTGAATGTATGGAAGACTGGGGTTTAGAATTCCCCTTAGTCGAGCGAGTGTGGGCTTACGCATTTCCTGTTTACGGGCGACTGTACAGGTCGTAGCCAGTATTGAGTGGTGTGTGTGTGTGAAAATTGTGTGTAAAGTTTAGGAGCGGGTCTAGTGGCATTGTGTGGGAGAAATATAGGAAAAATAGCTTAAATAAATAATCAAAAAATCATGGGGCAAAATACCAGTAAACCCTCAACTCCATTAGAATGTTTCCTCCTGAATTGGCCAGCAGCCATCAAAAATTACGATTTCGGAATTAGGATGAAGAGAGAAAGAATGGAGACTTTATGCCAAATTGAATGGCCCATCATGCAAGTAGATTGGCCACCTCAAGGGACTTTTAATGAAGGCATCATCAGGCAACTGTGGTTAAAAATTCTTAAAAATTGCCCTGAACATATTCCTTATATAGAAGTTTGGAAAGGAAATGTGAAGAAAAATCCTTCATGGATTCAGTTCTGCAGAGAGTTGCCACCCCAAGCCAAGTTGTTGGCTTTGAAGAAAAAGGAGGTAGTTTTGGAAAGCCGTCCGGAAGATTATGATGTATTCACCCCACCACCTCCCTATCTTGCGGCTATCCCTCCTGGGAATCCAGCGGTTATTCCTCCGGGAAATCCAGTGCCCCCCCTCCTCCAGTATTGCCTTTGCCAGGTCCAGCACCCGATTCCCTTCCAAAAGATGATGATCTCCCTGCACCAAAAGATCTCCCACAGCCAGGACCGTCAGATAGACTTCCAAAAGATGAGCAAAAGGCAGGGAAAGGGGCCCCCAAGAGGGATGAGGAGGAGGAAGATGAAAGTGAAGAGGAATTTCGCCATAGAATAAAAGGAAATGTTGAATGGGGAGAAGCGGACCATCAAAGAGTGGCCGATTTGATTAAGAAATACAGGGACTCAGTGATGGAAGTGGGAAACTTTGCATTAGAGGCGGCAGGAGAGCAAAATTGGGTAAAAAGACAGAGATATCTTTTAAGAGCATACGATGCAGCAAGGAGACATGAGGAATTTCTTGAAAATCAGAAACGTATTGAAGAACAGGCAAAAGTCATGCCCCTAAGAAGAGTGTATGACCCTTTACCTCAAAACCAACAGGGTCCCTGTACATATACAATGCAACACGTCCCTTTCACCTCAAGCGATATTATAAATTGGAAAAATACTCTTCCAAGCTTGGAGGATGACCCAGATAAAAATTATGAAACCATGTCCAGTATTTTTAATGTATATATGCCCACCTTCGAAGATGTGCAGCATTTAGTGAAAGGATTGTTTAATTCAGAGGAAGCGTGGAAGATTTTCGAGGAGGCTAGAAAGTCCCGCATAGCAGCAGGAGATACCCCTGCCCAAGCAGAGGCAGCTGTCCCAACAACCACACCACCGGATTGGGACTACAATGCAGATGCAGGGCGCACTGCTTTGAGAAACTATCATGCAGCAATACTTCAGGGCATTAGGGCAGCTGGCAGGAAAAAAATTAATATGTCAAAAGTAAATGATGTGGTCCAAAAATCAGATGAATCTCCAGGGGCTTTTCTGGACAGGCTATATCAAGCATTTAGAAGATACACCCCCATTAACCCTGAGGATCCTGGCATGGAGAATATTGTAAAAACTGTCTTTGTGGCACAATCTGCTCCTGATATTCAAAAGAGAATTCAAAAGGAAGCCAATTTCATGGGCCAGACCTTGCAGTGGATGCTCCAGTTAGCACAGACAAAATTTAACAATAGGGAAGAGGATCAAAGCTGCCCAAAAAGTAAAGGACTAACGAAGAAGGTCATGGCTTTAAATCAGGTCCCCGAGCCTCGCATCTTTAATACTCCAGGGAACTGGCGAGGACCACTGTCGAAAAATCAATGTGCCCTATGTGGTCAGACTGGACATTGGCACCGGGACTGTTTTAGGAACCCTGAAAATCAGAGGCGAGGAGGCTTCAATCAAGGTCCACGTCGCCCTTGGCAGCCCCCTGGTTCAGTGAGATATTCAGCCCCTCCGGGTACCTTTAACTTTCAACAGAGGAATCCCCAAGTCAGTCAAGGACAAGGCGGCCAATTTCAGCCTGCGGGTCCAAATCAAGCTCAGTCAGCCCAGGTTCAGCAAGTACCTCAAAGGGGGCAGGGTCCAGCTTGGACCCCACCATACCAGAACATGATGGTTCTGGAAGAAGATGTCCCTTATTGAAAAAGACAGGGCTTTTGTTCTCGGGAGCCCTTGGTCAGTGTTCAGACCGAGAACGAATCTGTCAAATTCCTTGTAGATACGGGAGCCAGCCATTCAGTAATTCCTCAGCTTGTCAAGCCCATAGACAAGACTTTTTCGATTAGTGTGATGGGTGCCACAGGAAAAACACAGCGTGCCTATTTCATGCAGCCAGTACAATGTAAATTGGGAGGTCAGATCGTCCAGCACAAATTTCTACATATGCCAGATTGCCCTATCCCTTTAATGGGACGTGACTTACTGTTTAAATTGGGAGCTCAAATTACCTTTACCCCAAAGGGAGAAATTCATTTGACAACTGACAGCAAAGAACCAGAGGGAGAAGTCTGCTTAGAGTACCCCTTGAGAGAGAGATGGCGATTGATGGTGGTAGAAGAGGAGCCAGTTCAGTTATCTCAAGGTTTTCTGGAGAGAGTTAACCCTGAGGTGTGGGCAGAAGATAATCCCCCAGGCATGGCACGAAACATCCCTCCAATAGTGGTTCAACTCAAGCCATTTGCAGGACCTGTCTCAGTCCCACAATACCCCATTGGGAAAATTGCAGCAGAAGGAATCTGGGTCCACCTTAAAAGATTGATAGATCATGGTATTCTTGTCCCCTGCCAATCACAATGGAACACTCCCCTTCTCCCGGTTCGCAAACCGGATGGGACTTTTGCCCAGTGCAGGATTTGCGCTTAGTGAATGAGGTCATTGAACCCCTTCATCAGAATGTACCGAATCCTTATACGATTCTGAGTTTGATACCGCCAGAAGCAGCTTATTTCACAGTTTTAGATCTGAAAGATGCATATTTTTGTTGCCGGCTAGCACCTCAGAGTCAACACATTTTTGCTTTCCAATGGGAGGACCCCAAAACTGGTACAAAAACACAATTCAGATGGACCCGGTTGCCTCAGGGGTTCCGAAATTCCAGTACATTGTTTGGGGGTGCCCTGGCATCAGATCGTGCCAATTTCCCCCGAAAACCTGGCCAAATAGTCCTGCAGTATGTAGATGACATTTTGGTGGGTGCAGAAACCAAGGAGGACTGTGAGCAGCTCACAATTGATCTTTTAAATCATTTGGCAGCAGCAGGTTACAGAGTGACCAGGAAGAAAGCCCAAATTTGTCAAAAAACAGTGAGGTATTTGGGGTTTGACATTTCCCAACAAAAGCGCCAACTTCGGGATGAGAGGAAGCATTCAATTATCCAGATTCCTGAGCCCAGGAACAGAAGAGAACTTAGAGGCTTTTTGGGGGCAGCAGGATTTTGTCGAATTTGGATCCCAAATTACAGTCTTCTAGCGAAGCCCTTGCATTTGGCAATAAGAGGCAAAGAGAGTGATGAATTCCTGTGGGGTCCGGAACAAAGGGAGAGCTTTAAAGCAATTAAACAGGCTTTGATAGAAGCGCCAGCTCTGGGACTTCCCAACCCGAACAAGCCTTTTAATTTGTATGTGGATGAAGAAAATGGAGTGGCAAAAGGAGTTCTGTGTCAAAGATTAGGAAGCTGGCAGCAACCAGTGGCTTATCTGTCAGAGACATTAACCCCAACAGAGCAAGGTCTTCCGTCTTGCATGCGAGGAGTGGTAGCACTGGCAGCCCTTCTAAAGAAAGCAGATAAATTCACTTTCGGACAGGATACAAAATGTGTTACGAAGCATGCAGTTCTACCTCTATTAGATGCCAAAGGAGGGTATCATTTGTCCCAAGCTGCTATGATGAAGTGTCAAAAATGGTTTTCAAGGGCTGGTCTTACATTTCAAATGACGGAGGGTTTGAATCCAGCCACTCTCCTCCCAATAAGTGATGAACCAGCTACTCATGACTGTATACAGACATTAGATGAAGTATATTCGTCTCGGCCAGATTTACAGGATACCCCTAATCCCCAGTGGAGAACATGGTTTGTGGATGGCAGCAGTTCTGTGATTGAAGGAAAAAGGCACGCAGGATATGCCATAGTGGAGCTAGAGGACATTGTGATAGAAGCAAAACGGTTGCCCCCTGGAACATCGGCTCAAATGGCTGAATTGATAGCTCTTACCAGGGCACTGGAACTGTCAGAAGGGGAAAGTATCAATATATATACGGACTCCAAATATGCATTTCTCACACTTCATGCACATGGGGCACTCTGGAAGGAGCGAGGGTTGCTCACTTCCGAAGGTACATCAGTAGCGCACCCTGAAGTTTTATTGCAGCTTTTAGATGCTGTTTGGAAACCTAAAAAGGTGGCAGTTATTCATTGCTATGGGCATAAAGTTGGTCCGGGACTTGTGGCAAGAGGAAATAGGTTGGCAGATCGCATTGCCAAGCAAGCAGCCCAGGGTGCAGATGGAATGCAGCTCAGTCTCATCCCAATAGATATTTTGCCACCAGAATCACCTCGGTATTCGTTAGCTGAAGATGAATTTGCAGAGGAACAGGAATTTGACAGGACGCCAGAAGGCTGGTACAAATTGCCAAGTGGGCAATTATGGGTTCCAGAAAGCTTAGCTCGTCAGGTGGTCCAAAGCCATCATGAAAGCACACATCAAGGTCCTGAAGTAGCATTTAAACATTTAAGCCCGTACTTGTATATAGCCAAACTTCGACAGCTGGCTTCAAACATCTCACATAGATGTGTTATTTGCCAAAGGAATAATCCTAGGACAGGATCTTTGCCACCCCCAGGGATTCAATATAGTGGAAAGGAACCCTTTGAGGATATGCAATTGGACTTTACGGAATTGCCAAGATGTGGACTATACCGTTATATGTTAGTGTTAGTATGCACCTTTACTGGATGGCCAGAGGCTTTTCCAACAAAGACTGAAAAGGCTAGTGAAGTGATTCGTTGCCTTTTGAGAGATCACGTGCCAAGGCATGGGATCCCCCGCACACTTTCCTCAGACAACGGCCCAAGTTTCATTCATCATGTTCTCCAGGGACTGGCCAGGGCATTACAGGACAAGTGGAATTTGCATACTGCATACTGGCCTCAAAGTTCAGGACGGGTAGAGAGGATGAACAGGACATTGAAAAGCCATTTGTCTAAACTTACTCAGGAGACAGGGAAAAATTGGGTGGAAATGCTTCCCATTGCCCTTTTCAGGAGCAGGACTACCCCTTCAAGCCAAACCGGCATTTCCCCATTTGAACTTGTTTATGGCAGGCCAGTCCCGATTTCGTGTGGCATTCGTCCAGAGAGTGTAGCTTCTTTAACACATGAAAAATATCTTCAGATGCTTGGCCGATCTCTTTCTTCTCTACACAGATGGACTCTTAGTCGGCTGCCCGTGGTGCTACAAGAGCCTCTTCATCGATTCGAACCGGGGGACTTGGTCTGGATCAAAGATTGGAATCAACTGCCTCTGCGCCCGAAGTGGAAGGGTCCTTATGTTGTGCTACTATCAACACCAACAGCTGTCAAGGTCGCTGAAGTCAGTGCCTGGATTCATCACACCCGTGTAAAGAGAGCTGCTCCACTGGACGAGGGAGAAGAGTGGACAGTGCGCGCCAACCCGGATGACAGCTTGAAACTGGTCTTTAAAAAGGTTACTTCGGACATAGAAAAGCCAAAGTAAAATCTTGGCTTTCTATGTGAACGGTGGAAGGTGTTTTCGACAGGAAAAACCTGACTTTTCCTTTTCAGTTTTTGAATTTCCCGCCTTCCTAATTGATCCCTCTTACAAGAAGAGGAGGGAGAAACCGCAACAAAAGCGGGTGACTCTGTTTAACTGAAAAAGATAGGGCAATATTCTGGGCGAGACTATGTTTCAAAAGCGCCCTTTTTCCTTTTGCTGAAGTCGAACAGTGTTTTCCTATTGGTTACCTCGAAGAACTGCAGCGAGCGAGACAGCTCTTCGGTAGCGCAGCAGCTGTCAACGAGCATTCTGAGAGCTGTCAGTGAACGTTCCAAGAACTGTCAAACGCTCCACAGCTCTTAAAGAAGCCCCGGACGCTTCAGTGAGTTGACATTTCAAGTGAATTTATTTCTCTAGTTCATTAATAGATGCATTTGTGATTTCTTTGACTTGATCTATTTAGGAGTGAAAGTCTTTTAAGATGTTTCAGTCAACAATAGTGGTGATCCTTTTATTCCTATTGCCTATTTGCTTGGGTGCCAGTTCTGAGGGTATAGAAGAGTGTACCCCCTGCATTATAGCAGCAAGCCAAGGCAATAGGATAGTGAACACTTTAATATATTATACACAGAAGCCAGTGGAGTGTAAACAAGCTGGTACCACCTGCCTAAATCAGGACAAGATGTACCATATTTGTGAAAGTGAATCTGAAGGTTACCTTTGTTATAAGCCTGAGATTCCAGTGAGATTTAATGTCACGCTCTGGGCTGGAATGGCAAGGACCAAAGAGCCCAGGAGAGACAATCCGGAAGGTGGTGGAATTTTATATTATATAAATTCCACGGTGGTGTTACAACATAGCATCAGGCGAGCAGTAATTTGGTTCAATGCCTGTGATGCCTTAAGTAAAGGCCTGGGAACTCGTTGTGGAACCAAGGCATGGGCAGCCACTTATAAAAATAGTGATAAATACTTGTGTTACCCCCATGAAGGAGCTAGGGCAGGAAACCCTGAGGTTTGGGCACCATGTGGGTCAACTAAGTTATGTTCAGGATGGGGTTGTGTTTGTGTCCACACAGCAGGAGGCTATCCAGGTTGTCCTCATATCTCACAATTCAGGAGAGTAGGAGGAAACAGGGTTAGTTTTGTGATTGGCCATTCACATCCCCCTATCCAAGTATATGGTTTTGGAATTGATGGGCCTGGAAAGGACCCAGTAACCTACTTGACAATCACACGTACAGAAGTAAGGGATGGAGAAAAGAAAAGCCATTCCTGGTCAGTGGAAAATGTTGTGGAAAGGTTAAAGGACAATCCTTATGAGGTTTCCCAACAGGCCAAAAATTTGTTTCTGGAAATGGCTCAATCAATAGCCACTGAATTAGGAGTCACAAACTGTTATGTTTGTGGAGGGACTAATTATGGTGAAGACTGGCCTTGGGAAGCTATGGAGATTTCTCCTCAGTTGTATAACAACATGTCCAAAATTGGCAATGTCACCAGGAGGACTCAATCTCAGAACATGACATGGACCATCACATCTCACTTAGTGGGTCGTGTCTGCTTTTCCCAAAATGGTTCTATTCCAGTGGGCTATTTAACCTGCATTGGAACCTGGGAAAATGGCATTTGGTCCTCCCCATCTTATGCTCCACAACCAGAAAAATTTAATGCTACTTTTCTGCCATATTTGTATTCAGCATCTTCAGGGAAATGGATGGCTCCCATGAACATGTATTGGGTCTGTGGAAATATGGCTTACGAGTACTTGCCACATTCATGGTCAGGCTCATGCGTGCTGGGATTCATAAAGCCATCATTCTTCCTAGTTCCCATTCAAACACAGCAGTATTTGGCTGCCCCAGTTTATGGCCCTCTAAACAGGAGAAAGTGTGATGATACCCCATTTGCAGGGTTTTCATGCAAGAATCCAGAGGAGTATGAAGGGGATATTTGGGACTCTCAGAGAATTGTGTGTGTTTATGGTCCAGCCACTTGGGCTCAAGATGGCTCTTGGGGGTACAGAACCCCTATTTACATGCTGAATAGAATAATTCGTTTGCAAGCAGTTTTGGATTTGGCAGGTCAGCGCATCACTACAGCGCTTACTGCTATAGCAGAGGTGACAGATCAATTAAGAACAGCTGTTTATCAAAACAGGCTCGCTCTCGATTACCTCCTGGCTTCTGAGAATGGAGTATGTGGAAAATTTAATTTAACAAACTGCTGTTTGAAGATTGACCCTGTGGGCAAGGTTGTGACCCAGCTTGCCACGGAAATTAAACAGTTGACTTTTAATCCTACACAGGAGTGGAAGGGTATGCAATGGCAGTGGTTAAATGATTTCATGCCACAGACTTGGATGAAAACATTAGCAAGTTTATTGATTGCTCCTTTATGTCTTTTATTATTTGCCTTGATATGTATTCCCTGTTTATTGCAGTTTGTGCAGTCAACTGTTTCAAAGATGGTAGAGAAAATAACTGGTCCCAAGTTGATTGCAGTCTTGCAGGATTATGAGGCTCTCCGAGGGGACGACTCTGAATGAGTGTCCTACAGAAGAGGAGGGAATGTGGGGAATAATTAATCAATATATCCAATATATTCTATGTTATATATAAGCCTCCATTGTAGATAAAATGGCAGGCTCTCTGTCTCTCTATAGAATCTCTCTGTCCCTTGATTCACCTCGCCCCTCACAAAACTGTTGAGCAAAGCACTACACTATTTTCCGCTTCTCAAGCCTGTCCTGTGAGATAAACAGGATACAGGCAATGGACAAACACTATCTGTGGGAAGGGTGGACGAATAATGAGCCCCCTGCCCAAGATAGCTGAGTTTCCGCTTATCGGAACGCCCGTATTCAGCTGTCAAAAGGCGGCTGCATTCAGCTGTCAAACCGCTTCCAAGAAGGCAAGCGGCGAACAGCATGCAGTTCCATGATAGAGGGCGCTGAAGAACAAGATTAATTGCGTCCGCCCAATGTATCTTTTTCGAGAGGGTGACAAGTGGGTGATAACGAGGTGATAACGAGGCGCACACGCCAGCGTTCTTTGAAGTTTCTTTTGTCTTTTGCGGGCAATCTATAGCGCCCAGATGTGTCCTGTTTTTTCTGTTGGGGAGAGGGAGTGTTGGGGTATGTTTTGCTATAAAAACTTTGTATGAATTCGCACTCTTTGCCCCAGATTACTGACAGCAACTTGGCTGGGAGCCTTTTGCTGCAGCAAAATAAAAGTTTTTCTCCGGTCCTTGATCCTTGGCGTGTCTTTTCAACCCTCGACCCCCCGTAATGGCGGCACAGGGATTCCTGGGTGAGGCTTTCAGTGGGAGGAAGGAAGGAAGGAAGGAAGGAAGGAATCAGAGAGGAGATGGGGAGAAAACCCTAAGAAAATCATGAAGGAGTATGGAGTTATAAAAAGTCACAAGCCCAGCACTCAAAGGCTAGGGAGAGCTTATCACAGCCCTCCGGCACAAATGGCTTTTGACTCCCATCTGGGCTGCCTATCATGTTTTTTCCAGCCTCCACCCCACCCCATAAATGCCGTGGGGCTCCTAGTGGGGTGGATGTCTCAGGCCAGGCCTCAGGGCCCTCAGTCTCCAGGTTGCAGGTGGAGGCCTGGCCCAGGCCCTTTATGACACGCCCTGGAATGCAAGCACTTGCAAGGGGGCAACCAGGGTGCTCGGCTGAGGGTGGCTGGGCATGGGTCCTGGCATGGGTCCTGGCATGAGGCACCCTTTTGGGAGGGCGTGGGCAGCCAGAGGGGCGGCAGCAGCAGGACCGGACTATGCAAGGATCAGAGGAGGACAGCGACAGCGGCTGCTTTGCCTGTTGCTGGAACCTTTGTCTCCTCCTCTTCTTCCTGTTCGCCTGGTACTTCCTAAGGCTCTGGCGTAGCCAGTTCCAGGTTGGTCTGAGTATCAGCAGAGTCCTCTTGTCTCTGGTCTGCCTGGCACAGTGCTGGATCTCTGCCCTGCTTGGTCCGGAGCAGAGATGTAAGATTTCTGGAAATGTTGAAGCCATGGAAGAATTTGGGAGAAACTGGGTCCCTTTTCCCCTCCCCCCCATATTTCCAGAAATTCTACAGTAGACCCCTAGTCCAGAGTCCTTCTGGGCGGGAGGCGGGAGGGCCCCAGAGCAGACCCAAAGACTCGGTGATTCCTGCTGTGCGTCTGCTCCAAGGAAGGGTCACGGAGCAATTTCTGAAGTGGGCAGGAGGTGGCTTGCAACTGCTAGCTGGTGCTCTCCAGAGAGCCAGCCTGTTTTGGAGGGTGGGTGGGGGGGCCTTTGGAAGCGGGCCCTTTCTCTTCCTCTGGAGTAACCGCCAGGGTTCCTCTCATCCCAACAGGTGCTTCCCGCGTGGCGAGACCAGCCCCAGCCCCCTCCTCAAGGTAAGGCACGCCGGAGCATCCAGCTGGCACCCTGCATGGTGCAGGGAGTGGCCCTGCCCCTGAGGGAAGCAGCGTGGCTTTGCCTCCTCCGTGGACGGGCAGTGGAGATCCAGGCGCCAGTCACTCTGGTGTGGCCGCTACTGCCTGGCACCAGATCCGCCCTTTCCTCACCTCTTCCTGGGGTCACCGCATTGTTCCTGCCATGGCCCCTTGCCAGCGCCTGATTTCCCCACCCACCCACCCTGCAGGAAGCAAGAGAGGAGGGCGGGGGCATCTGCTTCTCAGGCCCACCTGGTTTAGGGTTCATCTGGAGAACCTCCCAATCAGGGCCAAGGAGGTGGTAGCTGGAAGAGGCAGGACCCGGGGCAGCTCCCAGGGCAGCCTCCTGCTCCAAGGAGTGTGGCTGGCACTGCCCAGAGGGCCCTTCCCACGAGGAGCACTCCTGCCCTGGCACCCTGTCTCCCCAGGTCAACGGGGTCTCCTGCAGGTGGGCAGCCTCTCCCCGCAGGGGGTGCCACCATGGCTGCAGGCACCGGGGGCCTCAAATGTCAGGGGCGGCTGGGCTGAAGGGAAGGGGGGTGCTGGGATCTCTGCCCCGGATGGCTCAGGGACCCTGGGGATGGCACCACTTGACAACACCAGGCAAGAGAGAGAGAGAGAGGCCAGACTCTTCCTCTGCTGCAGGGAGCCAAGCAGATACACCCCAATCCACACCCTGTTAGAAAATAATATGGATATTGTAGTGTGTTTGCACAGCATTCCCCCCCCCCAAAAAAAAAACCTGACAGACTATAGCTTAGTCTTATAAAAACATTGTGTACTGGGGGGGGGACTCTGAGACCTAGCAGAACTTAGTGCTACTCAGGAAAATTGGAAAAACTCTTGCAGACAATTTTTAGAAAAATAATTTATATATTTACATTTAACTCAGAAAGCTTTTCTTCAGAATAAAAATCATGTCTTGTAACAAACAGTACCTTTGACCAGCAAAAAACACAGCAACTAACCTTACACAGGAACATTGTGACTGGCTTTGAGTAAAAACCAGCAAACAGTGATTCTTCCTTGCTACATTTATACAGATTTCAAGCACTAACTGCCAGCAGCTGCCAGTGGCTGCTGCAGTGTCAAAGTTTGTTCCTAAAACCCTTCACACCTGTGTGTGCTCTACCCACACACAAACTCTGTGTATCTACAGTCCTCTGTGTAAAAGGTTTTTTTGAATATTTCATTTATGTTTTTATATCTTTATAAAAACTTGACACACCCTCGTTCCCTTTGCAGGCCACAAAGAAACAGGACCTGAGGGGCCGCAAGATGGCGACTCTGCGAGGAGTCACCGCCGACGTTCGATCCGCCGGCTGCTGTGCGACAGCCCCACCTGCTCCTTGTGCCAGAGAGCAGCGGAGGAGGCTGCCGAACTGGCCTACCCCACAGGGCTGGACCCGGGGCGCTGCCGGGCACGTGCCCCCTTGTTGCTGTGGCCATCCGGGGCCAAGTGCCTCCGGCCTGCCAGGAAGCCTCCCCCTGACTGCGGGCTCTGCCCCCTGAATCCAGCCGGACACCCAGCAGGCCTCCCCCACAAGGAGCGGGGCCCGAAGAGCATCCGCCACCGTTTCTGCCGCCAGGAAGGAGGCTGCGTCTCCCGGGCCAGCCAAGAGGAAAGCAGCCACGGCTGCACCACGTCCAGTGTCCTGGAAGCCTCGTTCAGCAGCTGGACAGAGTGCACCTCCTCCACCGGGTCCACTGCCTCCTGGCGGCGGGGCGCCTGCAGGTACTCTCAGAGGGTGGAGGAGAGCGAAGTGGCCTCGTCCTCCACCGAGAGGACCTGCTGGGACTCCAAGGGGGGGAGGAGGAGGAGGAGGAAGAGAGAGGGAGGGTCTCACTGCAGCCGATGCCACAGGAGGAAGTCCCGCAGATCGACTGCTGCCAGGGGTGTTCCGCCGGCCCACGGGGTTGTCCTGGAGACCCCCTCTCTGGGGAAGGAGGCCTGGGCCAGCTTGGAGCGGCACCTGCTGAGGAAGCGGCTTCAGCACACCTTGGGGCTGCCTTCCGTCCTCCTCCACTCCCTCCGGGCCTCCGTGCCGCTGGCGCCCAGCCCTCCTGCCAGGAGGAAGCCTCCTGAGAACATGGTTCTGGCACTCCGGCCCCAGCCCCTGCCCTTCCTGAGGCCCCCAGCCGCCAGGGAGGGGCTGGAGAAGCACCTGAAGAAGATGGTGTCCCTCAGGCGCTGGGGACTACCACAGAGGGTTCAGGACACCCTCCGGCACCTGCGGCCAAGCTCACGGCCATGTGCAGAGCACCTCCCACCCGCCGCCCCAAAGGCCGGCCGGCTGCCAAGCAGGAGGGACCTGTCCCCGCCAAGCCCCCGGAGCCTTCAGAGGGAGGCAGGGCCCCTGGAGATGGCCTACGGACGCCGGAAGTGCCGTGGGGCTACCCTCCTTGGGCCCCGCACCAAGAAAGGGCCTGGCACCCCTGACGGGGGAGTCATTCTGCCCTGGATGGGCACCACTGAGGCCCTGGAGGCCCATGCCCTCAAGAAGCGGCTCCAGCACCAGTGGGGCCTGCCAGGCCTGGTCCAGCTTTCCTTGAAGCAGTTCCTTCCTGCCCTGCCGAAGCTCACGGCCATCCGGCCCTCCACCCGGCCCTTCCTTTGGGGAGGAAACACCCCGGTTGTCGCCGGCCCGTTGCCTTTCCTCCCGCGGGAGACCCAGGAGCTCTTGGAAATACACCTCCGCCGGCGGCTGGTCCAGAGAGAGTGGGGTCTCCCCCAGCGGGTGTTGAAATCCCTCCGGGTGTTCCTGCCGCCCTCTCCCCCCTGGGCAGAGAGGCCCCAGGAGAAGAGCCCCAGCCCGAGGAGAACCCGAGAGGGCAGGGCTGCGTCCGCGAGGCCCCCCCCACCCTTCAGGAGGCTTCAGGGCACCTCCAGGGGACCCGAGAGCCACGCGGACCCAAATGGCCACCTCTTAGAGGGGCACTTGGCCAAGAAAGGGCTGGAGATCCAGCTGGGAACCTTGCCCAGCTTGCCTGCCTGCTTGCAGGCGGCCCACCTCCCAACTGGAAAGCTGGCCCTCCCAAAGGTCATCCCGCCCCGGCAGAGGGGGGCGGCGGCGCGGCTGCGAAGGACGGACCTACTCTTTGTGGATCCAGCCACCCTGAGTCGCCTGGAGCTGAACGTTGCGCTCAAAAGGCTGGCCTACGCGTGGGGGCTGCCCACCCTGTACACCCAGTCCCTGGCCCACTTCTCCCTGGGAATCGCCCCGCCCAGGGCCTGCCTGGGCCCTTGTGCCAACCACCACCCCGGGCGGGTCACTTTCGTGGCCACCGAGGCCCGCTTTGTCACCCGGGAGAAGCAGGAAGGGCTGGAGTGGCATGTCAAGAAGAAGCAGGTGCAACACCTCTGGGGGCTGCCGGGCCTGGTCCTGCGCTCCCTCCGGCACCTTCTCCCCCAAGCCCCCCGGCTGCCCCAGCGAGGCAGAGGGCACGGGACGGTGGCCATCCTACGGAGCCCGCTCTCCTGCCTTGGCAGGGAAACTCAACAGAAGCTGGAGGCGCACGTCCGGAAGAGCATCTCCTTGCAGCGCTGGGGGCTGCCCGGGAGAGTCCTTCGCTCCCTGCGGCGGCTGCTTCCAGAGTTGGGCAGCCACCGTCATCCTCTTCAGGGCCCTTGGGGGAAAGAGCCCAGGCCCCACCTCTCGGGCCATGCCCCCCTGGACAAGCATTTCCAAAGGGCCTCGGGCACGAGGGAGGCCCAGCCACCGAGGAAGAGGAAGGTGGCCTCCATGCTGGCGCCAAAGGACCTCCAGAGGCTGAAGCGTCACCTGAGAAAGAGGGTGGTGGAGGTGCAGTTGCGGGCAGTTCCCCTGCTCGCCAGAATCTCCTGGCAACTGGCCCAGCTTGAGCCGTGCTGTCCTCTTCCCAGGCTGAGGCGCCCTGGCCAAGGCACCCGGCTCCCTCGCCGGCGTTTCCTGCCCTTTCTCCGAGCCGAGGACATCGACCGGATGGAACTGGCCATCTTCCGGCGACACTTGTCTTTCCTCTGGGGGCTGGCTCCACGCTCTGTGGGGGGCCTGGCGGGGTTGAGGGTGGCCCGCCTGTCCCCCCCACCCCTCAGGCCCCGAGCGACGGCCATTGTGTTCTCCGAGGCGGGCACACCCTTCCTGGCCCAGAGTGCACGCGGGGCCTTGGAGCAGCACCTGAGGCAGAAGAGGGCGCAGCACGCGTGGGGGGTCCCGGCCTTCCTCCAGCGGTCCCTGAGGGCCTTCATGCCCGCTTCCTCTCCACGGCCCATTGGCACGAAGTCCACCATCCAGGTCAGCGTCTTGCGGCAGGAGGCACTGCTCCTCCCCAAGGGCAGCCACCACCTCTTGGAGACGCATGTGCAGAGGAGGAAGCGGCAGCGGCTGTGGGGTTTGCCTGGGAGGGTCCTGCACTCCCTGAAGACCATGTGCCCCAAGCCCAGGCGCCTTGCCAGCAGCCAGGCAGGGGTCCCAAGGAGCCACCCCCAGGCCCTGGCCGGCTCCAGCCACAGGGGGCCCCCGGGGCCCTGGTCCACAGGGACTGTCAGTAGGGGCCCGGGCATCCAGAGGGCAAAGAGGAGGAGGGTCCTGGTGCCGGCAGCCCCCCCTCCCGTGCTCCTGCTGAAGGGAACCAGGGATCTGGAGGTGATAGGGCTCCGCCTGGCCAAGAAATACACAGAAGAACAGCTGGGAGCTTTCCCAGCCCTGGTCCAACGCTCTCGGCAGGAGGCCTCCCCCTGGGCCCAGAAGCGCCTCCCAAAGCTGATCCTGCCCGGCCAAAGGCCTCTGCGAGCCCGCCGGGTCCTCCCGCCATTTGGGCGCAAGGAGGACTTGGAGCGGATAGAGCTGACCATACAGTGCCACTATCTGATGTCCCTCTCGCTGCTGGGCGCCCGCTGCGCGAAGGCTCCGGGCGGCACAATCTCCAGAACCACCTCTGCACCACCTTTCCAGCCCAGGGGGCCAGCCGCCGCCTTTGTCTTGGCAGATGGGCAGCTGCTGTTCCTCCAAGCACAGGCCAAGGAGGCCCTGGAGGAGCACGTGAAGAAGAAGAGAATCCAGCACATGTGGGGCATCCCGGTCGCTGTCCAGAGGTCGCTCAGGAGCTTGGTGGACAAGCCGCCTCCCGCCGCCTCCCTCAGCCAAAAGGCCACGCTGGCCGTCCGCGTACAACGGCGGGAGATGTCCTTCTTCCCACCGCCCGTGCGCAGGCACCTGGAGCTCCACCTGCTGAAGAGGAAATACCAGCGCCTGTGGGGTTTACCTGGCCGGATCCTCCAGTCCTTGAAGGCCTTTGCCTCTCCCAGGAGTCGGAGGTTGGAAAGCAGGGCCCCAAGTTCACACGGCAGGCAAGGAAGACCGCGAAGCAAAGGCCAAGACAGCCAGAGTGCAAGGGGCCACGCATCATGCCCGGACGCAGCCTTGGGGGGCCCAGTGCCTCAAGGAGCAGCAGTCCAGACGCCCGGAAAGAAGGGACCTGGAAGAAAGCACAAAGGGGGGTCCTCATTGCCTCATCCTTAGCAGCAGCAGCAGCAGCAGCATCCTGCCTCTCTCTCACCCCTTCCATGTGTCTGGAGAGCACCACAGCCTGGTTTTTCTCACTTGGATGTAACTTACGCAACTTTGGTGTAAACAAGGATGCCGACCCTGTTTGGGACCTTTGCAATCTGGAGGCTACAAAATGTCAGCAAACTAGTAAACTCAAAGCTAAATATTTTGAAGCCAAAGACAGGTATCCCTGTGATTTTATTGTAGGCATCCAAGTTCTGATCCTGCCTCCTTGCTTTCTCTGCTTTCGGACTCTAGGGAAGTGTGTGTGTGTGTGTGTGTGTGTGTGTGTGTGTGTGTGTTTATATGAGAGAGAAAGAGAGAGAGAGAGAGAGTAAAATCACAAATGCACATTCTCATTGGCACATGACCTCCCTTCACTCACTCACTCTCTCAATCTCTTTTTCATTCACACACACAACTGGGTTATAGACTGGATGCCTGGTATGACAGCCCCTGAGTGTTGTGGGGACCTGAGGTCCTGGGGACATCCAGCCCTCTCTAAGAGAGGTGTCTCTCTTTCTCCCCCTCCCTCTCTTACCTTTTCAGCAAATCAAGGGTTACACTGGAAGGTTTTGCTTCCCTGTGGGTGGGTGGGGGGATGGTCTGCAGACCAGAGGGTCCCCAGACATGGCATGCATGCAAGCAGGTGACTCTGTTGATGTGGACGCATCCACACTGGGTGATGGTTCATACACTGCAGGAACCTCAGCCCACCCGCCGTGTAGATGGCATTTCCTTCAGTCAAGCACAAACCATGCCACTTCCAATACTGCAGGGGAATGGCTGGAAGATAGAAGGGCCCTGGAGTGCTGGAGCTGCCCTGGAACATCTGACACACAGCCATTGCTGGGTTGAGAGCCCCCACCCACCTCCGAGGGTCCACTTTGGGGTCATCCCATCTGTCTTCCTGTTGCATCGGGTTTGGCTGGTTGTTGAGGTCCAGTGCTTTGTATGGCCAAGGAGTTGCTTGATCTGTTTGATACTAGAGGTGGTCAGGTCCAGACCCCCCTCACTGGGCCATAAGGACTAGGTTCCTTTTGCATTGCACCATGATGGTTCTGGTGTGCAGGATCTCACAGTGCCTGCCGTGGGCAGCAGAGGGCACCTTGGGAACAGGCACTGTCCTCCACGTCTCAAGAGGAGCTGCTGGTTGGTGGCACAGCTGCGCTTCCCAGCCGATGCTCTCTGCTCAGGAAGGAGAATGAAACAGGCAGGCAGGCAGTCCCAGGCAGCTGCCTGGGCTGGAGAGGCTGCTGGAGACAGGTGGCGGCGGCAGGGCCCTTGCAAGGCCATCAGAGGGGCTGGTGGGAGGAAGGGCTCGGCCCTCCTGCCTCCAGGGCCCACGGGGCCCCAGACTCACCGGGGCCCTGCCAAAGAGCCACTGGTAGCGAGGGTGTAGAGAAGGACCCAATCACAGCCACGTCTTCTTCCCATGTGGCCGTTCAAAGGGGACTCTCTGGCCTGGGTAAAGTCTCCAGTGGAAGCCAGTCCTGCCTTCTCAGCCTCCTCCTGCCAAGGGACCAGGCGGCAGGGGAGATCCCACCACCTTTCAGGGAATCACCAAAGAGTTTGTGGGGGAGGAGGGAGTCAGAAGGGTGGCAAAAATCCCAAAGCCCACGGCTGTGGATCCAGCCTATGGGAGCCCCTCCAGGCAGGGAGGGATATAATGGGGGGAGTGGGGCTCTAAGAGCATAAGAACATAAGAAGAGCCCTGCTGGATCAGGCCAAAGGCCCATCTAGTCCAGCTTCCTGTATCTCACAGTGGCCCCACCAGATGTGTCTGGGAGCGCATGAGACTAGATCTCTGTCTCCTGATACCACTCCCCTGCATCTGGCCCTTTAAGTACCCCGGTTTTAAGCATGGAGATTACACATCTCCATCATGGTTTGCAACCTGTGATGGACTTTTTCTCCAGGAATCTGTCTAATCCCCTTTTGAAGGCATCCAGGCCAGATGCCAACACCACATCCTGTGGCAGGGAGTTCCACAGACTAACAACACGCTGGGTGAAAAAATATTTTCTTTTGTCTGTTCTTACTCTCCCAGCCCTCAATTTGAGTGTATGTCCCCTAGTTCTGGTATTTTGTGAGAGGGAGAAGAGCTTCCCTCTATCCACTTTACTCATGCCCTGCATTATTTTGTACGTCTCAATCATATCCCCCCTCAGGTGCCTTTTTTCCAGAAGAAAGAGCCCCAAATGTTTTAGCCTTTCCTCATAAGGGAGGTGCCCCAGCCCAGTAATCATTTTAGTTGCTCTCTTCTGCACCTTTTCCAGTTCCACTATGTCTTTCTTGAGATGCAGTGACCAGAATTGTACACAATACTCCAGGTGCGGCCTTACTATTGTTTTGTATAATGGCATTATAATGTTGGCTGTTTTATTTTCAATCCCCTTTTTGATAATCCCTAGCATGGAATTGGCCTTCTTCACCACTGCCACACATTGGGGAGACATCTTCATGGAGCTGTCCACCAACACACCAAGATCTCTTTCCTGATCCCTCACAGATAACTCAGAGCCCATGAGTTGATAGATAAAGTTTTTTTTTTTTTTTGCCCCAATATGCATTACTTTACATTTGGCAACATTAAAACGCATTTGCCATTTCGCAGCCCATTCCCCCAGTTTGGAGAGATCCTTCTGGAGCTCTTCACAATCTTCTCTGGTTTTTACCACACGGAAGTTTTGTGTCATCTGCAAACTTGGCCCCCCTCACTGTTTATCCCTGTCTCCAGGTCATTTATGAACAGATTGAAAAGCACCGGTCCCAGGACAGAGCCCTGGGGCACACCGCTTTTCACTTCTCTCCATTGTGAAAATTTCCCATTGACACCTACTCTTTGTTTCCGGGATCTCAACCAGTTCTCAATCCATAAGAGGACCTGCCCTCTCATCCCCTGACTGTGCAATTTTCTCAGTAGCCTTTGGTGAGGGACTGTGTCAAAAGCCTTTTGAAAATCCAGATAGACTATATCCACCGGTTCACCCAAATCCACATGCCTGTTGACCTTTTAAAAAAATTATAAAAGATTTGTCAGACAAGACTTACCCTTACAGAAGCCATGCTGATTTTCTCTCAGCAAGGTTTGTTCTTCTATGTGTTTTAAGATTTTCTCTTGCATGTGGCTTTCCACCATCTTCCTGTTGAGTCACAATAGGACATAATGAAATTCTCAGCGATGCTTTTGGGGTCCCCTGAGACCCTTCCCAAAACATTCCTTGTTGGGCCAGGGTAAAATAATTCATTTCCAGGACATTTAAAAGAGCCAGACACACAACTCAGGCTAATTCCCTGGGTTGACAGTTCATATCCACTGTGGTCTCAGGCTCTTGAAGGAGATGTCACAGATGACCATCTCCACACCCCAGAACACCCCTCACACCCCAAAAATGACTTGAACTCTCTTACCTGTCTGGGCATCCTAGGCCTTAACTTCCTTCCTAGTTCCCCCTTTTCCTCCCCCCCCTCTCCTTCTTTGGTCTACCTGCATCCGGGGACTCTTTTTCTCTCTCTCTCTCCCTCCCTCTTCCTCCCAACCCACTCTCTCTGAATCCGCCTAAAGACACATTCCTACACTGCTTCCTACCTCCCCTTGGGCCACCATCTTGGGCACAGGATCATGGCATAAGGAGAAGGAGAACAAGGCGACTCCTGAGGATGGTTGTGCCTTCCAAAAAGAACTCCAACCATCAATGGAATAAGGACATGAGCCCCCTGCACGTACACAGATTATCTGCAGCCAGAAGGCTTCCATTGTCTTGCCTCCACATTCATCAGGAAGTTCCTCTCACAGCTCAAGATTCCTTTGTTGACTCTCCAAGCCACCCATTGAGTTGATAATGGCATGGACTCTTGAACAATGCTTTCTCCCCTTCCCCTATTCTCACACTTCGAATGGCCCATCAAAGAACAGAGAAGGCCTGGCCACACCTGGCAAACAGGTTAATCTGGAGTCCTGTTTCAGGAGTTGGGAACGCCTGGAGACCTCCCCCAGGAGACCCTCTGGACTGTCCCCATTGGATGTCCCCTGAGGACTACCTCTTGCCCGGCCCAGGGGTTGCATGTACCTCATGGGAGGGTGGAGGGTGGTATAAAACCTGTGTGCACTCTTTCTTCTGGGCCGACCATCTCGCACTGCCTTGCTGTGGGTTAGTTGGCCTTACCGTCCTTTATTAGGCCTAATAAACCGGTAATTTCTCTGGACCTCTCTGGGTTGGATTTCTTCCATTGGACTTTGGGGAGTCCAGCAGCGTACAGGAGGAATGGCCTGCTGTGGATTCAACATTCCCTGGGACAGATGTAAGGCTAACAGGCCTGCAGTTTCCTGGGTCCCCCCTCCTTCCTTTTTAAAAAATTGGTGTGACATCTGCTATCCTCCAGTCCTCCGGCACTGTGGCCGTTTTAAGAGACAAGTTGCATATAACTGTTAAGAGATCTGCAATTTCATTTCTCAGTTCCCTAATAACCCTTGGGTGGATGCCATCTGGGCCCGGTGACTTGTTAATCTTCAATTTATCAATTTAGTCCTAAAACATCCTCTCTTTTAACCCATATTTGATTTAATTCTTTAGTCAAGAGGGGCCCTTCAGGCAGCGGAATCTGCTCAAGGTCTTCTGCACTAAGGTAGTCCCAGTCAGACGTGGCACTCCGCCCACCCATGCAGAGAGGTCGCGGCTTTCGATGCAGTCCTGCCCACAACTTTCCCAGTGCCTGGGAAGGAACTTGTTACCGACAAGGGTGGTTGCCTACAACCAGTAACCTTTATGACTTGGGCGGGGGGGGGGAGATGACGCTGTGAGCAACTGCCCACTCATTTTGGCTGTGATAAGGGGTGGCACCTAGTTCAACCCAAAAGTTACTTCTAAAAAGCATTTCAGGGCACTTTTAGAGCCCCACCCTTCCCTTGAGCTTTCCCCCTCCTTTCCTTGTTCTTCCATGGAGGGTGGTGTGCGGGGGGGTGTATGGAGGAATGACAGAGCACCCATGCAGTGAATGCCTCACCCTCCTTCCCGGGCTCTTCAGTCAGAAAAGGCCCAGATGGAGTGCAAATTACAAATCCAAGAGATAAATAAAAGTGTGCTAGTGGCCAAGCCTCTGGAGAGCAGTGCTCTCCTCCCAACCCCCGTGCAAGAACAGCTGACCACCTGGCCAGGTGGACAAGGAGATCCCCCCCACTCCTGCTGCTATCTCAGTGCCCTTCGTGGCAATGGCTGTGACAGGGAAAGGGGGAGCGGAGGAGGCTAGATCCGGCTTAAAAAACTCACATCTGACAGCTGGGACTCTGCGGAAGACAGAAGGGAGTGAAGGGACCCCTTGGTAGTGGGGCGGCTAAAAAAATCTTGTTAATAAATAAATAAATAAATAAATAAATAAATAAATAAATAAATAAATAAATAAATAAATAAAATGAGGTATTGTACACAGAAACACACTCAGTTTCCTGATATGACCTGGAGGATGGCAAGGCTGGGGTGGGGTGGGGTGGGGAGAGCCGTTGGGGGGAGAGAGAGAGAGAGAGAGAGAGAGAGAGAGAGGCCAGAGAGGGGCTCAGAGGGATGGGAACATGTATTGGGAAAGGGAGGCATGCTGGGACTCTCAGCCCCATGGCAAGCAGTGGAAGAGTAAGGGGAACATCAAGAGGACCCCAGCTGCTCGCAGGTGGTGGTGGTGGAGGAGTTAATGTTGAGATTTTAGCAAGGCTATTCCCGCTAAGCTCTGCTGGAACCAAAATACCCAATAAAGAGTCCAGCAGGAGAGAGATCCGAGGAAAGATACTGGTTTTATTGAGCCCAATAAAAGTCAGCAGGCGAACACCCCACCAGGACAGTGCGAGAATGTTCCACCCCAAAGACAAAGATGGCTACCATTTTATACCTTTCCCTCTCCCTCCTGCAAGGTGCGCACCTCCCCGGGGTGGGCAAGGGGGTGGTCTTTGGGAGGGTCCAATAGGTGCAGTCCAGGGGCCTGTCCAAGGGAGGTCCTGGGAGGTCCCGGGGCATTCCTGATGATCTGGAATTGGACACCTGCCCAGGTGTGGTTGGGCCAAATCTGTCCTTTAATGGGCCATCAGGGGTGTGACAATGGAAAGGAGGAAACTGGGCATTGTCTGGAGTCTGAGTAAACCTGGGGAAATCAGTAAGTCAATGGAGGGACCAGAAAGTCAATAGGATAAGCCCTGGGGCTGTCAGACAGTTCCTGATGAGTGTGGGAGTTGGAACAATGGGAAGCTTCTGGCTGGAGTTAATCCGAGATGCAGCTGTGGTGAGACGTGCTGGAATCCATGATGAGCAATGGAGTCCATTCTGGAAGATGCAGCCTTCTGATGAAGCTGCCATGATGCCTCTTCCCCTGCCATGAGTCCCTGCCCAAGATGGTGTAGGTCCAGGAGACATAGGATAGCGTAGGAACACGTTTTGAAGCACGTCCAGGGAAAGTGAGTTAAGGAGAGGGAGAGAAGGAGGGGGGGGAGAGAGTAGAACAGGAGGGGGAGAAGGGGGGCTGGCTGGGGTCAAAGGCTAGAGTCCATCTAGGCCGAAGGATGGTGGGGGTAGCTTTTATTGTAAAGGGAAGTCCCTGGGGTTTAGAGATGATCGTTCATGATCATCACCTCATGAGCCAAGAGCATGGTGGAAATAAACCATCAGTTCGGGAAGATTTTCCTGAATTGTGTATCTGGCTGCCTCAAACGTTCAGAGAGTAGGATCCAATTTGGCCAAGAAAGGGTTAACTGGATTTACTAGTGAGGGGCCTTGGCTATCCCCCGGTGGAAACCCTTGGAACAGAAGAAATAAGTCTCCAAAGGTTTCCACAAAAGGAGAGAGCCCTATTAGTTTGATTTGGCAGTGCGGGACGGTCTACCGCTATAGAAAAGCACTAGCGACTGAAAGCAGAATTCCCCTGGAACAGAGACACGGCTAAGAAACAGGGACCGGTGCTATGTCTCAACTCAAGCTGGGTCCATGGAACTGGGAAGCGGGTAGATAAAGGTGGATTCATGCCGCTGGCGTAGCTAGATCTCAGCCCGCCTCCCTGGAACTCAGGGTCGGTTGGAAGTTTCGAATTTTCGCAGTCCAAGGACCGTGGAACTAATTTGTTGTAGTGGTCTATTGGTCTATCCTATTGCAATCTTATCCTTGCTAAGCGCCCCCTTCCGGCTCGTAATTAACAAGACATTGACGGATGAGAGGGGGCACTGATTGGTTAAGACACACGGGCGGTTAATCCTTAGCACCCCTGCTGTTTTATGGACTCTCCGCGGAAATGAACTGCCACGGTTATCTTGTATCAGTGTAAACTAGCAAATTGGATACAAAGTGGCATTTTCCGGCCACCCAAGCCCCCGATTTTGCCTAGCAATGGCTCCAGCCTGCAGAAACGGCAGTAGATGTATTTTCCCCGATATCTCGGGAACGAGTGGAGTTTTTGGACCGGGTTTGAAGTGTAGTGCTTATGATGGTGTGGGTCAGGCGCGGGTGGTTCCAGAGAGTTCCGGAACCACTCCAATTATTTATTATGACTTTATTTCCATTACGACTCTTCAGTAATCTGTTCTGACTACTTGCTTGATGACTTGGTGAACTCTGGATGGAGCAGGGTAGACTGAGAATGGAGCGCCCGCTGTTGATCCAGTGGCGGCATTTGAAGAAATTGGGTGGCCAGGAAACTGGAGCCGTTCAGTGTAACCTTTTATCCACAGGCTTGCCTCACTGGAGCAATTTTTTTCTATGGATGGAGCCAAGAACTCAGTGTAATATTTCTGAGTCCAAGGGAGGAGGGGAGGCAGTTCTTTGGCCGTGAGAAGGCCCGGCTTTTCCATGAGAGGACCCTCCTGCAGGGATTCCATCTCCTCCAACCAACACGGGCAGAGTGAGATGCTTAAAACCCTCCTTCTGTTTGGCTGAGATGGGCACGCCAGCTACAAGCCTGTTGCAAAGAAGGTGGTCCACACATGTGCTGAGGGGTAGGAATCAGGTGGGGAGGCAACCCAGGACTTTTGTCTGCAGGGAATGGGTGAGCTTCCAGCTCATATCCCTTGGACATTTGGGCTTCTTGGCAGGGTGGGGGCACAGCCTCCTCCCCCCTGGCTTTCCTGGAGGGTTGGCAGCTGGAGCCATGGACATCATGTCCAGCCGTGGGGATTTCCTGCTTGAGCACAAGCCATTCTTTATGGATTTGGGAATTGCAGAGAAATTAAAAGAGTTCTTTGCATCTGTCTTCATGACAGAAGACCTTCGGCAGATTCCGCTGCCCGAACGGCCCCTCTTGACTAAAGAATTAAATCAAATACAGGTTAAAAGAGAGCATGTTTTAGGAAAAATTGATAAATTGAAGATCAACAAGTCACCGGGCCCAGATGGCATCCATCCAAGGGTTATGAGGAAACTGAGAAATGAAATTGAAGATCTCTTAACAGTAATATGCAACTTGTCTCTTAAAACGGCCACAGTGCCGGAGGACTGGAGGATAGCAGATGTCACACCAACTTTTTAAAAAGGAAGGAGAGGGACCCGGGAAACTACAGGCCAGTTAGCCTTACGTCTGTCCCAGGGAAGATGGTGGGAAGCCTCATCCAAGAGAAAATCTTAAAACACATAGAAGAACAAACCTTGCTGAGAGAAAATCAGCATGGCTTCTGTAAGGGTAAGTCTTGCCTGACAAACCTTTTAGAATTTTTTGAAAAGGTCAACAGGCATGTGGATTTGGGTGAACCAGTGGATATTGTCTATCTGGATTTTCAAAAGGCTTTTGATACAGTCCCTCACCAAAGGCTGCTGAGAAAATTGCACAGTCAGGGGATGAGAGGGCAGGTCCTCTTATGGATTGAGAACTGGTTGAGATCCAGGAAACAAAGAGTAGGTGTCAATGGGAAATTTTCACAATGGAGAGAAGTGAAAAGCAGTGTGCCCCAGGGATCTGTCCTGGGACCAGTGCTTTTCAATCTGTTCATAAATGACCTGGAGACAGGGATAAGCAATGAGGTGGCCAAGTTTGCAGATGACACCAAACTTTTCCGTGTGGTAAAAACCAGAGAAGATTGTGAAGAGCTCCAGAAGGATCTCTCCAAACTGGGGTAATGGGATGCGAAATGGCAAATGTGTTTCAATGTAGCAAAATGTAAAGTAATGCATATTGGGTCAAAAAAAAATCAAAACTTTATCTATCAACTCATGGGCTCTGAGTTATCCGTGACGGATCAGGAAAGATATCTTGGTGTGTTGGTGGACAGCTCCATGAAGGTGTCTACCGAATGTGTGGCAGCAGTGAAGAAGGCCAGTTCCATGCTAGGGATTATCAAAAAGGGCATTGAAAATAAAACAGCCAACATTATAATGCCATTATACAAAACAACAGTAAGGCCGCACCTGGAGTATTGTGTACAGTTCTGGTCACTGCATCTCAAGAAAGACATAATGGAACTGGAAAAGGTGCAGAAGAGAACGACTAAAATTATTACTGGGCTGGGGGACATCCCTTATGAGGAAAGGCTAAAACATTTGGGGCTCTTTAGTCTGGAAAAAAGGCGCCTGAGGGGGAATATGATTGAGACGTACAAAATTATATAGAGCATGAGTAAAGTGGATAGAGGGACACTTTTATCCCTCTGACAAAATAGCAGAACTAGGGGACATCCGCTCAAACTGAGGGTTGGGAGAGTAAGAACAGACAAAAGAAAATATTTTTTCACCCAGCATGTTGTTAGTATGTGGAACTCCCTGCCATAAGATGTGGTGATGGCCTCTGGCCTGGATGCCTTCAAAAGGGGATTGGACAGATTCCTGGAGGAAAAGTCCATCACAGGTTACAAAGCACGAGAGAGGCTTAAAACCGGGGTACTTCAAGGGCCAGATGCAGGGGAGTGGTATCAGGAGACAGAGATCTAGTCTTGTGCACTCCCAGACACATCTGGTGAGGCTGCTGTGAGATACAGGAAGCTGGACTAGATGGGCCTTTGGCCCGAGCGAGGTTTGGAGACCCAGAAAGCTTGGATTTACAGTTTTCTGGTGATCTGGCACAGGTATTTGCTCACCTGGTCATCAGTTTCCAAGCTGTTGCTGGGAAGGATAAGAGTTCCTATGGTAACCGACTGGCCTTGGAATAACTGACCGGGCACTGGAAGGAAGTGTTCCTTAAGGGGGGGCGGGCAGGGGCAATGCAGCCACTCTGAAGGCCTGTTGAGCCACCAAGAGTTGCCTGGACTTTTCTGCCCCTTCTCCTGCACGACTGCCCTTGATGGGAATGATATTTTAATAAAGCTTATAACTGCCATTGACAAAATAAAATGGCAGCGCTTATGTTCTCTTTTGGCTATTTCTCTTTTCATTCTCCCCCTTCAGCGTGTTATTCTAGCCTATATTTCACCCCGAGATTCCTTCCCAGCTATGTAGAGTTGTAAATTAGTAATTGTATAAACACTTAGCTCCATGGGAAGACAGTTAGCTGAAGTATTCCAGGACGAGATAAGCCAGATACTTTTGAAGTTGTTATCGATCTTCAGCTGTCAGAGAACTCCCGTCTCGGAGCGGCGCAGAGTCCCGGGAAGTGCAAGCCAGATGGCGCCAGAGTGCAAGATGAATGTCTTCCTCCCTCAATATCCCTTCAAATTGATTTGTTACCTTGTATGAACTTTGTATCCGTTGTATTTTCTCATTGTTCTATGCTCGATTTACAACCCACAGCTGCATCCTTATCAATTTAGATAAGGGAGGGGCTGTTGGGGAGTAAGAATTCTTATAAAAAAGTGTAGAGTTTCTTTGTTCGATGCCCCAGACTTTCCGAGCTGATTCGGCTGGGTGCCCGTTGCAACGCTCAATAAAGTTTTTCTCCGTTCTTTGGAATCTTGGCTTGCTTTGATCTCTTGATCCCCGAAACCGCGGCAAAGAACCCTAAAACGTGGCTTACATCTGGGGGCTCGTGCGGGATAGCCCTTTTCGGGCCGAGGGGCCAAGCCAAGCGATGTCGAACAACCAGCGTTTGGACGAAGAGCTCCAGTGCACACCTTTCCATTTGAAAAGGGGAACTGCTTTGTTTAGCGTCGTGGTGGAGACGGCATCGCTCGGGGAGAAAAAAAGAAAAGAAAAAACGAGCCGGCTGGGGGGAAGACTTCGTGGGGTATTTGGTAAGATAAATGGGACCGGTCCAGTGTGGGAGGAGAAGAGTTTGTCTCTAACATCCCAAATAAGGGGTTTTTGGCCCCCAGTGTGTAAAAAGGGAAAAGAATGGTGGTTTTGTTTTCCAGAGGGAGGAGAGGAGCAGTGCTCTAACATCCCGTGAAAGATAGTGGGCAGGAACCCACGGGGCATGGACAGGGAAACGGAGATCTCAGCTGTCAAGTAGAATAGGTTAAAAAGGTTCTTTGATAGGTAGGGGATCCAGACTAGGTTGGGAGGAGGTATTGAACTGTGGGAATTTGTGTGGTCACTTTGATCCAATGAGTGTGTGTGAGCGTGGAATGGTCGGGGTTTAGAACTGCCCTTGGCAGAGCGAAGTCTGGGTTGTGCATTTTCTGGCCGAGCGATCGCGTCCAGATCACAACTGGGAGTGAGTCCTGTGTGTGTGATAAATTTCAAAAGCATAGGTGCGGATCAAGTGACATTTGTGTGGGAGAAATAGGAACATTGTTTAAGAGTCATTTAAAACATGGGAGGAAATACCAGTAAACCAACGACCCCATTGGATTGTTTCACCTCAAATTGGAATACTGCCATCAAGAACTATGATTTTGGCATCAAAATGAAAATGGAGCGAATGCGGACTTTATGTCAAATAGAATGGCCAATTATGCAACCAGATTGGCCGGCAGAAGGAACGTTCAATGAAAGTATAATTAGGCAGTTGTGGTTAAAAATTCTTAAAAACTATCCAGAGCATGTCCCATATATAGAAGTGTGGCGAGGAAATGTTAAAAGGAATCCTTCGTGGATACAAGATTGTAGGAAGTTGCCGCCACAAGCCAAGTTATTTGCTTTAAATAAATAGAAGGAGGTTTTAGACAGCCGCCCGGAGGACTATGATACACTTACTCTGCCACCCCTGTATGCCGTGGCCATCCCTTTGGGAAATCCGGCAGCACCACTCATTCTCCCTCAAGGAAATCCAGCACCATTACCTGCTCCCCTTCCAGGAGCACCCCCTGCGAATGATGCCCTCCCCAAACCAGAAGATCTCCCACAGCCCGCAGCCCCTGTCAAGCCACCCGAAGGTGAGCTTGGGGCCGGAGGAGGAATTCCAAAACCAGATGAGGAGGATGAGGGGGGTGATGAGAGGAAAGAGGAAAGTGAGGAGGAGTTCCAACACAGAGTACAAGGAAATTTTGAATGGGGTGCAGCGGACCACCGGAGAGTAACTGACTTAGTTAAAAAGTATGACTCCATACTGGAAGTCAGAAATCATGACATAGAAGCCGCAGGGGAGCGAAATTGGGTAAAGAGGCAAAGGTATCTTTTAAAGGCATATGATGCAGCAAAGAGGCATGAGAAATTCCTTGAACAAAAAAAAGCTGATGAGCAGGCAAAACTCTTGCCCCTCAGACAAGTATACGACCCCCTGCCCCCAAATCAACAGGGTCCCCGTACATATTCGATGCAGCACGTGCCATTTACGAGCAGTGACATTATTAATTGGAAAAATACCTTGCCAAGCTTAGAAGATGATCCTGACAAAGTTTATGAAACTATGGCCAGTATTTTTAATGTGTATATGCCCACTTATGAGGATTTGCAACATCTCATACGTAGCCTTTTTAATTTGGAAGAAACCCGAAATTTTTTTGAGGAGGCTAGGAAATCCCGTATTGCCCTAGGAGACACCCAAGCGCAAGCGGAAGCCGCTGTTCCAACGGCCACCCCACCAAATTGGGATTATAATGTAGATGGAGGTCTTGGTGCCTTGAGAATATACCATACTGCAATACTTCAGGGCATAAGAGCAGCAGGAAGGAAGAAAATAAATATGTCAAAAGTAAATGACGTGGTCCAGAAACAATCCCTTTAAAGAACGTGCCAAGAATTTGTTTATTGAAATGGCCCAATCAATAGCAACTGAGTTAGGAGTTGCAAATTGTTATGTATGTGGGGGGACGAATATGGGAGAAGACTGGCCATGGGAGGCAATGGAAGTAACCCCAGAGCTTTTCAATAATATGTCAAGAATTAGAAACATCACAAAGAGAACTTACTCTAAAAATTTGACATGGACCATTACGTCTCAGTTGGTTGGTCGGGTCTGTTTCTCTCAGAATGGCACCATTCCCGTGGGTGATTTAACCTGTATTGGAACGTGGGAAAATGGTGTGTGGCTTTCACCTTCTAATGCCTCCCAGCCAGAAAAATTTGACATCGCTCTGTTACCTTATATATATTCTGCAACTTCAAAGGCATGGGAAGCACCTTTGCATATGTATTGGGTTTGTGGGAATATGGCTTATGAGTTTTTGCCCTCCTCATGGTCAGCGTCTTGTGTCCTTGGATTCATTAAACCATCATTTTTCCTTATCCCAATCGAAACCCAGCAGTACCTCGCTGCCCCGGTGTATGGCCCTTTAAACCGGAGGAAGCGTGGTGATACCCCATTTGCAGGTTTTCCATGTAAGAATCCTGAAGAATATGTAGGAGATATATGGGATTCTCAAAGAATTGTTTGTGTTTATGGCCCAGCAACTTGGGCTCAAGATGGTTCATGGGGGTATAGGACTCCCATTTATTTACTTAATAGGATAATTCGATTGCAAGCAGTCCTGGATTTGGCAGGTCAGCGCATCACTACCGCACTTACCACTATAGCGGAAGTGACAGATCAATTAAGAACAGCTGTCTATCAAAACAGGCTCGCGTTGGACTATTTATTGGCATCCAAAAATGGCATGTGTGGAAAATTTAATTTCACAAACTGCTGTCTAAAAATTGATCCCGTAGGTAAGGTTGTAAATCAGCTCGCCACGGAGATCAAACAGCTTACTTTCAATCCGACGCAAGAATGGAAAGGGATGCAATGGCAGTGGATAAATGATCTGATGCCCCAAGCTTGGATGAAAACTTTGGGGACCATGCTAATTGCTCCTTTATGTATTATTTTGTTTCTTTTACAGTGCATTCCTTGCCTGATGCGGTTTCTGCAATCCTCAATTCAAAGGATCGTAGAACAGACGGCCGCACCAAAATTAATTGCTTTATTGCAAGATTATGAGTCCCTTCCCGTGGACGACTCAAAATGAGTGTCCACTAGAAGAGGAGGGAATGATGGGAATGATATTTTAATAAAGCTTATAACTGCCATTGACAAAATAAAATGGCAGCGCTTATGTTCTCTTTTGGCTATTTCCCTTTTCATTCTCCCCCTTCAGCGTGTTATTCTAGCCTGTATTTCACCCCGAGATTCCTTCCCAGCTATGTAGAGTTGTAAATTAGTAATTGTATAAACACTTAGCTCCATGGGAAGACAGTTAGCTGAAGTATTCCAGGACGAGATAAGCCAGATACTTTTGAAGTTGTTATCGATCTTAAGCTGTCAGAGAACTCCTGTCTCAGAGCGGCGCAGAGTCCCGGGAAGTGCAAGCCAGATGGCGCCAGAATGCAAGATGAATGTCTTCCTCCCTCAATATCCCTTCAAATTGATTTGTTACCTTGTATGAACTTTGTATCCGTTGTATTTTCTCATTGTTCTATGCTCGATTTACAACCCACAGCTGCATCCTTAGCAATTTAGATAAGGGAGGGGCTGTTGGGGAGTAAGAATTCTTATAAAAAGTGTAGAGTTTCTTTGTTCGATGCCCCAGACTTTCCGAGCTGATTCGGCTGGGTGCCCGTTGCAACGCTCAATAAATTTTTCTCCATTCTTTGGAATCTTGGCTCGCTTTGATCTCTCGATCCCCGAAACCGCGGCAAAGAACCCTAAAACGTGGCTTACACCCTTGTCTGCCAGGCTGGCTCTTCCCTGACTCCTCTTGCCCCCCCTCCCCTGGTAGGGCAGATCTCCTGGGCCAGCAGATGGAACGGAACCTGAAAGCCCCAAACGGAGGTTTAACCACAGAAACGCCCCAACCAGAAACAAAGTCTGAGGGACACACGGTGTGCCCTAGGATCCCCTGAACATGCTTTGCCCCTTTGCTACCGGACACTGCCCATGGGCAAGAGAGGAGACTGGCCGAGCAACTCTGCTTGAACAGCTCTCTTTGGAAGGCTGAAGCATACGGCCTGGGAGACAACTGTGTAAGGAAAGATGAAAGGCAGCAGGGAAGGAGGAAAGCCAAATACGGGATGGGTTGACTCCCTAAAGGAAGCCACAAACGTGACAAAAGCTGAGCGTGGCTCTTGACATCTTGGAGATCACTCATGCCTAGGGTCGACACAAGTTGAGGCGACCTCATGGTTTGGGACAAGAAGAGCGTATGGGTTGGAATCAAACACAATCCTGTGCAGACTCTGGTCTAGGTTCTCGGTTTATGTGTTGCTGTCTTAAAGGACCCACAGGCTGCCCTTGAGCTTTGTTTCATACCAGAAGGACCAGGGATGGGCAGTTGTTGAAGAAGGAAATAAAACAAACACTTGGGGGTAGGGGGGCTGGAATGCGCACAACCTGCCTCACAGCCAGCTCCTTGATCAGGCGTGCGCCTGCACATTGGCCCTGCCAGGGAAACACAGTGTCACTATGGGGAGAGCAGCCACGCTCTGAGGCACCGCTGTGTTTTCCCTTCTTGTTCCCGCTGTGCTTGCTGAGCTCAGTTGGTGCCCCGTTGCTAGGCGGTGGGCCCATAAGGGCCGTCTTTTCCCCACCGGGCACGGGTTGTGGTGGTGGCGGCGGCAGCAGCAGCAGCAGGTCAGCATCTTGCAAAGCAGTGAGTGGCTCTGGATCCTCCTGGGGGCGTGCAGTGCTGCAGCGGAGGAAGAGAAGGTGGGGGGGCACGAGGAGGCGCTCCTGGGCTCTCTTGCTTTTTAGGGCCCCTTGTGTTTGTGGCAGGGGGGGTTTCAAAAGTCCTCCCCAAAGGCTTGTATCCCTGATGGCCCAGGAGCATTTGAAGCTCTCCTTGAGAAATGGGAAAGGAGATTTCAGTTTTCCATTTTTTTATTTTCTATACAACAAAGAAAAAAGAAACAGTACTTATTTGACACTGTGCTACATGTGTTCCAGTCATATTCATATTACAGTAAATTTAGGCCTTAATTCTTTGTTTCTTTTTTGTACCCATTGATAGAACAGATTCCATGTTCGATAAAATGGTGAGTCCTGTTTTCCAATTTTCATATTGTTAGTCTGTCCATTTCTGCGCATTCCAAAATCTTAATTATTGCTTTGTCCGTTGGTATTTCTTTCTTTTTCCAATATTGTGCCCATTACAATCCTTGCTGCTGTTAAAATGTGTAGCATTAGATAAATGTTTTGTTTATCTAAATTCTCTAGTCCTATATCAAATAAAAACAGTTCTTGTTTAAAGTCTATCTGCTTTCTTGACATTTTTACAAGCCAAGTATGAATTTTAATCCAAACCTTTTAGCTTCCTCACAGGTCCACCATAGATGATAATAGGTCCCCATTTTTGCTGACATTTCCAGCATTTATTAGACAAATTTGGAAACAGTTTAGCTAATCTAGCAGGTGGCAAATGCCATCTGTAAAACATTTTATATAAATTCTCTTTATAGGCTGTTGCTGTTGTTAGTTTACAATTTCTATTCCAAAGTTTTTGCCATTTCTCAAGATCAATACTATAGCCAAAATTGTTTGCCCGTTGTACCATTGTCTCTTTCACTTGTTCAGCCTGGGGGTGTTGGTGGCGGGGGAAGCTTTCAGTCACGTCCGATTTCACTAGAAGGGACTGTAGCTGGTGGTCCTGGAGGGCTTTGGTCAGCTAACAGGCGGGCCTCACCTCCTCCTAAAAGGAGCCATCTTTGGCTGTACAGTATCTGAAGATGTTTCTTTTCCCAGGCAACCTTGACTGCTTAGATGGAGGCTGAACTGTAGCCTTCTTGAAAAGCCACTCCATTCTTAAAATGCTGAGACACAATTCTCACTCCCCCCCCCCCCAAATAGGATCATAGGGATGGTTTTCTTTCCCATTGTGGGTAGGAACTGGGTCCTATACTGTAACCTGCATGTTTTCTACTGCCTGCAGTTTCCGCTGTTCCCATGATTTCTTCATAAACACAATATCCAAATAATGCAAATCCTAAGTTCACCCCATCACCTCTCTTACCAAACACCAGGATCTGTAAGTTCAAGCCGTTCAAAGAAAGAAAGAAAGAGGGTCTTGATTTACTGCTTCTCACTGAGTAACAAAAATGACATCAACGTAATCCTGCTACTTCCAAATGCTGTGCAAATACAAATCACCTACCGGAGAGATAAAACGGTGCATCCACCCTGGAGCCTAATGCAGGCACTAATCAAGGTTCCATTCCATCCCTTTTGTCTGTTGGTTCACAAAAAAGAGGAAATATTGGTATATTTATTCATCGGATTTTCATCTGCCCTCTAAGTGCACACACTACTTGGGGAAGCTGACAAGTTTAAACCAGCCTGTCCTCAGTTAATGGCAGCATCATCGGTGGGGTTGGGGTTGGCGAATCAGCACTCCAGGTGGAAGAAGTTCCATGGCTCTCAGTGGCTTTGAGGCACTCCTTGGTGGAATGCAGGGATCCACTACTTACTAGGAAGAGGGCCTCTGAAGCGGACAGGAGGATCTGGGCAGGTGCCTGAGGGAGGTGCAGCTAAGGGCCTGCCAAGACAAGCACCCTCAGCTCATGGGTCTGGCATTGGCCTGGATGTTCTGGTAGTGTGAGAGAAGAGAGGGGTCGCCGTCGACAGACACCAGAATGCAAACCCTGAAGAAGAAAGACGGAGTGCCTGTTGTAGCTGACTTGAGAGGATGGGTGGACCCGCCTAAGCCAGAAGGGAGAGATGACAGGGGAAGGGATCAGACAGTGCCAAAAGGACCAATAGCCGAGAGTTATTGGATTATAGACATAAGCCCAGAGGAATGGGAGAAGAGATGTCAGGATGGAGAAGGGAAAAGAGACAGGCAGCCAGAGAGAGGGGAACAGTCTGAGGTCAAGACAAGAGACGAGAGGACGCAGACGGATCCCAGGATAACGGGACGTCAGTGGGACCAGGTGTCGCAAACAGTGAGGAACGAACAGCCTGAGGCGACCCTCCCTCTACCTGATCCGCCTGGCCCCACAGGGGTGTTAGGCCGTGGCCCTGGAGCTTTCACGGTGGCCCGTGGTGGGGGTGCGGTCTCGGTATGGATCCCAGGACGGGGATGGGAGACACGCCACAGTGGGGTCAAGCATCATTGCTGCGGGACTCCTTGTTGTGGTCCCATTATCCCGAAGGGGCGTCTGGACCTTCCTTGAGTACCAACCCCTTCTTGAGAGGAGAGGAGGCTTCCCCAACGTTCATCCCTGAGGGATTGTTACAGAGTTCACCGTTTATCCAAGTTGGAACTGTTGATGTTGTTCAAGATAATGTGCCTGTCTATGACATGAATGAAAGTTTATTTCGTTGGAAACAAAGTGAAGAGCCTCCTGATCCTTGCGCAGCTACCTCACATCCCTTACCGGCAGAACCCTCACAGGTAGGCAACAGGGCAATGGCATGCCAGAACGGCAGTGCCTCCTCCCAGCTGGACAGCTTGTAGCCGTACCCCAGACGACGGGACCTTTCCGGACCGCTTCCAAGAAGGCATGGTGGTGACCCACACAGAAGGCTCCCAGGGCATGGCTTGCAGATGCTGTGTTGTACTGCCTAGAGTTGTTTGTACAAGCTGGCGGTATATAAATTGTAAATAAAGTAAAGTAAAAAGCAAAGTACCGATGATGGCAGGAGAGGACCTGGGGAACATTGGCAGGGGGGAGGGTCGCCCTGGCCCCACAGCTGCCAGCTGTGCCTACCATAGGCCCTACTAGGGCATCTTTCTCTCTCTGTGTGGCTCCCCTTAGTGCCCGCCCCCCTCCTGCCCCATTCCTAGTGCTGCTTGACAGTGGGGCGATGGCTGTCACGCGAGCGGTGGGGAGGGGGGCATTGGGTGTTTCACAGCATCCCGGCTTCCCTGCGACGAGGTTTGCACGCACTGGCTGGGCACTGACTCATGAGCTGCACACATAATTTTGTTTGACTGAGCCTTTTCTTGTTTGCTTTTCCAGCGAGAGGCAATGCAAAGCAAACGGCAGGAAAAAGCAAACAGGAACAGGTGGCCACACAGATTAAACAGGGCCAGCTCCAGCCTGCTCGGGAGCAGAAGGTGGTGCGGTTCCTGCTGGCGCTGGGAGCGACTGAGCCACAGCCGGGTGACCTGGAAGAAGGCGGGTCTGAGCTGCAGGTTCAAGGCCTTCCTTCCCCTGTGCAAAGAGCGTGCAGAGAAAGACCAGGCTCACCACGATCGCTGTGAGAACAAGAGCAGTAACAATGGCGTTGCTGCTGTGGAGGAGGATAACGGTGGCGGGGATCCTGTTGCTTCGCGTAAGACATTGTACCAGAGCAGGCCCGTCGAACCAGTGGGGTTTGGGTAAACCAAGAGCGGACATTCCACAAATTCAGAGGGGGTGACTCCAGCTGTGCCTTGCTTTGCTAGGCAACGGCAGGGGTTCAGCCAGCGAAGGCAGCAACGAGACATGTTGTCCCACAGCCCACAACTGTTCGGAAGGACCTTCTGTGTTCCGCTGGAGAAGGTCTCCCCGATTAAAAAGGCTCCTTTAATGGCTAGTGGGCCTCCCTTGTGTCTTTGAGGACGTCATGGCCCGGCCACCTCAAAGAGGGGACTTTTCAGGAGGCCCAGGCGGCCTCTTCTTCCCCCTGCAACACTTCCTGGGTTTTCCCCACACCTCTTCTTCCTGCCCTGCCCCTTCCCATAAAGGGCACTTTCCAGATGGAGGGCTCATCCAGACGCCATGCCGCTGCTCTGCCTTTTCCTTCTTTTTGAAGGAAAAAGGGATCCAGGAAAAGAGAGGAGAGACCTTGCACGAAGCCCCTGCCCTCCATCGCTCAGTGAGTGGGACCCACTGAGAGCTCCTATGCCTCCTCCTCCTCCTCCTCCTCCTCCGGAGGCATAGGGAAGGCTGCTGGGAAGGGGCAACGGGAGAGGCCCACCACTGGGCTTTTTCAATGGGGGCACCAGATAAATGCCCGGCAGGGGGTACCAACGGCCTGGGTACAGCCCTGTCATGCTGTTCAGCAGGAAGGGCCTTCTCCGGCACCACCAAGCACAGGAATCAATTCATGCCAGCCCTCACACCCAGACAGGGTGGCCGAAAAGACACGAGGGTGAACTTGGTCTCTACTAGTGGCTCATCCTGGCGGCCCTTGAGGATCTTGTCTAATCCCTTCTGAGTCTCAGTCTTCTCCTGATTTCGTGGCTGCCCAATCCCTTTGAATTCATGAATGGACCAAGGGATACAAACATCTCCATTGCACAGGCTTCACCACCAATAGTTCACGTTGTGTCGTTCTTCCTCCGTAGTGCCATGATTTTGGTCTTCTTCCTGTTCAGATGAGGTCTCCCTTTGGCATGTGCTTCCTTCACCTTCCTCAGAATGCCTGCCATCCCACCCATGGTTTCTGCCAGCAATGCCGCGGCATCTGCACATTTCAGAGTACTGTTCTGAGCAAGAATAAGGCGTGGGGCCCCCAACCTTATACAAGCGTGAGAGTGGTTGGAAGCTTTTATGGGACCAGGAGAAAAATCAAACTGCAAGCTTTTCAGGAAGATTCCATGTCCTCAGGTTGGGGCAAAAGCCCTTCATGGATAGTTCAGGAAAACTGCAGCCTTCCCAAACTGATGATAGGTGGATGTTTGTGTGTGTGTGTGTGGGGGGTCTTTCTCCAATGACTCAGGTCCAAAAGCCATCTTTCTCAACTCTCTCTCTCTCTGGGATCTCAAGAGCCCTTCCTTGCAGCCGGGTGTCAATGGTTGCTCTTCAGGCCCAAAGGATGCCCAGTCCTCCGTTTTGCCCCCTGCAGCCACACACACACACACACACACACACAGACACACACACACACACAGAGGCCACTTGGAAAGGCAAACTTTGTGGGTGTTTCGCTGTTGAAGGAGGCCAGTGGAGAGAGACGGACTCGCCGCCGCCCCGTCCCTCCCCTCCCCCAGCGGGGCGCCAGAGCGAGAGGCAAGAGAGCCCCTGCCCACGCGCAGAATGCCGCGCCGCCCCTCCCCCCCCCGCCAGCTGAGCGGGTCCTCCTAAGCAGCGGGGCGGGGCTGGGAAGGGCGGGGCTGGGAGGGGCGGCAGGTGCGGGTCGGTCCTCCGGCCCCGCCCACCCTGCGCGGCCGGGATTGGCTGCTGGGCGTTTCCCCCCTGGGCGCCGGGCGCCCCTCCCCGGGGGGGATGGAGGTCGCCGCTCTGGCCGCTCCTCTCGCTCGTCCCTCCCTCCCTCCCTCCCTCCCTCCCTCTGGCTGGTGTGGCTGCCGGGCGGGCTCTGGCCACGGGGGGGGTCTCCTCCTCCTCCTCCTCCGGCGTTGGCGCGCCTGAGGGGGTCGCGGGTTCGAGTCCCGGCCCCGGCCCCGGCCCCGGCCCGGCGGGGGGCATGAGGAAGAGGAGGACGCGGGCGCCGGGAGGCAGGACGACGGCCACGACGACGACGACGACGACGACCGGGAGGCGCCGGCGCCGGGAAGGGGGCCGACGAGGAAGGCGGCGGCGGCGGCGGCTCCTGCTTCGGCGGGGACCCGGCCCGGGATAAGAAGAAGAAGGGCCCGCGCCGCCCCCCGCCCCGCGCCCCCCACCCCACCACCCCCCGGAGCCCCCAGCGCGAGCCCAGGCCCCGGCAGGCCCGGGGGGGGGGCAAGCGGAGCCATGTCGCTCCTCTGCGTCCGCGGTGAGTGTGGTTCTCCCCCTCCCGGCCGCCCTCTTGCCACGGATAGGCGACCCCCCCCCAAGAGACCCCCCCCTCTCTCACACACACTCCGCCCCGTGCTCAGCCCCGCCCCGGCCAGGGTGCCTCTGAGCATGCGAAGGGAGCATGCCGCCCCCCTGGCCTGGCCTGGCTTGCTGGGTGGGTGGGTGGGTGGGTGCAGGGAGGGGGAGGGGTCAAGAAGTGGGGGGGTGGAAGGCGCCCCCTCCCTGCCCCCTCCCTCCCTCCCTCCGTTGCGAGGGCTGTGGCCGCCCAGTTGTCCTGGCCGCCCGAGGACCGCGCCGCTGCGGGCCGGCCTCGCTTGCCCTCGGGTTCTCGGAGGCAGGCGGAGGGGAGCCCCACCTCTCCGCCCCACACACTCTCGGTTTGGGGGGGGGGAGAAGAGAGATTCCAGGTTGGGGCTGCTTTGGGAGCACTGAGCCCCCCCCCTCCATATGCCCTGCCGCAGAGGAGGAGGAGGGGGAGGGGTCCCTCGTGCCCCCCCTCCAGACACTCTTCCTGCCTGCTGAAGGGAGGCACCCCCTGCGCCCCCCACCCCGCCCCGGGATGCTGTTGCGGTTGCTTCCGCCCCACCAGAAGCCCTGGTGCTGGAGGAGGAAGGGGGTTCTTGTGCGCCTTCTGGCGTATGTGTGTGTGTGTGTGTGTGTTGGGGCGGGCGGGCTGTGGGGCTGTGGTTCTTGGGGTCTCGGTTCCACAACAGCAGCATCAACCCCCCCCCCCAATCTCTGCTAGGTGCTGGCTGGTGCTTGTTGGGAAACTTGGGGTCCTTGGCTGCCAAGCAAGGGTGCCTGCAGGACGGCAGCCCCCAGTGGCACCCTTGGCCAGGCCTGTCCTGTGGTGCCCAAGCAGATGTGGGGAGCTCCGTCTGTTTTTTCACACACACACACACAGACAGAGAGAGAGACTGAGACACACACACACACACACACACACACACACACACACACACACACACACACACACACACACACACACACACACACACACACACACACACACACACACACACACGGGGCTTAAGGGGGAGAGGTTTTGTGGAAGACAGTGAGAAGGAAGGAGGGGAAGGTGCCCAGTGCCAGGTATTCCTCTCTTAGGCCGAACCGCAATGATGAAGAACACAGGCTTCTTGGTTTTCTCCTTCTCCTTAAAAGAGGTCTATTGGGTTCTGTAGGTCTCCTCAGGAGGGAGAGGTTCAGGCACCCGATTCCCTGACTTGCTTGTTCCCTCCGACTCCTTCTCTGTCCTTGCCTCAGCGCTTGGAGCCCAGCAAAAATATTTGGTCCCGCTTCCTCCACGTGTGCCCAGGGGAGAGAGCGCCCTTTCCGGTTCCAGGACAGCCAGCTCTTTGTTGGGCCGTGCCTGCCTTAGGGAACTTCCCCGAAGCCTGGTCAGAATCAGCTCCTGGGTGATTTCCACCCATCGGCTGCAGCTCTCCTTCCTGAAACTACAAAGAGTGCCTTTGCTTTGAATGCCACACTCTCAGATATTTGAGAAGAGTGTGATTGTGTCTCCCCTTAATTTTTAGCTCACCCAGCCTTGCTGTGGAATCAGCCGGACTTTGTGTGCAGAACCTTCTTGAACCCTCAAGAGGTGCTTCAGCTGAAAACGTGGCACCGGGGCTGGGCGTCAGGTGCCAGTGATGGGGCTGCCGTGTGTCACAACCTTTGAAGGCACAGAGTGCTTGGGGGAATGGATGGCCTGCTTCTTCTTGGCCAGGAGGCAGGCAGTATCTCAGGAAGTTCCAAGCAAAAAGTCCAGGGAAGTCAGGCTGGAAATCCAGGCTCAGGGAGACAAGGTGCTGGCTTAACCTGATACACTGCTTTTTCCTCTTTTACGCCAGTGGTTCTCAACCTGGGGGGTCAGGACCCCTTTGGGGGTCGAACAACCATTTCACAGGGGTCACCACGAGCCAGGGAAGTAAAAGGGGGCTTGTGGCCTCTTTCAGGCAGGGCAAGGGGGTCATCACAACATGAGGAACTGTATTAAAGGGTCGAGGCATTAGGAAGGTTGGGAACCACTGCTTTATGTAAAACCTCATCTCACCCCAAGGTTGTTCAGGGGTCTTGTGCCGCAGTGATTCAACTGCTGTACTGCAGCCTAAACTGTGCTGAAAGCCCGGGGTTCAATCACAGGTCACCAGGTTCCATCATTCCATCCTTCTGAGTTTGGTAAATTGAGTACCCAGCCGGCTGGCCTGGAAATGTGTAGCTCGTGTAAGTAAATTGTGAACCACCCAGAGGGTGCTGTAAGAGCTGTGGGGTGGTATATAAGCAGCACACTTTGCTTTTATGTGGGCTGGGGCAGGTGCAGTTTCACGCAGGTAGGAGCATAGTTTGTGGATACCCTGGACGGCCAGAAAAGTGGACCAGTGAGTTCTAGAACAAATGAAGGCTGGAACAATCTTTGGAGACCAAACGGGAGTCTGTCCTGCTTTGGGCACATTGTGAAAAGGGCAGATTCTCAGGAAAAGACCAGCAACAGTGATGCCTGTGCCTGCTTGTTTAGAGTGTGTGCTGTGTGCATTCTGACCTGTTTCCCAAAGGTGCAGAGAGGGAGGCACAGACTGGGTGATATTTCCAGGTACTATATCAACTACAGTAGCTGGTAGGTCCTGGTGGCGTTCTGGTCAGGGCTGGGACTGCCCTTTCCCCCTTCGTGGATGTTGATGGCATTCTCTTTGGCATCGCTGCTCTTTCAAACAGGTGGAGCTAGAGGCCTTTGGCTCTCTGGCTCTCGACCTCGCTCTCCTCACTGGTCGCTGCATCCTTTAGAGTGTCATAAGTGTTCAGGAGAGATGGCCTCGTCGTCGTTGGGGTGGTGCTTTTGAAAAGTGCGACCCAACACTTGCTCCTTGCTTCTCTGTGTGGAGAGAGGAGACTCCGCCACCCGTGGGGGGGCGGCTGCGACAGATGGCTGAGGGGCCTTCTTCCTCTCCTGGCCCTGCCATTTATCAGCGATTAGGTAATAGATTGATTTTGGCCCTAATGGCACAGCCGTCTCCTGCAGCGGTGCTTGTGTGTGCTCAGGGGACACAGTCGTACTCGACGCATTTTCTTTGGTTCCTCAGCTGTAAACCTTCCTTAATTCCCACACTTTGCAGGGGTTCGGTTTTGGATTAGGCGTGTAGGGACGAGGCAGCATTTCTGTGACCCTGGCCTGTTCTGTGTCACTAAGCAGCATTCTAATCACTTCCCGCTTTTTTAGACCCTGGATATTTGCCTAGGAATGTTTGGGGCTGCATGGAGGAACGGAAGCATCTTGCCACAACCTGCTGCTCAACAAGCGGGTCGAGCGGCCCACCCTGGAATGGGGGTCCCAGAAGGTTTGGAGAGGGGAAGGCCGTCGTGGGAGAGGGTGTGAAACGGTGGAATGGTGTGTGTGGGGGGGTGGGGGGCAGTATGTTCCAGGTGCTGCCTCTGAATCTGGATGTGCTGATGTGGGACCCCCAGAGAGAGGGGAGGAGGAAGAGCCGTGCCTCTTTGCTAGCGGGCAGGGGTCTGGGCAGGAGCCAGGACCTGAACCGGCCCTCAGTCTCCACCGTTGCGACCCAGGCTGGAGCCCTCGAGGGCTCCCGCCCACAGCTGGTGCCTGCTTCCCTTCTCGCTGCCTTTTTTGTCTGTAGCTTCCTGACCTCATCCAAGAAACGGGCCCTTCTTCCTTCCTGTTTCCTTGCATTGCTACATTGAGGGGCCTTTCTTGATTCTGATGGGAGGGAGGGGTGGGATTGACAGTGACTTGTGTGATGTTGTTCGTTAACAGGTTAAGATGTGTTACACTAGCCCTGCATTTTGAGTTTCGTCTGAGGAAATGAGGATTAAGGGTGGGAGAATGGGACGCCCCTGCCCCCACCCGTTTTATTGAAAAACTCTGTCACTAGAAAAGGGTCTGCAGCTAGGAAGATCATCTCCATTCATCTGTGTTTGTGTCCTCCCTGATTTTATTCTAACAGGTTCTTTTTATTAAAAAAATGTTTGGCTGGAAACTCAGAGAGAGAGCCAGCAGTTTCAAACTTGCTGCAGGTGCTGGTTAAGGAAAGGAAAGAGGGGGAAGCCAAGGAGAAAATATGGCCACCTTTTCGAGGTGCAGCTTTTTTTGGGGGGGGGTCAAAGTCCATTTCTCCCAGTAGTTCTCCTTCCCTGTATCTATTCCCGGGTGGCGAGAGGCAGGCCTGGGGAGGAGGCTGCCAGCCAATGAGCAACGGTGGTGGGTTGACCCAAGAATGGGACTCTTAGGTGGGGCAGATGCTCTGCAGAGCTGGGCCCTCCCTGTATTGGGGGGGGGGCGAATCCAGAGGGGCATCTGCCTTCCCACCAGGCACTGAATGATCCAGTGATGTGCTGAATCCAAAACAACCCATGTGTGCCTGTGCGGAGGGAGCACGGGCAGCAGATCAGTTGGCGGAGAGCCCATGTGGCTGTGCTTCTGGGCCCAGCTTTGTGTTCTGCTGGGGAAGATGGTGCTGGTGGTGCTGAGGGAGGGGCACCCTTGTCCTTTGCAGAGTGTTTCTGGAAAGGGTGGGCCCCACTGTGCTGGCTAACTTGGGGTTAGCTTCAGGACAGAGTACTGCAGTATTCTCTGTGTGGGACGACCCTTTGGGGACAGTTTGGGAGCGAAGGCAGAGCCCTGCTGCTCACTTTTTGCTGAGGGTTCAGAGCGGCGCCTGCAGTGCCTGCAGAAACCCACGACAGGCACCTGCTTTGCATGTTCTTGGTCCCAGATCTGTTCTCCAGGTGGGTCTAGGAATGGACAGTCCTGTCAGTGCTGAGCTGGGTGGGTGGGTCTTTCCTCAGATAAGGCAGCAGTCTGGATTCCAGGGAGGGGTGGTGGTGGCGGTGGTGGTGGGGCCTGTTAGCAAAGGAAGCGGCCGTCTGGTTAACAAGTGGAGGACCTGGCTATGGAGGACCAGAGCAGACTTTCTGCATTGGACAGAACTCTCAGCCACACGTGGGGTTATTTATTTATTTATTTATTTATTTATTATTAGGCTTATATACCACCCGTCTTCCTGGGAGGAACTCCGGGCGGTTTACAACAAGGTTGCGAGCAAGTGAGAGCGCTAGCCCTACCTTGAGAGCGGGAAGAATGGAGGCACTGCCGTTCTAGCTCACTGGGGTCAGAGTGGCAGGGAGCCACGGCTGCCTCCTCGCTTGCCCCTGGGCTGCAAGGGCAAGATTCTGACGCACGCACGCACGCACACACACATGAGCGAGTCAAGAAGGAGAAATGCCAGGAGGAAAGGAGAGGGACACGGGCAACCTTGAGAGGATCCACCCAGGTTGGGGGAAGGGGGGCTTGGTTAGAGGGACCCCA